>ML789029.1:608943-668981 GCA_009831015.1 Picea engelmannii
TAATTATTTTAAAAAACAATTAAATTTAAAAAAAATATTTTAATTGTAATTATTTCAAAAATAAAAATAAAATTTAATAAAGTTTAATTAAATTATTTAGTTTAATTATCTCAAAAGCATTATTTAGTTTAATTTAAGGTAAAGTAAAGTTGATTTATTTAGTTTTGTTTATTTCAAATCATTATTTTAGAGTAAAGTTTAATTTAAAAATTTTGATTTTATTTCAACTAATGATATTAATGATTAATTAATTAAAGTGAGTAATTAATGTTAATACTCAAGTACATAACTTAATCATTAAGTATGTTCAAGTTCACATTAATTGGTTTTAAAAAGAAAGTTTTAAGGACTTAAACCATGATAAAAGGGGGAAGGGGTTTTCTGCATGCTAGGAAGATAAGTTAGAGGAATTAGTGAGTGTGGTACAATGCTAGCATAGCTACCAGGCAAGGGAGTTAGTAGTTTTCTTAGGCGAAGACATCAAGCTTAGATGCTTTAACCCCAACCTAACCACTTCCCCTAAGGAGAGTAACGTCTGTTTACAGACAAGTAAAAAAAAAACTTACACCTAACCCTATTTTCAAGTTTAAGTTGCGCAAATGTGAATTTCCTTAGACTCTCCTTGACAAAATTTTGGTTGATGCAGATTCAATTATACAATATGGTTAGGACTCGAGGAAATCAAGGAAGAGGGGCATCGTCGCAGGGACTGCCAGCACCGATTCTGCGCTCTTTGGAGGCCATAAATGAGACTTTAAAGGGGCGTCAACCAGCAGGGATCAAAGTAGAGCCCCCATAATCTAGAATGGGTAATCTGAAAGCATTGAGGGATTCAGGGGGAGGGCCTCCACCCGAAGACATCACTAGATAATTGCAGAAGATCAAACTTCCAGAGTTTGCCGGGGGTCATGCCAGTGAACATGCAGAGGCCTGGTTGGAAGGAATGACAAGATGTTTTGCCTTAAGAAATTATGCTTCCACATCAAAGGCGAAGATAGAAATATTTCAGTTAAGGGATAGTGCCTTGAACTGATGGGGAAACCTAGAGAGGCAGTTGCACCTTACCCCAGACACCGTCTCTTGGGAACTTTTTGAGGAAAGGTTCGGAAGGAAATATCTACCAGCTTACTACGAGGAACAACAGATGGGAGCATTTCATGCATTTCATGATCTAGTACAGGGGAACAAGACTGTGGAAGAGTATGAGATCAGGTTCATGGAGTTGGTGAAATACGTTTCATACATGGATAATGATCAACAACAGGCATAACACTTTGTCTATGGGTTAAACCTTAAGATAAGGGTCATGGTGTGGATGTGGAAACTGTCTTCAGTAGCGGAAGCAGTTGAAAATGCACGTTATGCGGAGTAACACATGAACTTAAATGGAGGTATGATATCGACCTTTCCGCATCATCCTAGATTTGTGGGGAAGGCCCTTAGGACATTCTCTAGGGGAGGGAGATCTAGGCCACCTCTTTATGGTAATAGAGTCGCACCAAGGACAGTTGCCACATGTATTTAAATGGAAGTGAGTGCAGCATCCCGTTCATCACCAATGATGCAGTAAGGTCCATGACCATATGAGGGAGAAGCTAGTAGGGGTAGGGGTTCCAGGGGAAGGAACTCATTTCAGAGACCGTCATAGAGTAGTGCATGGGTTCCATCTCGTGTTACATGTTGGGGGTGTGGAGGACCCCATTACCAGCGTGACTTCCCAGAGTTGCAATCATGATTTGTACATAGAGAAGGAAAGGCCCCGATGGGAAGAGCAAGTGATAGCCACAATATTTATGAAGTAGTTAATAATCACTAGGAAGAACATCAATCCAGAGTGGTGGAGTCGTCAGGTATGCTAAAATTTTGGTGCTACAAATAGTTTCATTTCACCATCTGCATTAGAAAAGAGTGGGTTGGAAGCCTACGAGCACGGTGACTTTAAACAAGTCAAGATGGCTTTGGGGGAAAAAAAAGTGGCAAGACCTAGCATTGATAATTGTCTAGTATACCTAGGAGTGTGTACTACCAGGTTGAAGGTATACGTCACTTCCCTCGGGACGTATGACCTAATCATTGGAATGGATTGGTTAGAAGCCCATCAAGCTATGGTATATTTTTTTGCAAAAAGGGTGCTTTGTGTTGACGATGAAGGAAGGCTAGTAGAGATCCACGGTGTACGGAGAAGGGTGTCTCTACGCTTTATCTCAACTATGAAAGTTAAGAAGTGCATGAGGCAAGGGTGTCGACTATATGTAGTGGAAGCAGTGAATGAAAGGAATGGACCCTCCTTGGATCAGTACCCAGTATTGTCAGAGTTTAAGGATGATTTTTCGAATGAGTTGTCGGGGTTACCTCTTGAGAGGGAGCTTGATTTTACTATTGAGATAAAACCTAGTGCATAACCAATTTCCTAGACTTTGTATAGGATGACAGCGCCAGAACTTTGTGAGTTGCAGATGCAGTTAAAAGAGCTACTAGACTTAGGGCTAATAAGGCCCAGTGTCTCACCTTGGAGTGCACCAGTAATCTATGTGAAGAAGAAGGATAGTTCCTTCTGACTATGTATAGATTACAGGGACTTGAACCATGCTACAATGAAAAATAGGTACCCAATGCCATGGATAGATGATCTCTTTCATCATATGAAAGGAGCAACGATATTCTCAAAAATTGATTTGTGATCAGGGTATCACCAGTTAAGGATTAAGGAAGGCGATATTCCTAAAACTACCTTTCGAACTCGGTTTGGGCATTACGAGTTTGTTGTAGTACCTTTCGGATTGACCAATGTGCAAGCAGTATTCATGAGCCTCATGAACGGTGTATTCCAGAAGTACTTAGACCACTTTGTACAAGTATTTCTAGATGATATCCTCATCTATTCCAAGAATGAAAGAGAGCATGAGGAACACTTGTGAGTGGTGTTGTCCTGCCTTAGAGATAAAAAAATGTATGGGAAGTTGTCGAAGTGTTCCTTCTTTCAGAAAGAAATTCATTATTTAGGTCATATCATTTCCAGTGAAGGAATCTCTATGGACCTAGAAAAGGTAAAGGCCATTATGGAATGGCCAGTGTTGAAAAATGCTCATTAGGTAAGAAGATTCATGGGGCTAGCAGGTTACTATCGAAGATTTGTGGAAGGGTTCTCTAAAATAGCAAAACCCATCACCATTTTTTAGCGAAAGGGGGTCATGTGTGAATGGACAAAAGAATGTGACAGTGCATTCATCGATCTTAAGAGGTTACTAATTAGTGCGCCAATTCTACGAGTGCTAGATATGGAAAATGACTTCACAGTCTACATGGATGCCTCGAAGCAAAGGTTGGGGGCCGTGCTAATGTAGGATGGAGGAGTGATAGCTTATGCGTCAAGAAAGTTGAAGAAACACAAGGAGCTTTACACTACTCATGATTTAGAGTTGGCAGCTGTAATGCTAGCTCTGAAACTTTGGAGGCACTATCTAGTAGGGAGAAACTTTAAGCTCAAAATGGACCATCAAAGTTTAAAACATATCTTCACTCAACGGGATCTGAATGCCAGGAAAAGGCGATGGAGTGAGTTCATGAGTGAGTATGATTTTGGTATTTCATATATCTAGGGAAAAGAGAATGTGGTCGTGGATGCCTTGAGTAGGAGACCATGTGTCTTCTCCTTGGTACCCTTAAAAGTCAATCTGAGGGAACGTGTGTTGACGCAACTCCTTGGAAAGAGTTGGTACTTAAAGGTTACCTCAAACCTCCAGAGTGGGAGGCAATTAGATCCAAAGTATGAAGGATATAGTCTGAAAGTAGATGGACTATTGAGATATCTAGGAAGGATGTACATCCCCGAAGGTGGGGATATTCAAAGCATTATATTGAAGGAAGCCCATAGAGCACTTTATTGTGCGCATCCAGGTGTGAAGAAAATGTTCGCAGACATGAGGAAGCTCTTCTTCTGGGTAGGCTTGAAGCACAATGTAGTCCATTTCTTTGCTAAGTGCCTAGAGTGTCAACAAGTGAAATCCGACCACCATCACCCGACAGGTCTCCTACAACCACATGATGTTCCTATGTCCAAGTGGGAAGTCATTTCTATGGATTTTGTTGTGGGGTTGCCGCTCACATCTCTTAGACACAATACCATTCTTGTAATAGTTGATAAGTTAACCAAGAGTGATCATTTTATTCCGGTTAAAGACACTTATGATGTCACTGATGTGGCATGCGTGTTTATAAGTGAGGTCATTTGTTTGCACGGGATATCTAAGAAGATCATTTCAGATAGGGACTCCAGATTCACTTCTAGGTTTTGGACAAGTTTGCAGTCAGCATTGGGGACTCAGTTGAACTTAAGTACATCTTATCATCCTGAAATAGATGGGAAAATCGAGAGAGTAAATCAGGTTATGGAAGACATGCTTAGGATGTATGTTATGGATAATCAAACCAATTGGGAGAAGTACCTACCTTTGGTAGAGTTCGCCTACAATAATAGTTTTCATAGCTCCATCAGAATGACTCCCTATGAAACTCTATATGGAAGGCCATGCAGAACACTATTGAGTTGGGAGAGGTTAGAAGACTGAGTGACAATTGGGACAGAATTGATTTAAGAGATGGAGGAACAAGTGATTCAGATTAGGCAGAGACTAAAGGAAGCATAAGATTGACAGAAAAGTTATGCGGATGCACACAGGACTGATCGAAGTTATAAAGTGGGAGATCATGTTTTCGTTCGTATCAGGCCTAATAAGAGTACCATTTGGTTTGGGAAGGCGACAAAGTTGTCACCTCGATTTGTAGGACCGTTCAAAATCCAAGAGAAAATTGGACCCATTGCCTATCGTCTCGTACTACCACCCAACTTGCATAAAACTCATAATGTTTTTCATGTATCTGTTCTACGTCATTATGTTGTTGATGAATCACATAAACTAAATTGGAAGGAATTGTAGGTATCAGATGCGGGAACCCTGATGGTAGAACCGTTATGCATATTGGACTGTAGATTCTGACAGCTCAGAAACCATCTGGTAGACCAAGTTAAGGTCTAGTAGGACAAGTATAGTTCAGGATCCGTTGGGAGGATGCCGAGACATTACGACGAGATTATCCCTCACGTTTTTTACCACCTTGAGAATATGTTCTCGAAGGTTGGGTGTATGTAACACCACCTTTTGACTTAGACAACTAAGATTACCTGAGGCCTAATCACCTTTATTTTTTTTATTCACATTGAAACTATTAATGATACACTTGAACTTTTAAGACGTATGAACCTTTATGAATGTTTAACTGTATTTGAATGATGATGGATATGATGCAATATATTGTGAGAATGTAAATTTTATGAATGTTTAAATATCAATTGAATGATGATGGATACGATGCGATCTACTATGTGAATTTGAATCCTATGAAGGTTTAAATGTTATTTGAATGATGATGGATATGATGCAATCTATTATGTAAATGAAAATTCTATGAACAAGTAACGTTAATTGAATTATGGGGATATTATGAGATCTATTTCTAACTTGAAAACTTTGATGTTAAAGTTGTTGGTATGTGGATACCGAATTGAGATTATGGTTGTATGCAATTACATGATGATAATGCATAGATATATATGAGTTTGTGTTAAAGACTAATCTATAGGTCAATGGGTTACGAAATAGACAAGGGATAATAGTAATGAAAGTGGATGTCATGACCATCGAGAAACAATATGGTATGAATCTTTGTATGTGAAATTACATTGGTTTGATACATTGCTATGATATGTGGACCAGTGCATAATTTCAGGTGGTGAGACTGCCTAAAACTAAATAAACGATGACAAAATTACCAGCAACATGGTGCGACTGTATATTCCATTGTAGGGTGTGGACCCTAGTCCTGTTAGGAGGGGTGGAGGCATTTCCCACCGTGTATCCTCCAAAACCTGGATTCATGGGAGGACGGTGTTAGTTCATGCTCCCCTTGACATGTGATGATGATTGTCAGTTTCCTACTGGGGAATCTTGGTCAAGATAGTGACACTTCCTCTTACGGGTTCTATCTGGAGTTAGGTCAATATAGTTGACACTCCAAGATAGTCCAGCAGAGGAAGGAATGGAAGATGGAAGTAAGTTAGGGAGGATGGATGACAAGAAATAGTTGAGAGTGTATGGAGATTTGGCTTATGGTGGAATTTATTGTTCTTTTCTTCTGAAAAGAAAATTTGTATATATGCATATTCATAATTACTTAATTAAACTACAAGTTGTCTAAATAAACATTGTTGAGCTAGATTATTGTAATTAAGGGATTTCGCAAACATTTGATTGGTCTATTAACTTTTATAAAATGAATAGTCTTGTTGATTGGATTGGATGCATACATAAATTACTATTGAGGTGATAGTTATTGTTATTAGTACATGCATGAGACTTGTATGTACTAGATACACATGCATTTGTTGCACATGTACACTAGTATGTATGAATTTTCTTGTCTTACTTACTAATAATGTTGGTTACTGGATATGAATGTGTGAACCATGTGTCTTTTCCATTGTATCATAAAATACTTTAACTTCGGGACGAAGTTTCCTGAAGGGTGGGTGTATGTAACAACCCTAAGTAATTAATCAATTGTCAGGATTTAAATAATTGTTTAATGTATATTAGTTTAATTAATTAATTAATTAATTGTCATGGTTAAATAATTGTTGAATGTATATTGGTTTAATTAATTAATTAATTAATTTCATGATTTAATATCTGTTTAATAAAATCCATCTTAATAAATTATTAACTATTATTTTGTATCAGAAGATCAACCCATTAATGAAAATAGGATAGGGTGGTTGACACCTAATTGGGGGAGGGTAGTTGAGAATTAAATGAGGGAATAAGGCGATGAATGATGGAAGGGAGGATAAGGCAAGGGGGAAGCATTATTGTTGAGGAGGATTGTTTTAGTTGGTTGGGGGAGGATCTTTTTGGAGGATTTTTTAGGGGTCTTTTTCTGTTTGGAGGGAGGAGCTTGTGGTGGTTTTTCTAAGGAGCTTGGGTTTTGTGGAGGAGCTTGTGGTGATTTTGCTGAGGAGCCTGTTGGAGGTCTGTCACAGGAGGCACCGGGGTTGCTGGAGATTTTGGGCTCAGAGGGCTAGGAAACTGCAAGGGTTCCTGGAGCTAGGGAGCTGGAGAGGCTATGTTCCTAGCTGGCTGGGAGGAAAAGATTCAGTTTTCAGGCAGTTTCAAGCAGTTTGCAACAACAGGAAAGCAAAGGACAAACTTCTTCTTCAAGAGGTATTTTTCCAGTATTAATTTTGTTTAGAATGAAAGTTATGATATGAATTTATGTATGGAAAATGTGTAATATGTTGTGTAATCTGTTTCGTGACTATTTTGGACTGTATAAAATGAGAATTTAATATTTAGCTGGTTAATTTGCTAGAACTTCAACATAAATTAGTTAGATTGTTGTAATGCAAACATAAATGAAAATTTGATGTCATGTTCAAGAAAGGAAAAATAATTTAGATTATAAATTTACCATTTAACTTTGAAGCCTTAGTAAAGTATCTTATAGGAAAATGTTTATATCAATCGCCCGACTAGATTGTACAAACTTTCTCGTTTAATTAAATTCTGCAATAGAAAAAATTATTATTAATAATTTAGTATTGAAAATCATGTTTTTAGATATGTTAGATAGTTGATAGGGATTAGTATCTGTAAACAATGGCAAACTTGAACCCGCCAACCCTCAAGTCCATCTGTCAATCTATATATTGCGGAACTCTCAGGGCTATTCAGAGGACAAGGAACAATGAAAACTGCAATGTTGAGCCACATAGCCCACAGGTCCGTTTGTCAATTTGTAAATAGTGGAGATGTGCCTAGTGTTTGTACAACACAGAACAATAGAGGCCCAATTTTCAGCTCGCGATCCCCACAGACCTGATAAAAAAAATTTGCTAGCTATGAAATTCATACGGGATAACTACGGGACAATAAAATTGCAATGTCCAGCCAACCATCCTGAGTCTACCTGTCCACTTGTATATCGCGGAAGTCTGGGTGTTATTTGTAGTAGACGAAACAATAGAGACTCTATTTTCAAACTGCCAGGCCGTGAACCAAATACTGCCTAGGTATGGAATGAGGGATCCGCATATGTTGTATAAAATCTCATTCCATAGTTTATATAGAGACAATGTCCACAAGTCCGCATGTCAACTTGTATATCGCGAAAGTCTAGGTGCTATTTGTAGGATACAAAACAATAGATACTTAATTTTTAGCCTGCTAGGTCATGAACCTGCGATCCAAAAAGTGCCCAAGTATGGAATGAGGGATCTGCATATGTTCTAGAACAATGTTTGTGTACAACATGAAACAATAGAGGCCCATTTTTCAGCCCGCCAGCCCCAGAGCTCCCGATAAAAAAAAATCGCTAAATATGAAATTCATACCGGATATCTGCATATGTTGTATAAAATCTCATTCCATACTTTATTTAGAGACTATGTCCACAAGCCCGCATGTCAATTTGTATATCACGAAAGTCTAGGTGCTATTTGTGGGACATGAAACAATAGATACTTAATTTTTAGCCTGCCAGGTCGCGAACCCGCGATCCAAAAACTATCGAAGTATGGAATGAGGGATATGCATATGTTCTATAAAAATGTGTTTGTAAAGCATGAAACAATAGATGCCCAATTTCCAGCTCGCCAGCCCCACAGCCCCCGATAAAAAAAAAAAACGCTAAATTTGAAATTCATATGGGATCACTACGGGACAATAAAAGTGCAATGTTCAGCCAACCAGCCCAAGTCCACCTATCAATTTGTATATTGCAGAAGTCTGGGTGCTATTTGTAGGAGACAAAACAATAAAGACTCTATTTTCGGTGTGCCAACCTGTGAACCCGCGATCCAAAAACTACCTAAGTATGGAATGAGGGATCCACATATGCTCTATAAAATCTCATTCCATACTTTATATAGAGACTATGTCCAAAAGTCCGTGTGTCAATTTGTATATCTCGGAAGTCTAGGTGTTATTTGTAGGACACAGAACAATAGATACTTATTTTTCAGCCCACCAGGTCGCGAACCTGCAATCCAAAAAGTGCTCAAGTATGGAATGAGGGATCCACATCTGTTCTAAAACACTATCAATTTGTATATTGCGGAAGTTTGGGTGCTATTTGTAGGAGACAAAACAATAAAGACTCTATTTTCGGCCTACCAGGCCGCGAGCCCCCGATCCAAAAAATGAGGGATCCGCATATGTTGTATAAAATCTCATTCAATACTTTATATAGACTATGTCCACAATTCCGTGTGTGAATTTGTATATCGCGTAAGTCTAGGTGCTATTTGTAGGACATAGAAGTCTAGGTGGTATTTGTAGGACACAGAACAATAGATACTTAATTTTCAGCCCGCTAAGTCGTGAACCCATGATCGAAAAAGTGCCCAAGTATGGAATGAGGGATCCGCATATGTTATAGAACGCTATCAATTTGTATATTGTGGAAGTATGGGTGCTATTTGTAGGAGATAGAACAATAGAGACTCTGTTTTTGGCCTTCCATACCGTAAGCCCACCATTCAAAAACTGCCTAAGTATGGAATGAGGGATCTGCATATGTTGTATAAAATGTCATTCCATATTTTATATAGAAACTGTCCACAAGTCTGCGTGTGAATTTGTATATAGCGGAACTGTAGGTGTTATTTGTAGGACACAAAACAATAGATACTTAATTTTCAGCCCGCCAGGCCGCGAACCCATGATCAAATGCAATGTTTAGCCAAGAAGCCCATAGGTCCTCCTGTCAATTTGTATACCACAGAAATATGGGTGCTATTTGTAGGACACAGAACAATGGACACTCTTTTTCAGCCCGCGAGGCCTCCAACCTGTGATAAAAAAAGTGCCTAAGTATGGAATGACTCTTTTTTATATTGCTCCTTTGTGGAAATACTTTTATATCACTCAATCGACCATATTGTGCAAACTTTCTCGTATAATTAAATTCTGCAATATAAATGTTTAACAGTAATAATTTAGTGCAGGTCAAGTTCTGAATTTGTATATCATGGAATTTTCAGTGCTATTTGTAGAGCATGGAATAATAGATGCCCAATGTTTTGCCCACTAGCCCGAGAACCCCTGATCCAAAAAAGTGGCTAATTATGGAATTAATACAGAATCGCTAAGGACAAAAAAAATGCAATGTTGAACCAACCAACCTGCAAGTCTGTCTGTCAATTTGTATATTGTGGAAGTGTAGGTGTTATTTGTAGGACACGGAACAATAGAGGTTCAATTTTCAGCCCATCGGGCCAAGAACCATCGGCCCTTCACGTGCCCTGTGTACATCTTCACTCGACCGCTTTTCATACTTTGGTATTTCTTGGAATCAATTTCGCCATTGTTGTTTCCTTCGTACTTGTTTCCAGATATGAAATAATTAAGCTTTAATGCTAGTATCCATCCTGCAACAACCATTAAAATTGTCATTAATGTCCGGAAGTTCAGAGAAGATTTGTCATTAGTACGAATTAAACTAATATTTGCCCACAAGGATGTTATCCTTTCCATGTATTCATTTCAAAGTCCACGCAATATTTTTTTTGTGTGCCTCGATGGGTTGGTGATTTTAAGAAATTTATGATTCTTAATCTCTTTTCATCGTCATCGCCACGTTCACATTTTTTTCTAATTGTACAATTAGTGAGCTGTGATGGTCACATCTCATTCCACATGAACCCTAGAAATTGTCATTGATCAGCAAAAGGCTCGAGGAGATATTCCATTGATACACATTAAACCATAATTTGTGGAGGCTTATATTATCCCTCCCCGATTTTCATTTCAAACATCGTCTCGACCAAACAAAAATTCTAAATAAATTCTGGTAGCAGTTCTCTCGACACACAGTTAGCACATTGGGGCATAATGGCCAGAGGTTCCACTATTCTAGGGCATATTCTTACTATTCATCTCCCTCCATCCAGGAGAAAAAAATGAGATGGTCCCTTGGTACACCGAGAGATATATTTCAAGCCAAAAAATTCAATCGCAACCCTGGTTGGTCAGAGAACCTACCCAATTGCAGTCATTTCTATTTCAGAAGTTGATGCCATGCATTTCAAGCTGGAAGAAGATGATCTGATGGACGATGATATGGCAATGGATGATGGAAATGAAGAGAATATTCCCACTCCTGCACCCAAATTGAAATCAACCATAACGAATGGACCTTCCTGCCTCAGTGATCACAATCATGACAACACCAAAAGGAGTTTCAGAAAAGAAACTGACGGTGAACGCAATAGCCACTTTGCACCGCGAAAGTAGGAATTCTAGAGTTTCAAATTAGTTCATTCTAGGCGGAAGAGTTTCAGTGTAAAGAAATGATATGTTGATGCTCCCAGAGATATATTTCAAGCCAAAAAAATATTGTTTAACATTTTCGGGCATCAGGTCCAAAAATCTCGCTCCTGCCACGCAAATTCCTACTAGTCATCTCCTCTTGCCCATAATGGACTAATTTGGGCCTCTACAATTGCACGTGCAAGCTGTGCTACTGAATTGTTTTGGACTATATAGAGGCGGTTTAAGCTAAGAGCTATTCCACTTGCCCTGCAACCATTTTCGTCTTCTTTATGAGGAAAAGCTTATGAAAAATATCAATTTCAGCAGAGGATGATTCATCGATGAGAAAACACCAAGGATATTGCATACTGCAGAACCCGTGTCTGTGTTTGTCACAAATACCTTCAATGTTTTGGCCCGAAGAACTGGGTCCAATTTCTAAGCATAGATGTACAGTACTCGGTGTTTTTCTTCTTTTTTATTTTTATTTTAAATGGATTTGCTATTAAAAAAAAATTGCCTTGCACTCTTTGTCGCTGCCTCTTTTCTGGGTTTAACAGATGTTCTAATTGGCTTGGTTCGGTTCTCTCATACTTCTTCGATCTTGTGTTTACTAATACCAATGTACAATGTTGCAGCAAAATCGTTATTCTTGTTTCTAGACATGAAATTATTAAGTTTTAATGCTAACAGCCCATAATGAAATAAGTTTAATACTTGAGTTAATATGTTGCACTGATGGTAGAATGTATCAAGAACACAATTACACACACACGTTCCAATAAATCTAATCTTCCACAAAGCATTTGCTGACAATTAGTGGAAAAGGAAATTTAGTGGTTAAGTTGATATGTTATAGTCATGGAATAATGTATCAAAAACATAGCTGCAGGCATACATTGCAATAAAATGTAATCTTCAACAACACATTTGCTGACAATTAGTAGATCATGGTTTTGCAACGATGGTGCTTCTTTGAAACCAATTCGCGCTTACAAAAACTGCCTTTCACCTCTCTATTTTCCCACTCTTTTATTCCCTCTAATTTCTCTTCCTGGTTACTTAATCGTTTTTTTCCCAAAAATACGTTTCTCTACAGCTTCGCAGATTCACATGTTTGTATTTCCAACAACCACTTCCCCTTTCTTTAAATAGACCGTCTATTGTTCCCTTTCCACAACTGGCACCCAGAGTTCCGCCATATACAAATTGACAAGCGGACTTGCGCGCTGGTCGGGTCAACATTGCAATTCTACTTTTCCATGACCTCCAAACATCATTCAGAGCTCCAGTATATAAAAATTGACAGATATTCAAAATTTCCATCGTTCTTAGATCATATTATTTTCCGTATTACGGTCCACCTATCATGCCCTTTTCTGTGTTGCACATTTTTGCACTAAAAGCTTTCTAGAAATACAATTTAACCATCGGGTCCTCGCATATTTAGTGGAATTTTTGTCACCCCATTTTGAAGCTCGTCTGTCTGCTTTCCATACTTCGCCATTTGTTCGAATTTCTTTGGCGAATTGTCGGTTTGGCGGGTGAAGAAATATTGAGTTCGTAGTCATTGTTTCATGTATCCGCACCCCTTTGAAATTAGCAATTGGAAATTATATATAAGATCTTATTGCCACGTATGCAATTAACAATTTCCCTGTTCCATACTTAGCCACTTTGGCGGAATTTCGCAAATATACAAACCGATCACTCAACTACCCCATCATGATCTCTTCCGTTTTACACATTTTGCACTCAAAAATTCCGAAACATGAAATTTCATCATGCAACACTCGGTTGTCCTGACTATCCCCGTAACCCTCTTTTGAATCCTATCCAACCGCTTTTCAGAGCTTGCCATTATTTCCTTTCTCTCTTCCCTCTCCGTCACCTTTGCACTTGTCTATAATAAAAAAAAATAAAAAGTTATATATATATATATATATATATATATATATATATATATATATATATACACACACACATACATATCTTGTTTCTAAATATGGAATTACTGGCATTTAATTCTAACAATTCATCATGCAGAAATCGTATATATTGTCTTTTATGGGTGAAAGGCTCGAGGGCATCTTGTATTCATGTGCATTAAACCAAAATTTGGGGGGGGATTATATTATCCCTTGCGAGTGTTCATTTCAAAATCATGAAATCCCGTTCACACGGCGTGCCCTTCGCACATTCACAAAAACTCCATTCCTTAATTTCTCTTCATCGTACCCTCCATGTTTGCATTTATAAATATGCAATAAATAAATTTACTACTAAAAATTCATCATGCACCACCAATATAGGTTATCATTAATCAGCGAAAGGCTCGAGGATCTTACCCATTCACAAGCATTTAACCAAGATTTAGCAAAAAGTTACATTATTCACTCTAACAATTCATTTAAACCATCATATGCAGCAAAGAAACCTTCTCATAAACCTATGGCATCAGCTCGACACCAGTTCTGTGGAGATACAGTGAACACCTTCGAGCGTGAGGACTAGAACTTCCACTAGTCTAGGGCATTTTCTTATTACTCAACCCCTACTGTAGAGAACCAAGTAATTTGGACCTCTGGGATTGCTCATGTAGGTTGTGTCCCTAAGGTTTTTGACTATAAGGACCTAGTCTCTTGTTGCGCCAATAAATTTATTGCAGAGCAAAGAATTATTCCACTGCACAACGATTCTTCTGTTTCTTTGTCACCTCAGGTCTTCCGCCAGATGTTGAAATTGCCCGAGCCAACATTGACATTCAAAGGAGAAGATTGAAAACAGATCCTATCAAAGCATAATAACGGATTGGATCTCTTGCCCCATTTTTTGGAAAGGCCGAATCTAGTTCTTGAAGATATTACAAGTATGCAGGTTAGCTCATTTAGAAATCTATTTCGGGAAATTGCCTGGCTGTTTACAAGAATAACGGGACAAGAGTCCACATGTATTGTTTCCCACATGGCTCTTTATATTTTGTATTTCACAGTCAACGAACAAGCCCTTTTTGATTGGGGTAGGTTAATTTCCCATGAAATCTCTTCTTAATTGTCAAGCTACAAAAGGGAAAAGAAATTGTATATGTCATCCTATTTAGTTTTTTCAATAGCACATTCTTGTCAATTTCTGCAACTATCTCTATCAAAAAATGTCAATTGTGAATTCCACCTAGTAACATTATGGTACCAGGCCTTGTGGAAGCATAATTCTTCCCACTATTTTTATGAGGTTTTTAATGGATTCCTGTCTGTTTTCAAAGTTTTGTTGTTAGGAGAAAATGCTCCCCGCATATCTGAATAGGCAACTAGTTTTTTGGACAATAAGGGGACACTCTAACATTTGGATAATTACACTGTCATAAGAATTTTTGGCTCCACAGAACAACCTGCTCTCCTTCCATTTCACGTTACGAACATAATTTTTATTGCAAAAGTAGCACATCAATAGAGCTACTGGTTCCATCTATTCCAAAGGAAGAAAAAAAACCAGTTCATTCCTTTGCCTTGGAAAATAAGGGAGTTCGTCTTGAAAAACGTCAACAAAATTGACGATTTCACAGCACATTTTAGCATATCTAACCTCAGATATGCTGAAGACTTAAGAGGATTCGACCCCTATGATATTTTTAGGCAACATTTACAATCACTTGGCCTGGGTGATTGTTTTGTAAATAAACACCTACCCAAAACCAGAGATAGTGACGTTCCTGCCTCTGATACCGACAACATAGAGACAGTGCAAAGCTGCACTAAATTATACATGCAATAGGGGAAAGGCCCCAGTGACAAGAGTGTTCAATCTACAAATACCACTCCAAAAAGTACGACATCTTGGAGCATCACTCCAACGGCCCATCACAGTAACAAAGAAACCTAGAGTTTCTCAAACGGAGGAAAAGATAACAAACCCCCTCACTCTAAAATTGATAGTTCTCATAAGCTTCCAGTAGAGAAGAAGAGAAAAAAAAATGTGGGCCAGACAGAAGAGCCGAAAATTCAGAGTCAGAACATGGAAGTTGACACTAATCTAGATACCATGTTCCCCTTCCTTGATCAACCCCAAGACGACATCCACCATAGCCATCCAATGGACATATCTGTTACCCAAAATTTTGACGAAGATGAATCCTTCATGTTCTAGAGCATTGTTTTTTATAGTTAGAACAAAAGATTTACATTTGAGAAAAAAAATGTTAAAAATATCAAAGACAAATCTCGTTCAGAGGTTGACGTTGCCAACATGTGGTCGTCCCAATTCTGTCAACTTCACACCGCGATCGGAGAAGCACTTCATGATTCCATTGGACACATCGAGACCCTGAATGCCAAACTGAAGGACCGAGTCAAGGAATTGGAAGATGCTTTCATTCCTATGCCATTTCTTTTCGATCCTTTGGCAATAGCCATGTCAGGTACCCCTGCACCCAATGTAAAATCATCCTCCACCCTGCTCACATCCTGTAAAGGATATGTGGAGAACAATATCAAAAAAAGAATGGAACTGGTTACCCAGGTGTGGAAAATATCACAAACCATTTCTTCCCTTGGAACCAGGGCACATAGATTGCTTGAGATTTTGCAAGCCGAATTAAAAGATGAATAAAAATTCTTTTTAAAAACCATCATCCCTTTTGGCAAGATTGTCAACAATATGACAGAAATAAAAAGAAGAGAAGAAGATCTTCCATCCAAAAACCAGATCAACCAATTGAATGCATATTGGAAACAAAAATTAAAGAACTTGTGTCTCATTTTTCAGTCATGTGAACAAGCCATAGCGAAGAAAGATAAATTATTTACAAAGCTGTCAAATATAGACTTAACAGGGAAAACCAACGACTTCCAAGACCCCCTCTTAATTGCAAACTCCTTGCCCTTAACTAGGAAAGAGTTTGATAAATAGGCTACTATGTTGAATACCTTGTCTCTGGAAAAGTTTAACAATATCCTTCAATTTGATCAAGCTCACGTCCATGACTGACAAGTCAAATTTGCAGTACAGAATGAGGAAATTCATCAGGCTCTCTCTAATCTTTCTACCGGCTTCCAGGAATTAGAAAACGAAGTTTTCAACATCAAAATCCGGAATGAGATCAACGCTGCCCCAATGAGAAGATACATTGAAGAATGGGTCAAAAGGAAATTGAAACAAGCCACCAACGAAAGACAACAAGAAGTTCCCGGCATTCCAATAGTCATGGAGAACATCCTTGAAACCGCAGTCATCGCCAACATCAATGAAATAGCAGCCGCAAGAAAATAGCCAAAGCGCTCATATGTACCCTCACTATAAGTTTAGTCATCACATCTTTCTTTGTTTCTCAGCCTGATTATTCCACCTTCTTAAATACAGATGTATAGGCAAACACTTATACCTTTCCATTTATTTTCTTTTGCAGCTATTGCACTCTATCTTCTTTCCACAATCATGTTTCTTGTACATATTTCTCTAATGGTCCGCGGGAGCCCCAATCCCAGTCTACATGAGAAATGCATTGAAATCCCGGTTTATATGTAACAGACTTTAATTTTTTGGTATATTTCAAAATTTGCAGTAGTATGTAACAAACTTTCATTGTTTTACATACTTGAAATAAAAAATGCATTTAAATTTTTATATGTTACAAACTCTATTCTTATCTTTTCGCATTCTGTATAACAAATGCATTTGTTTTTTAATATGTTAGACTTTTATTCTTATCCTTCAACAATCTGTATGGAAAATGCATCTACTCTTTTATATGTTACACACTTTTCTTTTTTTATATATTTCAAAATAAATGGTGTTCAACAATGCAAGCGTCATTTACATCTACCGCATGTTCACAAATGCATTTAAATTTTTATATCACTTATCACTGCTAGTATGATTTCTACCATCTATTCCAAAAGGGTCAATGTATGATTTTTCTGTTCTTAATAGAAATTGCATATGTGTTGCACAATTTCTAAAAGGGGGGGAGTTTTCCAATATAGACCATGGATTCTATGAGAGTTATGGTGAGGGAAAACCAAAAATGGTTGAGATGACCATCACAAGACTAGTATCTACTGGGTGTAATTTCTCAACAGTCCTCTGACCCATAAATGAATTACCAGTCAGGATGGTAGTTGGAATGCCGTCCTCAAGATTTAATGAGGAAATGGGGCAAGGTAACCATCTATAAGGATTCTAGGCCTGACCACAAATTGGGATTTAGACCCACGCAACCTTGCTGAGGAAGGTAAGGAAGAAGCTAATTCAGGGGACTGAAACAGATCTGCAAGATAGCAAAGTAGAGAGAACAATGTTGAGAGGAGAAGAGAAGAATATTTTCGACTCTGAAATAGAGAGAAAAGTTGAGAAGCAAGCTCGTTTTTTTTCAAAAGAAGCCATGGGAAGGGTTTGGATACAAGATGATAAACAGGGTTGATGAGTGACTGAGGAAGTACTCGTGTAGACCTCGTGATTGGAGCAGAAAACAACAGTTGCCAATTTTCTGTGGGAGGAGGAGAGTAACCTTTGTCCCTAACTTTCGTGGAGCAAGGACAAATAATCTCTCTCAGATCATCATGGTTTAGCTTGGGGGTGGCCAGGTAATTCCATCAGGAGTGGTTGTGCCTATGGTTGGGATGAAATGGTCACCACTTTTAACAGTCGCTAAACATTATCCATTTCTGATAATTATTATCATACTCTATGTATATATATTGGATGTGATGATGAATGTCTGTGTTTATGGTTAATTCCTTCAATATTTGAACAATTATTAGAAATTCTCTTTCACTTCTGTAAACTATTATATTTGTATCATCTTTGAATTATCTCAGTTTAGCTGATAGAGAGTCAAAGGATGTGAACCCGTAGGAGATTCAGGTGGGATTGACTGGAACATCTAAATCCTACCAATCCTTTGAATTCACCTTAGAGGGAATGTCAAGTTCATCTCTGTGGGAGAAGGGTGTTTTCCCTTTAGACTATCAACCCATGTGATCAAGGGCTCATTCCCATGTCCTTAAAACCTTTGCTGCAAAAAGGATTTATGCTTAGCCAACAACATTTTCCAAGGGAATCATGTGACTATGGCCTTGGAACCCTGGGCTAGTCGAAAAGGGGCTAGCTCTTTCGACTTCGGGACTTAGGAAATTACGATTCCACAACCCTCGAAAATAGCCAAAGGAAAAAGTCATGAATTGACAAGGGTCATCTATCTGGGGATATAGTGTAGATCCCTCTCATCTGTTAGGTTGGACTTAGGAAAGGAAGTGTTAGGTTTTTCAGTGAAGTCCTACTTCGGGATAATAGGAATGGTGTAATGTCGAAAAATCTCGAATGTTGGAGTTGCGGAGTAAATCGGGACCATTGAAAATGGGGGGACATGTGTCCACAGATTAAAGATTATCCGAAAGTCTGGGTATTCGGCGGTATAGGGACACACGAGTTTCCCCGGAGCTCTGCAAGATGAAGTAAATCCTAGTTGTGGATGTTGGGTACATGTGGCAATAGATCTATTGTCGTCTGAAGGGAAAGCTGAGAGATACACGCTGAACTCCCAAATGTAGAAATTCCAAATTAATGTGGACCATCCATATTTGTATCCTTTGGGATTCCTTCCAGCTGTCGATCTAAGAGGCTCACCCTCAATTTCCCAACCGGCCAGGAATGTTTCATGGAGCGACATGTAGCCCCTACTTGTCCCATGTCTAAGGTTTCCCGTCGAATTAGAGTTGTCAGAAGAGAGGGCACGTGGAAAGTGATACCATAGTCCAGAGACTTAGTACTTAGGAGGAACCTGGCCAAGGACCTACCAAATGTGAAAACATATGAAGTCGTGAATTTTGAAATGAATCTCAATCGTTGGTATGATGAGGACACTTGGCACCATATTAAGGAGTCTGGAGACTTAGCTCTTCAGGGAATTCGCGATGCAAGGAGTTAGAAAGATCTGAAGTTCGGAGTTGTGAAGTAATGAGAGCCATAGATTTATGGATCCACATGGACTCCTACTGACCTTGAGATCAAAGGGATGAAAATGTATTGGTCCAAGATGATGTGGCATGATGACATCATTTGATGTGATGTGGACCCACATTATGCATGCCACATGTCATCTGGATACAAATGATTCACAAACCATTTATAACTATTAGTGAATGAAATGTGTCACCCCCTAATGAGGACATGTGTCACCTATTGACCCTCAACATGTTTCATCTTTTGGTTCATGCCCATTGGGCCAACATGGCTCATGACATGTCCGGGACTCTAGGAGTCTAGATAATTTTGGGAGTTAAAAATATTTGAGCATAGCATGGAAAAGGAAGGTACAATGAGGATCACTAATCTCCAAATGCCAAAATTCTAATGGCAATATACGATCACCAAAACACCGAAAATGGATGACGTTCAATGCCAAACACTGAACGTCAACCACCAAATGGATAAGGTCATGTGGCGAGATTTCAGGACTTCGATGATTAATAAAAATGAGTGTTTTGTGTTGAGCGTCGAAGCCCCCTTTTTAATGGTAGGATATTGGTGGAAGACATGGCCCGTTGATTCCCTCTATTGTTCAGTGATCCGATAATTTGACAACACAGTTGGAACTCCCGAAGTCCGAGAGTTTCGAAGTGTCGAAAACTTCGCTAAGCAGACTCATAGCTCCCAATTTTCAGCCTGAGGTCATGAGGAAGACCCTACTAGCTGGTTTAAGCGTGTAGTGGGAGATGTAATCTTAGGGGGAGTAGAATAATAGTGTTTTTCTTAGTAAGGGACCGAAAATGAACCAAGGAAAAGAAAACATTTGATGCCCTATCCCTAGAAAGGATATTTAAGGGGTTGGGTGTGTTCAAAATTGGTATCATAGCATCACAACAACACTTGGCCTGCTTGGGCTCATGCACGAGTCACACGAGTCACATAAAAACATTATTAGAGAACTTATGGGGCAACATGTTACCCCCCTTCTATAAGAAACTTTTATGAACCTCTACTGAAGAGAGGAAATAAACCTTCTACTGTTGATAGATATTTTGGAAGTCTACATTGTAGGTTGCTAATGTTTCCAAATAAATAATTGAATTCACCTTGCAATGATATGTGTTGTTCTGAATTGGTAGATTAGTAACTAACAAAAAATGTTTTATCAACACTAAAGAAGTTAGTGAACAACAGGAGAACTACAACGTAAAGGATGGTGACACATCAGGAATTGGGGGAGACCTCCCACAATAGAGAGGAAGAATATGATGAAAGGAGGGTGGTGGAAACCCCTCCACATTTGGTAGAAACTGTAAGAAGCCTCATGGAAAAATTATAGAGTTATAAGGATGACAATGAAAGGTTGATCAAAGAGCAAGAAAAGTAGACTAAAATCAAAATAGTCCTACTGCAAATTCTATCAGATATAGAAAGGCAATTGGAACATGGTCCAGCTGCCAGTCGTGTGGATAGACATCATACTAAGAAAACTCCAAGTCCACTTGAGATACAGAAGCATGGTCCTGAAAGTGGCCACACTATGAGGAGCACCTAAAAGAAGGCCCAACATGGAGCCAAGAGACATTCAATGGAATATTCCTCTGGTGAGGACACTAACAACTCCAAGGAATATTCTAGTGGAAAAACTAGTTCTTATTCCCAAACAAGAAGAAAGAAGAGGAAACAATCCAAGGGTCATGACCTTGAAGAGTTCAATAAAACCAAACCACCCACCTTCAATGGATATTTTAATAAGGGGGAAGAAGCAAAAGTTTGGATACTCATCTTGAAGAAGTACTTCAGAGTCCATTTTCAAAACTTGAAGAAGCAGAAGTTTGGCTACTCTGAAAACGTAAAGGCTCATATAGCCATTTTCAACCTAAATGGGAAAGATTCCATTTGGTGGGAGGACCTTAGGAATGTGAAAGGAATCCAAGAGAATAACTTGTCATGGAAAGTTTTTGAGAAATACTTCAAGAATAAGTACGTGTCAGAAAAGTACTTTGATGGAAAGACCAAGGAGTTATATGAACTCAAGTTGGGACAACTCACCATAGATGAATATATCAACAAATTCCTTGAGTTGATGAGGTATGTTCTGTAATATCCCTCGGCTGAAACCCAATTGTAAATGTAATGTAAGTGTACTTAAGCTGGTGAGTTGTTTTGACATCATTTTGTAATGCACCTTTCATGGCATAGTGCGTGCATGTATTGCACAGTAAAATGATGTAGTGTGCACATTCCCGGATATAGCGCGTAGTAACTAAAGTGCACGCAGTATCGAGGTAAGGGAGTCTTGTGTATATGATATGTGTTATAGGCTAGTGAGCCAGTGATTATAAGTTGGGATGCTTATGTTTTTGAATTAGGCCAGAGTGCCTAGATGTTAAATACCAATGCACCTATTTTGTATATGTCCCATGATTAATATAAAATACATCGTTGCTCATAGATCGACCATGATAAAAGAGACCGGGGACTAAACTCCACTAGTTAGGGAAAGGGAGGGCCAAAAGTTAAGGGAAATGGATAAGCTAGAGAGCTTAAGCCAAAAAGGAATATTATATTAATATTTCTTTAAAACATAAAGTATGGATAATTATTTTATCCTAAGTTCTAAATTTGGGGACAAGTGGATCAAAGTATCTTCCAACATGACAAGTGTCAAGTTGGGGACATGCATGCATATCATGGGGAACTTAGTTCATTTACACACTTTTTCTCCATCGTCCGAACGATAATTCTTACGATCACTCTTACGATCATCTCTCCCGTGATTCCTTCCATCATTCAGTGATCCAGTCAATGATTCCATGACCATTTCACTCATGCAGTCAGTTATCCTTTAGACATTCATTTCACTGTATCTGAGCCTATTTCCATAATCATTTTTGGTTGGTGTACCTGGTTATCTTAGGAGCGGGATTGAAGAAGAGGGTTGTCAGGCACGTGGGAAATTGAAGAGGCGGGCTGTAAAGCCCGTGAGAAATTCTCTGAGCGAGATAATTGTTGGGAATTGATTTCCTGAAGGTGATAAACTACAACTACAGTTCTCTTAGACTTCATGTCCATCCTATTGTTGAAGCCCTAGAAGGGAACTGGGGCAGCTGAAGGACTGTTGAGCAGAGAGGGCACACTTCCTTGGGTGGGACAGGCATGTGGGGAATGAGAGGTTGTGGGATGTTAGTTGAGTGAGCACCTGAGACAGAGTCTTTCCTATTGTCTATGACCCTTTAGCCTGGTTAGGAATCCCTTTACTCGGGTGGAGTTTAGTCCCAGCTCGGGGGTGACTCAATGTTGAGAGTGATGAACAGTGTAGTCTAAGGATGGGAGGTTCGTGGACGGTCTATACGTAGTTGGTGACAATATTTCCAAGATAAGTACCAATCATATGATAAATTACATGATGCATTGTTATTTACATGCTTATGTTACGATTTAGCATATATATGATTATAACTATATGTATGTTTATGGGTATTTCCCTGTATATGTTGCATATCTGTGTTTACTGTTATTTCCATATGAAATCGTATATTTACAGAATGTAATTGTTTGTTTACGTTTATATGTCAAGATTCCGCAAGGGTGTTGTATGTATATGTTATAATTGCATGCAATTTGAAGAGAAAATATGTGTGGCATAGCTTAGTTGAATACTGAGTATGTTACAGTATGTTCCACAGTGAGAGAATGAAAGTGTTCCCTCGTGTAGCATGGCCCAGTCATGGGTGGTCGGGGATGTTACATGTTCCATACGTAAAGGATGAAAAAGTAAAGATGAAACAATTTATTAGTGGATTAGCTCATTCCTACCAGGACATAATTCAGTTTGATAAGCTAGATAATTTATAAGATACTCTTCGGAAAACAAGGTATTTCTATGATAAATTCAAGAATAAGACAAAACCCCATGAAGACTCGAAGAAGAAAAACAATTCAGTATTCAAGAAGAAGGGATTTAAATCCTCTAGGTTTAAGAACCATGGTAAGAGCTCTAGGACGAGCCTTCCTGCCAGAAGTGTGTATTGTCAAAATTTTCCATCCTAGAGTGGAAATAAACCATTCGGAGAAGATCCAAGTAAGACTGATAACACTAAGAGAGAACCATTGAAATATTGGGGTTTTGGAGAAGAACATTTGTTGAGGGACTTTCTGCATAGGAAACAAAACAATGGGAGGGTATACAAAATCCAAGAGGCTACCATAGTCAATGATGTGGCTAGAAGCTTGTCACAAATTTATGCGGCCTTGGATAACAGATAAGTTGACAATGAAGCTTTAGTGGTGGAGATGGAAGGTACGATTTCCAACCATCATGTTTCCATTTTAATTGACCCTGGTTCTAATTTGAGTTATGTTTCCCCTCAAACTGTTGAGAAATGTAAATTACAACAAGTTAAACATGTTAAATCATGGCCAATACTACTATCCATTGGAACCAAAAGAAAAGTAACAGAGGTCATACCAGCATTCCAATTTGTTATAAGTAGGTTTCCCCCCCAAGAGAACCTAAACATACTTCCTCTAGGATCTTATGACCTATTGATTGGCATGGACTAGTTGGTTGCCCAAAAAACCAGGTAGGAATGTTACAGTAAAACTTTGGAGTGTGAGAATGAAGAAGGAAGAAGGGTAACCCTACAAAGGATTCAAAATCTTGTCTCAGTGATACAAATATCATCCCTCCAAGTGTAGAAGTATTTCATAAAGGGATGTCCTTTGTATGCAATACAAGTACTAAAATCTGTTGAGAATGACAAAACCAGCCTAGAGAACCATCCCATATTAAGAGAATATAAAGATGTATTCCCATAAGAGGTACCAAGTCTACCTCAAAGAAGGGATATTGAATTTTCAATAGAACTTGTACCAAGAGAGGTGTCAATGTCTAGAACACCATATAAAATGAGTACACCAAAGCTAGTTGAGATCAAGCTACAACTGAAGGAGATGTGGGACAAAGGATACATTCGGACGAGTGTCTCTCCATGGGGAGCACTAGCCTTTCTTGTGAAAACTAAAGATGGAACACTCAAATTGTGCATAGACTAAAGACAACTCAATAAAATGACCATCAATAATAAGTATCCCTTACCCAAAATTGATGACTTGTTTGACCAATTAAGGGGTGCTACAATATTCTCCAAGATTGACTTCAGGTCTGCATACCATCAAGTCCAAATTAAAGATGAAGACATCCACAAGATAGCCTTTAGGACAAGATATGGTCACTATGAATTTGTGGTGGTTCCATTTGGGATTACCAATGCTCCAACCACTTTTATGTTCTTAATGAATAATGTATTCATAAATTTATTGGATAGGTTTGTGTTAGTTTTCATTGATGGTATCCTAATATATTCCAAGAATATGGAAGAGAATGAAGAACATCTCAAGCTAGTACTCCAAGTACTAAGAGAACATCATCTCTATTCTAAGCTCAGTAAGTGTAACTTTTGCGAAAAACAATTCCATTACTTAGGCAATGTTATTTCTGAGGAAGGAGTGGTAGTTTGTTGAAATTACTAAGATAACTGAGAGGGGGGGGTGAATCAGTTCTCATTGTGCTTAAATTTTTTTAAGTCTATTAAAACATTATTAATCTTTTTTCAATTGATCTTCAATATTATACAACATATGGAAAACATAAATAATGAGGATCAGTCACACATAAGATATACACAGAGAACGATTTTCACAAGGAAACCCATAAAGGGAGAAAACCTTTTCTTCTTTGAAATGATAGGCAGTCTTTTAAGTTCTGTACATCATCTATAATTGAGCAACAACTCAATGTGAGAATACTACCTTTTTTTTACAAGCTCCAACTTGTTTGAGAGGACCAACTCTCTGGTTTCTCTAGCACCCACTAGAAGGAAGCACCAACTCCTTGAGTGTTCCAGCACCGACTGGATGGAAGCACCTACTTCCACTTATACAATCACCAACTTGTTTGAGAGCACCAACTCTCTGGTTTCTCTAGCACTCACTAGAAGGAAGCACCAACTCCCTGAGTGTTCCAACACCAACTAGATGGAAGCACCAACTTCCAGTTACACAGGGTCCAACTTGTATAACAAAGAACACTTGTTCTCCCTTGCACCACCCTGCCACCCTGGTTTCTCTGGCTACAACCAGATGGAAGCTACAACACCCTATGTTCAAACACCCACTTGAACCTCTGAGGACAACAGTCCTCCCTAGCACCTCCCAACCACCCTGAAATATAAAACTTTGCTTTCTGTGAATTTATTACAGTGGTTCAATAGTTTTCATTTACTTACTAGGATTGTCACTGTTCAACTATGCTGCTCTGGTCTTCCTGCATCAGTGTCTCCCTTCTTGCATCCTCTTCAACTTTATGATCTTATCCTCTGTCTCAGCATGCGCACCTTGGATTTATCTTCTTCTCACAGATATGCATCTTTGATATCTGTACTTTCTGCTCTCTTCCACTATTTTTTTATATTCAGCATATGTTCCTCATCTTTGTGTTTTATTTCCACTGTGCATACTGTAATTTTACCTTTCTATGGTTCAATTCATTTTTCACTCAGCACAGCCACACGTGCATAGTCACAGCGTATATCTTTTATCCACTCCCTCTTCGATTACACCTTGAATCTTCTTTGGAAAAAATGCCTCAGCAACTGAATCGCCAACCGTCCAAGAACCATGATTTGGTTCTGCTAAATGAATTGTAACTGAATAGTTAATCATAAATATCAACAATATCCCTTCGATCAGATGCTCAAATAACCAACACCGTTGGATTAAATCTGCAGGGTCTTGCGTTTATTTCGCCATTTCGCATTTCGACATTTTGGCATTTTGACATTCCTATGGTGAAGAGTCTTAAATATTCATGTTATGATCGTCGAAAAGGAGCTTAGCTTGGTGTTAGCTCCTCCCTCTCACATGACCATTGACGGTGACCACAGCCTACACCAAAAGGTGTTTTTCGCATTTCGACATTTCGACATTTCGACATTCCTGTGGTGAAGTGTTTCGACACTCCAACTCCCGGTATCCGAAACTCCGAAATGGAGTCAGATCAATGGTCTGGTATTTCGGCATTTCACATTTTGGCATTTCGGCATTTCTGTGATGAAGTGTTTCGACACTTCCAACTCCCGGTATCCGAAACTCTGAAATGGAGTCAGATCAACGGTTCAGTATTTCAGCGTTTCAACATTTCTATGATGAAGTGTTTCAACACTTCCAACTCCTGGTATTCGAAACTCCAAAATGGAGTCAGATCATCGGTCCAGTATTTCCGCGTTTCACATTTCGGCATTTTGGCATTTCTGTGATGAAGTGTTTAGACACTTCCAACTCCCGGTATCCGAAACTCCGAAATAGAGTTTATCTTCTGATACCCAAAATGGAGTTTATCTTCTGATCTTTCCATGTGATCATCGTTGTGCCACTGGTCGTGATCTTTGCCATCAATGAAAAACACACATACTTTGCCTCTGTGAGTTTAGCTTCTGATCTTGCCATGCGATCATCATTGTGCTGCTAGTCGTGATATTTTCCATCAATGACAAACACGCATACTCTGCCTCTGTGAGTTTAGCTTCTGATCTTGCCATACGGTCATCGTTGTGTTGTTGGTCGTGATCTTTGCCATCAATGACAAACACGCATACTCTGCCTCTGTCTAAAAACATGCCAACAATCTCCCCCTTTGACATTGATGGCAACCCCTTGAAGAACATCTAATTATACCACTGTAGCAACCCCTTGAAGAACATCCAATTATACCACTGTAGCATCTTTGAAATTACCACACTTTCTCCCCCTTTGACATCAATGTCAAAGAAGAGACATGCTCCCCCTGAGCTGTTGCAGTACATACTCCCCCTGTCAACTATGAGCAGCTTCGAAATACAACAGATATTCAATAAGTACTCCCCCTGACTAGGTGAACAGATTAGACGAAAGAAGTTATAACCCCCAACGTTTGACGAAGATATCCAAAAGGGGTCGCTGCTAATGTCTTAGTAAAGATATCATCTATTTGTTCTATGGAAGGAATATAATTCACCTGAACAATTTTGTTTGTAACTTGTTCTCTGAGAAAATGGTATTTTATTGGTATGTGCTTAGATTTTGAATGAAGTACAGGATTCTTAGAGAGACTGATGGCACTAGTGTTATCATAGTGAAGTGGAATGGGATCAATGTAAGTTACCTTCAAATCTGCAAGAGTTTGTATCATCCATAAAATCTGAGTGCAACAAGTAGCAACAACAATGTACTCTGCTTCTGTAGTTGATAAGGAAATATATCCTTGCTTCTTACTAATCCATGCTGCCAACGAGTCACCCAGGAAGAAGGCACCTCCACTGATGTTCTTTCTCTCATCCACACAATTTGCCCAATCTGCATATGAATAAGCAGTTAACTGAAAATTCTGATTTCTGGGATACCATAGACCATAAGTCATTGTTCCCTTCAATTATTTGAATATCCTTGTGACAACTACCAAATGAATTTGTTTAGGAGCAGACTGATAACGACCTACCATTCCAACAACCTACATTATATCAGGACGAGATGTTGTGATGTACAAAAGACTGCCTATCATTGATTGGTATGTCCTTTGATCAACATCAGGTGACATATCATCTTTACTGAGCTTGTAACCAACCACCATAGGTGTACTAATAGGAGAGGAATCCTCCATCTGAAATTTCTTCAACATCTCTTTTAAATATTTTTCTTGAGATATAAAAATTCTTGCATAACTTTGTTTTACTTATAATCCAAGAAAATATGATAGTTCTCCTATCAAGGACATCTCAAACTCTGTTTGCATAGATTTAGAAAACCACTGGACAGATGATTCATTAGTACAACCAAAAATAATATCATCTACATAAACCAAAACAACTAGTAAATTATCACCTTCAGACTTAATGTAGATATTATTGTCAACAATACCTTTCTTGAACCCTTTGTCTTGTAAAAGTTTGTCCAGTCTATAATACCAAGCTCATGGTGCTTGTTTCATTCCATATAAGGCCTTCTTCATCTTGCAAACATAATTAGGATTATCTTTCAATGAGAATCCTTTAGGTTGCTCCATATATACTTCTTCCTCTAGATCTCCATTAAGAAAAGCTAACTTAACATCCATCTGATACACTTTAAAGTTCTTATGGAATGAATATGCAAGGAACATTTTGATGGCCTCCAATCTTGCCACTAGTGCTAAGGTTTTATCAAAGTCCTGACCTTCAACTTGTGCATACCCTTTACAGACCAATCTGGCTTTATTTCTAACAACTTGACCTTTTTTCATTCATTTTATTTTTGAACACCCATTTGAAGCCTATTACATTCTTATCTTCAGGTCTAGGAACAAGCTCCCAAGTATTGTTCTTCTCAATCTGATCAAGCTCTTCATTCATTTCTCTAATCCAATCATCATGCTGGCTGGCTTCATAAAAAAATTTAGGTTCATTCATAGATAAAAAAGCAACATGATATTGTTCTGAGTCTTTAATCAATTTCGTTCTTGTCTGAACTCCTTTATTTATATCTCAAATTATCTGATTTTCAGGATGACTCTTTCTAACAATTCTGAGAGGTGATTTTGCTTCTTTCTGCTGATTTGTGTCAGCCTGAGTATTCATATCTTCATCTGATTCAAATTCTTCCCTTTCTGATCCTTGGACCTGTTCATATTCATCTTCAACTATATCTTTTGTGCTTGGTTCAACACTGCTTACATTTCTGACCAGGATTTCTTCATCAACTTTTATATCTATACAATCAACCAGTTTATGCAGTCTCTTATTGTAACATCTATACCCCTTAATGTTTGTAGCATAACCCAAGAAGATACCTTCATAAGCTATGTCATCATATTTGCCAATATTTTCATCATTGTTCTTGATATAACATTTACTCCCAAAGACTTTAAAATGCTTGATTGAAGCAGATCTTCCAAACCATAGTTCATACAGAGTCTTTTCACTATGTGGCCTGAGATGATATTTGTTAAGGATATGAACGACTGTATGAATTTCTTATACCCAATATGTCTGAGGTATGTTCCTTTCATTCATCATTGATCTTGCCATTTGTTGTACTGATCTATTCTACCTCTCAATAACTCCATTTTGCTATGGAGTCCTTGGAATTGTGTACTCTCTTTTGATCCCATGTTTATCACATAACTCTTTGAAGCTCCATGAACTAAAATCTCCTCCTCTATCAGACCTTACTGCCATTAATATTTTTCCTGTTTGATTCTCAGTCAGAGCCTTAAACACTTTGATTTTTTCAAATGCTTTAGATTTTTCCTTCAAAAAGGCAACCCATGTTAGTCTAGAATAATCATCAATAATCAACATAAAATAATTTTCTTTTCCTGTACCTTCTTTCCTTGATGGTTCACATAAATCCATATGTACTAACTGGAGAGGTTTTTATGTTGAAGGAAAGTTTTTAGATTTGAAATGAGTGTGAGTAAGCTTTCCTATCTGGCAGGGTTTACAAACAGAGTCGTATGGCTTTGATATCTTCGAAAGATCTTTTACTTCCCCATTGTTTCTGAGCTTGATTATATGATCAAAATTTAGGTGTCCAAGTCTCCTATGCCACAACCAACTTTCATCATACTTGCTTAAGTGGCATTCTTCTTTTTCTTCTTTTAGCACATAGACATTTTTTTTGTTCTTATCCCTTTTGCAACTAGCTGTCCTGAATTCACAGATTTTATCTTATAGTCTTTAGAGGTAAAAACGAATTCACATCCTCGATCACAAACTTGACTGACACTAAGCACATTATGTTTCAGACCTTCTACAAACAACACATCCTGAGCTTTCCCTTTGCCATTACTCAAACTTACCATTCCTTTACCTTTTATTTTTCCTGGTGCATCATTTCCAAAAGTTACATTCCCTGATTTTCTTTCACTTAGAGTTAGAAACTTACTTTTGTCTCCAGTCATATGTTTGGAACATCCACTGCCAATATACTAGGGATTCTTTTGTCTTTGGGATGATAACACTAGTCCACACTTGTCATCTACTTTCTTCTTCCAAACCTTGACATTTTCAGCAGTGGGGATCAAATCTGGCTTGTAATTCCTTAAGCGACAATCTGTAGCTTTATGTCCATAGTTATGACAGATGCAACATTCTAGTTCACTAAATAGAAGAGCATAGCACTTGTTATGCTCATAACTATTGTTATGTTTAACCTGAATCCTTTTCCCAGCCATCGCATGATTTATAGTCTGAGATTGTTTGTTGCTTGGTTGTCTCGATCTTTGTTGTGGAAGATGGTTATTCGTTGAATATCTTGATTGTTCATATCTAAATCTTAAAGAACAATTTATAGCTTTCTGACCAAAATTAGAGCAGAAAAAACAATAACCATAGAAAAAACCTTTGTACTTTGAAAACGTCTGTCTTCTTTGAGGAGGTTGATTTCTTTCATGTCGATAATCTCTCTGATCTACAGATTTGGTTTTGGTACTTTTTCTTTCATTCCTTCTTGGTGGCTGATTTTATTTCTTTGTTTCTGCAGAGTGACTGTTGTCAATGTTTGAGGATTTGACAAACTTGATAGGTTATGTATTACTTGGATGATTACTAATTGATCCTTCTTCATACCCCAATCCATCTTTCAACTTTGGGTTTCTTTGCTGATTTAGAATGGAGGTTAATCCTTCAGAGGCTTTAATACTTGGCAGATTTTGGTGATACAATCCCTTAAACTTCTCCATTTCTTTTTTGGTTTTTACTATCTCTTCTTCTAAGGCTTCACACCTCGCTTTCTTCTCTGAAAATTGTTGTTTCAGTATGTCTTCTATTTTCTTTGCCTCTTCTATCTCCACTTTTAGTAGAGAAAAGTTTTCATCAAATTTTTCACCATTCATTTTAAACTGCTTCAACAACTGTTTTTGTTTTCTCTTCTTACACCTGAGTCTACCAATTTCTTCCAAAGCACTGATTAATTTACCTTCCATATCCACCACAACTTCTTCATCATCCATTTCACCTCTTGTGTGTTCATCATCAAGATCTCCCATAGCCATAAGCATAAAATCATTCACTTTGTCTTCACATGATGAATCACTATCTATGTCTTCTGAGGAATTGTCATTATTTGCACACACACTTTTCTTCTTCCTATATTTCTTGAATTTGTACTTATTTTCATCATCAGAGTTCTGGTCTTTTTTCTGATGGGGACACTTAGATGCAAAATGACCTATCTTACCATAGTTAAAACATTTGAAGGGAAGCTTGCCTTGACATTTTCCTGATCCTTTATTTAACCTTCTCACAATTTTTTCCTCAATATCATCTAAATCTGAATCAGTATTCTTGTCTCCTTTAAAAGATGCTTCTCTAGTAATGGATTTATCTTTGTTGATTCTCATTTCATATGCAGTTAAAGTTCCTAGGAGTTGATCAATGGACAGAGTTTTAAGATAATTTAGTTCTTCTATTGCAGAGACTTTTGGATTAAATTTATCAAGCAAAGATCTTAAAATCTTCTGAACTAAAATTGATTCTTTAAACTTCTCACCAAGACCCTTCATGGCATTCACAAGTTCTTCAACTCTTAAAAAATACTTGCTAACTATTTCATCTTCATTCATCTTTAGTTGTTCAAACTTCAACCTAAATGTTTAAAGTTTGGCATCTTTTACTTTCTCATTTCCCTCATAGTTGCTAATAAGTTTATCCCACATTTCTTTGGTAGTTTGAAGATGCATCACCTTTACAAACTCCACTTCTGCAAGTCCATTCAACATAGCATTCATTCCCTTAGCATTAAAGATAAATTTTAACTGATCATCCTTGGAAGCTAGCACAACAGGATTTATGTATCCAGTCTCTACTACATCCCAAACATCAGCACCTAAGGCCATTAGGTATGTTCTCATTCTAACCTTCTTGAAGGAAAATTTTGTTCCATCAAATAGAGGAGGCTTAGTGGTTGAAGTCCCTTCATGACTTGTCATGTTTAATCTTACATATCTACCTTTAAATAAAAGGAACCCGCTCTGATACCAATTATTGAAATTACTAAGACAATTGAGAGGGGGGGGATGAATCAGTTGTTATTGTGCTTAAACAATTTTAAGTCTAATAAAACATTATTAATCTTTCTTCAAGTGATCATCAATATTATACAACATATGGAAAACATAAATAATGATCATCAATCACACATAAGATATACACAGAGACATATTTTCACGAGGAAACCCATAAAGGGAGAAAACCTCTTCTTCTTTGAAATGATAGGCAGTCTTTTAAGTTCTATACATAATCTATAATTGAGCACCAACTCAATGTGAGACAACTACCTCTATTTTAAAAGCTCCAACTTGTTTGAGAGAACCAACTCTCTAGTTTCTCTAGCACTCACTAGAAGGAAGCACCAACTCCCTGAGTGTTCCAACACCGACTAGATGGAAGCACCTACTTCCACTTATACAGGAACCAACTTGTTTGAGATCACCAACTCTCTGGTTTCTCTAGCACCCACTAGAATAAAGCACCAACTCCTTGAGTGTTCCAGCACCAACTGGATGGAAGCACCAACATCCAGTTACACAGGCTCCAACCTGTATAATAGAGAACACTTGTTCTCCCTTGCACTACCCTGCCACCCTATTTTGTTTGGATGCAACCAGATGGAAGATACAACTCCCTGTGTTCAAACACCCACTTGAAACTCTGAGGACAATAGTCCTCCCTAGCACCTCCCAACCACCCTAAGATATAAAACTTTTCTTTCTGTGAATTTATTACAATGATTCAATAGTTTTCATTTGCTTACCAGGCTTATCACTATTCATCTATGTTTCTCTGCTCTGCCTGCATCAGTGTCTCCCTTCTTGCATCCTCTTTATCTTTTTGATCTTATCCTTTGTCTCAGCATGCACACCTTGGATTTATCTTCTTCTCACAGATATGTATCTTTGATATGTGCACTTTCTGCTCTCTTCCACTATTATGTTATATTTAGCTTATGTTCCTCATCTCTGTGTTTTCTTTCCATTACGCATACTATAATTTTACCTTTCTATGGTTCAATTCATTTTTCACTCGGCACAGCCACATGTGCACAGTCAGAGCATATTAATTTTATCCACTGCCTCTACAGTTACACTTCGAATCTTCTTGGGAAAAAATGCCTCAGCAACTGAATCGCCAACTATCCAAGAACCATGATTCGTTTATGCTAACTAAATCATAACTGAATAGTTAATCATAAAGATCAACAATATCCCTTCGATCAGATGCTCAAATAACCAGCATCATTGGATTAAATCTGCAGGGTCTTGCATTTATTTCGCCATTTTTCATTTCAACATTTCAACATTCTTGTGGTGAAGAGTCTCGACTCTTCATGTTACAATCGCCAAAAAGGAGCTTAGCTTGGTGTTATCTCCTCCCTCTCACATGACCATTGACGGTGACCACAGCCCACACCAAAAGGTTTTTTTTGCATTTCAGCATTTCGACATTCCTGTGGTGAAGTGTTTTGACACTCCAACTCCCGGTATCCGAAACTTCGAAATGGAGTCAGATCAACGGTCCGGTATTTTGGCATTTTGCATTTTGGTGTTTCGACATTTTTGTGATGAAGTGTTTCGACACTTCCAACTCCTGGTATCTGAAACTTTTTAATGGATTCAGATCAACGATCTGGTATTTCGACGTTTCGCATTTCGGCATTTTGACATTTCTGTGATGAAGTGTTTCGACACTTCCTACTCTCGATATCCAAAACTCCAAAATGGAGTCAGATCAATGGTCTGGTATTTCAGCGTTTCACATTTTGGCATTTCGACATCTCTGTGATGAAGTGTTTCGACACTTCCAACTCCTGGTATCCGAAACTCCGAAATAGAGTTTAGCTTCTTATCTTGCCATGCAATCATCATTGTGTTGTTGGTCATGATCTTTGCCATCAATGAAAAACACGCATACTCTGCCTCTGTGAGTTTAGCTTCTGATCTTGCCATGCGATCATAATTGTGTTGTTGGTCGTGATCTTTGCCATCAATGACAAACACGCATACTCTACCTCTGTGAGTTTAGCTTCTGATCTTGCCATGCGATCATTGTTGTGCTACTGGTCGTGATCTTTCCCATCAATGACAAACACGCATACTCTGCCTCTGTTTGAAAACATGCCAACATAGTTGATCTTGACAAGATTAAATCCATCATGAATTGGCCTACCGCAAAGGATGTATATGATATCAGATCCTTTATGGGCTTGGCAGGATACTATAGGAGTTTCATAAAAGGATTCCCCAAGATTGGTTTCCCAATCACCTCTCTTCAGAAAAAGGGGGGTTAAATTCATTTGGACATCAGAATGTAAACAAAGATTTCAAGAGCTGAAATACCTGCTAACCAATGTGCATGTACTAAAGATTACATACCCAGACAAGGACTTCCTTGTGTGTACATATGCCTGGAAGGAAGGGAATAGAGGATTCCTTATGCAAGGGCATGTGATTTGGTACAAATATATAAAATTGAATGAGCATGAAGTCAATTATGTGACCCATGATCTGGAATTGGCTTCCATAGTACATGATTTAAAAATGTGGAGGCATTACCTCTTAGGTAGAAGATTTGTACTTATGACAAACCATAGTGGATTGAGGTATTTGTTTCACCAACCAAAACTCAATGTGAGACAAGCTAGGTGGATGGCTCTCCTTAGTGAGTTTGATTTTGAAATAAAACATATAAAAGGAAGTGAGAATAGGGTGGAGGATGCCCTTAGTAGAAGTATGAAATTGGTTCACTTGGCAGTTGTAAGCACTGGTGAATCAGACATCAAAGAGAAAGAGTCAAAATTTCACAAGAAATTGATGTATTTTTCTAGACCATCACATAATACCTAAAGGAAGAACCCACAAGGATGAACTATGAAGGTTATTAGATGCTTAAATAAGGCTCACAGACTTACAAGGTCATATTGTATATTCTAAATTGTGATGACTTGAAGAGGTTCATAATGGATGAGCTACACAAAATACCATATACTAGTCATCCTAGTTATAAGAGAATGATCATGGCCACTAGGAAACTATTTTATTAGCCCAGACTGAAAAAATACATATCTGATTACTTAGATAAGTGTCTATAATATTAGTAATTCAAAGTAGAGCACTGACACACAACAGGGTTGTTGTATCCCCTACCAATTCTCGAATGGAAATGGGAAACCATCTCCATGGATTTCATCATAGGATTACCAAGATCAACCAAATAGAATGATGTCATCATGGTATTTGTGGACAAACTAAGCAAGTATTCTCACTTCATACCCATCAAGTCAACCTGCAAGGCAATAGATATTTCCATCATTTTCATGAAATAAATATTCATATTGCATGGCATGCCTAAGGAAATTATATTCGACAAAGATACAAAGTTTACTTCAAACTTTTGGAAATATTTGTTTGCTAGTTTTGAAACAAAATTTCTCTTTAGTACAGCCTATCACCCGCAAAATCATGGGAAGACAGAGATGGTAAAAAAATTATTAGAATACATGTTGAGGATGCATGTAATGCATCAACCCAAGAAGTGGGAGGACTACCTACCACTGGTAGAATTTTCCTACAACAATGGCTATCAAGAGTCATTAAAAATGAGCCCTTTTGAATCCCTCTATGGAATAGAATGCAACATTCCAATCAGTTGGAACAACCCAGTAGACAGAGTTACAATTAGGACAAATATGATAAAGAAAATGGAACAACAAGTAATTCCAATCAGACAAAATCTAAAGATAGCCTAGGATAGACAAAAGTGATATGCAGACATGAAAATGACTCCTAGAGAGTTCAAAGAAGGGGATCATGTGTATCTCTGAGTTAGACCCAGGAAAAACTCTTTGAGGATGGGAGCCTATGCCAAGATGGAACCTCGGTATTGTGGACCCTTTGAATTTTTGGATAGAGTGGGACCAATAGCCTATCAGATAGTACTTCCTCCCACAGTGAAGGCACATAATGTTTTCCATGTTTCTTTATTAAAGAAGTATGTACATGATTCTAATCATATTATTTATTGGTCTGTGATTCAGGTGGAACCCGAGGGAGAATTCTTGCTAGGACCTCAATGTATAATAGACAGGAAGGAAACACCACTCATGAACATAACCATTGCAAAAGTCAAGGTGCAGTGGAAACACTTTGGCCCAGATGAGGCTACATGGGAAATGAAGGATGCCATGAAACATGCATATCCATTTTTTTTTACTTTTGTGCATACATAGCACATCGAGGATGATGTTCCTTTGAGGGGGAGGGATTGTAATACCCATGTTTCCCCAAGTTTGTAAATATAACTATAATTTTCCAAGAGTCTATGGTGGACTAAATATCTATGAATATTTGATTTGATGAACCTTTGTATAAAAGGGTCAATGTTTGAATTTTCTGTTATTAATAGAAATTGGATATGTGTTGCACAACTGCTGAAAGGGGGGAAGTTTGCCAAGATAGGCCATGGATTCTATGAGAGATATGGTGAGGGGAAACCAAGAATGGTTGAGATGACCCTCACCAGAATAGTACCTACTGGGTGTAATTTCTCAATAGTGCTCTGACCCAGAAATGAATTAGCTATCAGGATGGTAGTTGGGCATCCTCAAGAGTTAATGAGGAGATGGGGCAGGGTACCCATCTGTAAGGCTTCCAGTCTTGACCACGAATTAGGATTCATACCCACACAACATTGTTGAGGAAGGAAATAAAGAAGGTAATTTGGGGGATAGAGAAATATCTGCAAAATAGAAAAGTAGAGAGATCAATCTTGAGAGGAGAAGAGAAGCATGTTTTAGACTCTGGAATAGAGAGAAAAGACGATAAGAAAGATCATTTTTGGCTAAGAGAAGCCATGGGAAGGGTTTGGCTACAAGATGATAAACAAGGATGATGAGTGACTGAGTGTAAATTCTAACCTTGTACAATATCTACAACAAATAGATATTCAGAAAAAGAACAGAAAAGATACAATAGCAAATACAAACATTACACACATATTTTTCCCCTGGAAACCCAAACCGGGAAAACCAACATATTCTATATTCATTCATTGTATTACAATGTTTACAATAAAAAGTACATATAGGATCCAACGGCATCCAAAACCCTAACCCAATGACCTGGATTAGTCCAAAACTGTAATTTCTTAACTGGAAATAGAAAACCATCGACAAAGAAACCATGTGCAAAAAAACAACCTAAATATAAAGCGGTCCCGTGTGGGGGAATCCACCCCCTGCACCCCCCAAGGGGGGGCCTCACTCCCCCCCCTCTAACCCCCCTGCATGCCCAACACATACGCTTAGACACTACTTCTCGTGCAAAGAATATAACACATACCCAACGCTGAGGAAGTGGTCCTGCAGACCTCCTTTCTTGGAGTAGAGAAAACCAGTTGCCAATTTCCTATGGGAGGAGGAGAGTAACCTCCATCCCTAAATGTCATGGAGAAATGAGAGAGAATATCTCTTATAGAATCATGGTCTAGCATGAGGTGTCCAGTGGTAAATCCATTAGGAGTGGCTATGCCTATGGCTGCGAGGAAACGAGCATCCATTTTAGTAGTCGCTTTACATTCTCCATTTCTGATAAGTATTATCATACGCTCTATATATATATATATATATTGGATGTGATGATGAATGTATGTGTTTATGGTTAATTCCTTCAGTATTTGAACAATGATTATAAATTCTCTTTGGCTTTGGTAAAACTGTTATATTTATACGATATTTGAATTATCTCAGTTTAGTTGTTAGAGAGTCAAGGGATGTGAACCCACAGGAGAGTCGAGGTAGGATTGACTGGAACGTCTAAGTTCTGCCAATCCTTTGAATTCACCTTAGCGAGAATGTCAAGTTCATATCTGTGGTAAAAGGTAGTTTTCCCTTTAGAATATCCACCAATCTGAATGAGGGCTCATGCCCATGTCCTTAACCCCTTTTCTACAAAAAGGATTTGCTCTTATTCCACAAGATTTTCCAAGGGACCCATGTGACTAGGGCCTGGGAACCCTTCGCTAGTACAAAAGGGGCTAGCTATTTCAACTTCAATACTTTGAAACTTACGATTCCACAACCCTTGAAAATAGTTGAAGGATGAAGTCACGAATTGATGAGGATCGTCGATATATGGATCCAGTGTAGATCCCTCTCATCCATTAGACCGTACTTAGGAAGGGAAGTGTTAAGTGCTTCAGTGAATTCCTACTTCGGGAGAATAGGAGTGGTCTAACACTGAAAAACTCTTGAATGCCAGAGTCACGGAGTAAATCGACACTGTTTAAAATGGAGGGACACATGTCCACAAATAAATAGTTATCTAGAAGTTTGGTTATTCGACGATATAGGGACGCATGATTTTCCCTAGAGCTCTATAAGCCGGAGTAAACCCTGGCCATGGATTCTAGGTACACATTGCGATAGATCGGGTGTGGTCTGGAGGGAAATCCCAGAGATACACGTCGAAATATTGAATGCTAAACTTCTGAAGTGATGAGGATCGTCGATGTTCGGATCCTTCAGGGTTCCTCACATCCATCGATCTAAGAGGCCCACCTTGATTTCCAAACTGACAGGAAACATGTCATGGAGTGACACGTGGCCCCTACTTGTCCCCTGTCTAAGTTTTTCCATCAAATTAGAGTCATCAGATGACAGGGCATGTGGAAATCGATCCCATAGTCTAGAGACTTAGTACTTCGTAGGAACCTGACCAAGGACCTACAGAATGTGAAAACCTCTGAAGTTGCAAACACTGAAATGAATCTCGATCATTGGTAGGATGAGGAAACTTGGTGCCAGAATAGAGAGTCTATAGACTTAGCTCTTCGAGGAATTCAGGACACGAGGAGTTGGCAAGATCTGAACTCTGGATATGTGAAGTAACTAGAGTCATAGGTTTATGGATCCACATGCACTCCTAATGACCGTGAGATCGAAGGGTTGGGCATTTATCGGTCCAATATGATGTGGCATGATGACATCATTTGATGTGACGTGGACCAACATTACGTGTGCCATGTGTCATCTGGATATGGACAATTCACAGAACCTTTATGACTATTATAGCATGACACATGTCAACCCCTAATGAGGAAACGTGTCACCCCTTGACCCTCATTGCGTGTCATATTTTAGTTCATTCCCACCAAGACAACATGATTGGGGACATGTCTGGGACTCCAGGAGTCTGGATAATTTCGGGAGTTCGAAAGATTTGAGCATCGCATGGAAAATGAAGGTACAACGAGGATCGCTAATCGCTGAATGTCAAAATTCTAATGGGGATCGTTGATTTCTGAAATGTCAAAAAAGTAGGACATTCAATGCTAAATTTTGAACGGTGATCGTTGAATAGATAAGGCCATGTGGAAATATTTTGGGATTTTAGGGATTAGGAAAAAGGAGTGTGTTTCACCTGTTAGCACATAGAATTGTAGGGGTAAAAAAGAACCACTTTGTTTTTATTTTTGAGTCACACCTTTGATCCTTACATGATTATTGTGACATGTCACCTCTCATTTGTATAAAAGGTTCTCTTTTTCATCATCCCTTTGTTTAAATGTCAAGTTAAAGACAATAGTATGTACTCCCAACTCACAGGAGAGTTTGTAGCGTACTCAAGTGCTCCATTCATTCATTGCCATCATTACGTTTTTTTAATGCTAAGGGATTTCATTATTTTTAGAACCTATTCTTAACAAATTTTCAGGGATCATGTCTTTAGACATCCTAACAGTCTGCTTGAAGCATGTAAATCTTGTTTGCATCAGGTGCTGCGAACTCATTTTCTATAGCAAAGTATTCTAAATATTTGATCATAACTTTTGAATGCCCATATGGGTTCCTATGAAATTTGGTGTGGAGGAAAAACATGTTTTTTTTGACTTGCAACAAATATTCATCTTGACCCACTTCATATTTTTGGAGAAATTCCAAAAGCAACACCTACATGAAAGTTCACAGTGCATGTTGTCACAGGCATTGCGAACTCTAACAGTCTGACCAATTCGAGCTATGGGAAGGATGCCAGCTATGAAGGAAGTTTTGAATGGTCTCCTAGCAGTTAGTTGGACATGAGGGACATGTTTTCCATGTTCACATCAAGTAGCATGACCTGTTTCAATAGGCATTTATCACAATGGACAAGATACCAAAAAATAGGATTTTGTTAAGTTTTTTGTTTGAATATTTTGTAACAAGACTCCTAAATGGAGGAGGATCCTATGTATCTCCTTGGTTTCAACCTCCTTAGGGTATAGAGAGATCATTCACTATAAATGAAATGGATTTTGAGAACAAAATGGTTGGATTCATGATCCAATAGAGGAGATATCTAGAGGAGCAGTTGTGTTTCTCATTTGTAAGCCTAAGGGCATGTGCTGTAGGGATTTCTTCCATTAGAGATTCATGAAAGTTGTGATACCAAACTGTTTTTCTCTTGTTTCCATTATTTCTTATCATATTTCTTGAGTAATATTTACATATTTTGAGTATCAAAAGCTTCATTTGGTTAATCGATTCTTTAGATGCAAAGGATTTGTGGTAATTGCTTGTTAATCATAGATTATTGTTTAAGGACTCTTTAATCTATATTACAGAAAGGATCTCTATTATGTGGATATTCATCTTTTTGTTTACCTTCTATTCTTCTACCCATATTTGCAGAAGCCTTTTCTCTAGTAGGTAGCCTGATTTCCTATGATCTACAGAATGTTATGACTCCATTCCCAATAGAATGTATTTGCAAGTAGTCTGATGCCCTCCCTTTTACTCTTTTCTTGCTGATCCACCAAGTATTACCTATTTTAATCATTTAAATCAAATGGTTATTGGGCTTATCTTGTATCATTTTGAGGGTGACTCTTAATGCTAACATTTTTTGCACCGTTGTTGGGGATGGAAGTGAAGAAATCTTCCCTGGGAGAACAACAACGATTAGATCCAACTCTTGATGGTAGACAGGAGTAGGACACCAACTTGACTGCAATATTCTACCTGGCAACTCCATCTTCATCATAGATGAATCTATGGGAAACTCCACTAGTTTTAAATGAAAAATATTCTTTCTCATAGGTATGCATTTTGTTATTTCTCACATATATCTAGTTTTCCAAACCCCGTTCCTGATAGAAGTGAATGGGAAGACTTCCTTCCTAGGTTTAGAGGGGAAAATTGGGAAATGCTAGCTGATATTTTACTAGATTTTCATGAGTGCATACTTAAGATGAAATTTATACATGGAGATGTCTTCATCAGAGATCGTGATTTGTGTAGATCACTCCCGGTTGCTTGTGTTACTTCACTAAGACATTTTCATGCTGCATTTCATTTGTTTTGGAAAGAGAAATTTGCAACTCATTTCCTTTATCAAGAATGTTGTTATAAATTCGATTTGTTGAGTAAAGGATCAAATAGTCATAAAGAGTATGTTGCAGTAGAAGACACCTTTCATTATGATGAAGAGGTTGATGATCTTCAAAGTGATATCCAAAATGTAGATACTTTAGACATTGTATCAAATGTATCTACTATTTTAAGTTTTCATGAAAATCAAATTGTTACCTTTGAGTATTAAAATGATAATGACCAGAACGATATATCAACATGTGATAGTTTTGAATGTGAGACATGGGAATATAATGAAGGAGATAAGGAAGAATTGCAGCAGCAGTTGGAATTTTCTTTATCACCTATTGATGAGTAGAAAACTCCAAGGATCAACGAGGAAATGTATATCATTTCTATACATGCACTTTCAAAAAACATCAAACAACATATGAGTAGTTGTAAAGTATATGGGGACCATCATTTTATTGATGAATCAACCTTCACAGAGGAGCAAGATGGTTTTCTTAACCCATTAGAAATGTCTCTTCATAAGTTTCATGATCCTGTGGAGTTTTACATAGAGTTATATTTTTCAAAGGTTTATAATGATCCAGTTGTTGGTATGATTTCAGATCATAGTTGTAAGTATCCATTGCTTACTAACGTCTTGTTGCAAGCTTCATATCACTTGAAAATTATTTTGAACAGTTGCATGGAAGGAGTTATTTTCATCAATTCGATACTCACCTGGCTACATTGGAAGTATGACTTTAATTAAGCAAAGAAGCTCAATTGGATAGATTAGTGTAGGAATGTATATAAAAAATCTTGTTATTCAATCATTTGGTTTGTAGTGAGTGTTTTTCAGTTTTCAATAAATGATCAGAGGTTCTCTCAAGTCATAGATAGAGTACATATTTCAGAGATGGGATGGATAAGGCATTGGAACTGCATGTCCTTGGAAGCTCATGGGGAGCATGCCATCCCCTGTGGAGCCAGATGTTAGCACACATAATTGTAGGGGTAAAAAGGAACCACTTTGGTTTTGTTTTCGAGTCACACCTTTGATCCTTACATCATTACCATAACATGTCACCTCTTAGTTGTATAAAAGGTTCTATTTGTCATCATCCATCTATTTAAATGTCAAGTTAAAGATAATAGTATGTGCTGCCAACTTACATGAGATTTCACAACGTACTCAAGTGCTCCATTCATTCATTGCCATCATTACCTTTTTATCATGCTAAGGGATTTCATTGTTTTTAGATCCTATTTTTAACAAATTTTTGGGGATTAGGTCTTTGGACATCCTAATAGTCTCCTCGAAGCATGCAAATATTGTTTGAATCAGGTGCTACGAACTAGTGATAGGCACTGCAAACTTCATTGTGAACTCATTTCCTATGGCAAAGTCTTCTAAATATTTGATCATAACTTTTGAACTCCAATCTGGGTTCCTCTGAAATTTGGTGTGAAGGAAAAACATGGTGTTTTTGACTTGCTGACATAAATTTAGCCTGACCCACTTCTTATTTTTGGAGAAACACCAAAAAAATCACCTACAGGAAAGTTTGCAGTGCATGATGTCACAGGCACTGCAAACTCTAACAATCTGACCAATTCAATCTATGGGAAGGATGCCACCTGTGAAGGAGGGTTGAAATGGTCTCCTAGGAGTTATTTGGACATGAGGGACATTTGTTCCATCTTCATATCAATTAGCATGACCTGTTTCAATAGGGATTTATCACAATGGACAAGATCCCTACAAAATAGGACTTTGTTAAGTTGTTTGTTGGAATAGTTTGTAAAAATACTCCTAAATGGAGGAGGATCCTATATAGCTCCTTGGGTTTTACATCCTTAGGTTAGAAGGATATCATTAACTATAAATGAAAGGTATTTTGAGAAGAAAAGGGTTGGGTTCATGATCCAAGAGAGGAGAGAGCTAAAGGAGCAGTTGAGTTGCTCATTTCTAAGCCTGGGGGCATGTGTTGTAGGCATTTATTCCATTAGAGATTCATGAATGTTGTGATACCAGATTGTTTTTCTCTTGTTTCCATTCTTTCTTATCATCTTTCTTGAGTAATATTTACATATTTTGAAGATCAAAAGCTTCCTTTGGTTAATGGATTCATGAGATGCAAAGGATTTGTGGTAATTGCTTGTTAATCATAGATTATTGTTCAAGAACTCTTTATTCTATATTACAGAAACTATCTATGTTATGTGGATATTCTTCTTTTTTTAACTTTCTATTCTTCTACCCATCTTTGCATAATCCTTTTGTCTAGTAGGCAGCCTGATTGCTTGTGATCTGCAGAATGTTATGACTCTATGCCCAATAGAACGTATTTGCAAGCAGTCTGATGCCCACCCTTTTACTCTTTTCTTGTTGATCCACCAAGTATTACTTGTTTTAATCATTTAAATCAAATGGGTGCTCATATTATCCTTTAGCAATCCGAGGTTTACTCTCATTTCTAACAACATCAAACATTGAAGCCCCCTTTTTAACCGTAGGATATCGGTGGAGGAAATGGACCATTGATTCCCTCCTCTGATCAGCGATCTGAGAATTCGACAACACTGTTGGAACTCCCGATGTCCAAAAGTTCCAAAATGTCAAAACCTTCTCTAAGAAAACTCTTAGCTCTCGGTTTTTAGCCTGAGGTCACGAGGAGGACCCCACTGGCTAGTTTAAGTGTGTAGTGGGAGATGTAAACTTCAAGGGAGAAAACTAAGAGGGTTTTTCTTAGTAAGGGACCGAAAATGAACCAAGGAAAAGAAAAACTTTGATGCCCCATCCCAATAAAGGGTATTTAAGGGGTTGGGTATGTTACATAAACAATAACAAACACATACACAATGCACAATGCACCAATATTTACATGTGATGTAGACCCCCAACCCTCTATCGGCCCTCGGGTCAAGGTCCGCTACAGGATCGTTCTAATTCCTTCCCTTGAGTCGGATTGACTCTTCGATTCCTCTTCGGGGAATCCCATGAACATAAAATGGTGCTTCTCCACAAGTCCTTATGAATTGAGCCCACGCGATCAAACACAAAGCATCAAATTCCAATCTCCCCCTGACCAAACAATGTGGTCATATTTCTCGCGATATCGGAACTTCGGAGTTCACGACTTTGTGACTTCTCCTTCTGAGTCTCTCAGCTCTTCACCTTCCAAATTCACGATAGACAAAGTGTAGATATGGGTATGGATCCTTCTCTTATCAGTGCCCTCCACACGTGACCACTGGCTAGGCTTAACGCTAGTGCCTCTCGCTACTCGCACTTTCACGAGTTTCAACGTCCAACCTTGGCACCTTCCCTTCACGAACCCCCGAGAAGCAACATTATCTTTCCCTCTCACATTTTCACTACTCATGACTTCGCAAGTCGAAGGGTTGAAATCTCATTCCCTTATCTCACGAATCCCCAAGACACGAGAGGTCAACGGGGTGTTGATGCCTTTCACTAGGTGACACGTGTCCGCCTATCTATCACCCGAGCCCACCTTGTGGTTCTGTCATGTGTCTCTCGTGCCTAGATTCGGCACTTCGTGACTTCTTTCCCCAAGCGTTGCCTCCTTTGTATCCTGACACCCAAAGTGCTGAGATCCCAAACTCCTCGTTACTCCCTATCGCAACTCACGACTTCGAGACTTTCGGGACAAAAGTCTCGACCTCCTATCCTCCAAAATGAGAAAATGTTGAGTTCTGACTTGTTATTAATGCTAGCCCCACAACGAAACTTCTCGCTCTATCAGGACTTCTCCTTTCATGATCTTGCGAATCTTGGTGCAAGGTTTTCGACCCTTCAGCTCGCGAATACGCGAAATGAGAGTTCGTGAGTGATCCAATGGCCCCTGTCGACTTGGATCTTGCAGTCTAATTTCTCCCGAGATTAAACTTGAAAATACTTGCCATAACCTCCCTGCTCCTCTACAAGAACTGACGGCTCTCGAAATTTCACGAATTCTCCACGGAGAATTTCGACCATCCAATTCCTCCTTGATAATTCCTGCGAAATGAACAAGGTATTCCTTCACGGAACTTGTCCACCTGCAAAACAACTTCGCTATGCCTCCTTTCAACACTTCAAGTCACTATACCTCTTGATATTCTCTTCGAAAACTTCGAAGACTCTATCCCTCCTGAGCTTTCTTGAAATCCCCAAGTACTCTGGGGATAACTCCTGCACGCACTCCTTGTGGCACTTCTTCAAATACGCTCTAGTATTTGAACCTCTTTGACTATGTGCACTCCTTGCGACAACAGTCCTTCAAAAATTTCACTCAAGTTGTAACTCTGAGACTTCACTCGGCCTGCACACACTTTGCATGGTTCTTGTGCTTAATTTTCACTTCAAAGAGAATGAGAATAATTGTATCCCTCCTGAGCTTGTAGAGATTAAAACTCTGAACCCTTGTCAATGCACTCCTTGTGGAAAAACTCCACTGCACTCCTTGGAGGAATTTTACTCACTTAGGTTGAGAAACAATTGAAACTTATTCCTTACTCTCTCTCTCTCTCAGATTTCAAACATTCAACAAGAAATCATTCATACATAGCGTAACAACAAATGCATAACAGAAAGAGTAAAATAGCTATGAGCATAGCATTCAACATACATACACAGAGAATATCACAACACCATAAGTCTGAATCAAAGCTTCATATATTAATTCATGACTTCTGTACATAGGTGTTTTCAAATATAGTTCTCTGCTTCTTCTCCTCTCGGTGCTCTATGCTCGATTGATTATGCTAATGTTACAATGATACAAGATGAGGGTGTCTATAGTCGGTTTTCCCTCCGACTCCTTAAAAATTTCTAATCTGTAATTCAAAGATACCTACTTACATTTACTACACATAAATGCCTCTACCTACTACAGATGAGAGCAAATCACTCATGATCTATTTACAATATCTAAGTGTGCTTCCTCTTAACTATTTCATTAATGGTTCAAAATATTTCAAAAAAAAATGTGTGCTAGTGCTTTCCAACTGTCTTTTGTCCTTGCGTTTGCTTGCTGCTTGCGATGTTTGCGATGCTCCTGCGTCATACTCCCTCGCTTGAAAATTTTCATGGGCTCCTATCCATGAGCTCTCACACGGTCTGCCCATGCTTTTGAATCTCTGCTTCATTCTCCCAGCTGGCATCTTCAACTGGATGCCCCTTCCACTTGACCAAGTATTCAAAATACTCCTTTCGCCTGGTCCTCTTACTAACTCTTTTGTCAAGTATGCTTTCCCTCTGTGGCTTCTCTGCAACTGGCATTTGTTTAGCCCACTGAACCTTTGGTTGTTCACTACCTTCTTCTGCTTCTTCAGTTTTATAAGGGTACAAATTAGAGATGTTGAATATCGGAGAAATTCCGATCCCATCGAGTAATTCAATCTCATAAGCATTTGTCCCAAATTTCCTTCTGATCCATCACAGTCCAATTTTCTTCATTTTCAATTTATTATATGTCCCTCTCAGGAACCTTTCCTTCCTCAAATGTGCAAGAGTCAAATCACCAACTTTGAAATGAAGTTGTCACTTGTGTTGATCTTCTCTACACTTATACTCCTGTCTCAAACTTTGCAATTGCTCCTTCACCCGGCTGTGAAGTTCCCTCATTGCCTCGGCAAAATCTTCTGCACTAGCACTCCTAGTTGTGTTATGTTTTGAATCCCTCAATTCAGAAACTCCCCTTGGTTGCATGCCATAAAAAATTTGAAATGGACTCTGCCCCGTGCTTCTGTTGATTGAATCATTATAAGTAAATTCCGCCTATGGTAGAATATTGTCCCACTGACTATGATGTTCTGTCACCAAACTCCTCAGCAAGTCTCCCAAACTTCTGTTGACAAATTCTATATGTCCATCCGTCTGAGGATGATAAGATGAAATGAACGACAAGTTTGTTCCTAGATTTTTCCATAAGGTTCTCCAGAAGTGTCCCATGAACTTGGTGTCTCGATCCGAAACTATGCTCCTTGGTAAGCCGTGAAGTCGAATGACTTCTTTGAAAAACAGATTTGCAATGTGAGTTGCGTCATTGGTTTTCTGACACAGTATGAAGTGTGCCATTTTAGAAAATCTGTCTATTACCACAAAGATTGAATCAAACCCTCTTTGTGTTCTCGATAGCCCCAATATGAATTCCATGCTTACTGCATCCCATGGCCTCTCTGGTATGGGTAATGGTTGATATAAGCCTGCATTCTGCCTCTTTCCTTTTGAATGCTGACAAATTCTAAATCTGTCCACGAATCTTTTGATGTCTGCTCTCATTCCTGGCCAAAAATATGACTCATTTAACTTTGAGAACGTCTTGTCATGACCGAAATGCCCGACCAATCCTCCACTGTGTTTCTCCCTCAACAAATTCTCTCTCATGGAGCATTTTGGAATACAAAGTTGATTACCCTTAAACAGTAATCCTTCCTAGATCATGTAATCTGTCCATTGACTTCTGTGCCTGAGAATTGGATTCTCAGCTACTTCATACACCTCCTTAAAATCTGGATCATCTATGTACATTTCCTTGAGGTTATCAAAACCCAAAGTTTTGACTCTGAACTCTTGCAATAGCAAACATTTCCTACTCAAAGCATCAACAACTTTGTTAGCAGTTCCAGAAATATGCTTAATTACAAAAGTAAAGTTTTGTATGTATTCAACCCATTTAACATGTCTTTGATTCAACTTCTCCTGTTGAGTCACAAATTGCAAAGCATGATTGTCACTATATAAGACAAACTCCTTAGGAATTAAGTAGTGTCTCCATTTCTTCAATGCATGAATAATAGCATAGAATTCCTTGTCATACGTGGAGTATTTTATTTTGGCTTTGTTCAGCTTCTCGCTAAAGTATGATATCAGTCTGTTTTCTTGGCTCAAAACTGCCCCTATTGCAAATCCACTTGCATCACATTTTACTTGAAATGTCTTTTTGAAATCCGGCAACACCAAAATTGGTTGTTCCGTGATTTTCCTTTTCAACAAATTGAAGCTTTTCTTAGCTTCTTCTGTCTAGTGAAAAGACTTGTGTCTCTTCTTCACTGTGTCCATCATTGGTGCGCTAATTCCACTCAAATTCCTAATGAATTTTCTGTAGAAACTAGACAATTCGTGAAAGCTTCGAACTTCAAAGATACTCTTTGGCGAAGGCCAATTCTTAATCACCTCCACTTTATCTGGATCCATCCTCAACTTGTCTGCAGAAATAATGAACCCTAAATAAATGAGCTCTGTCTTCATGAATGAGGATTTCTTCATATTTATCAGTAGCTTCTCTTGTTGTAGCCTCTTCATCACTATAGCCAACTGTTTCAGATGCTCTGCCTCTGTTTTACTAAAAATCAGTATGTCATCAAGATACACAATGACAAATTTTCCGATGAAATCCTTCAGGACTTCATTCATCAATCTCATGAAAGTGCTCAGTGCGTTTGTTAATCCAAATGGCATAACAAGCCATTCATACAACCCTTCATTGGTCTTGAATGCTATCTTCCATTCATCACCTTCTCTCATACGAATTTGGTGATATCCACTTTTCAAATCAATCTTCGAAAAAAATTTGCTCCACTCAAGCAATCCATCAAATCATCCATCCTTGACAATGGAAATCTATACATGATGGTAATATTGTTGATCACTCTCGAGTCAGTACACATCCTCTAGCCTCCATCTTTCTTTGGACTGAGTACTATCGGAACAACACATGGACTCAAGCTTTCTCTTACCAATCCTTTGTCCATCAAATCCTGGACTTGTCTCTTGACCTCTTCATTCTCCCGCGGCGTTAGTCTGTACGATGCTTTGTTTGATAAACTAGCTCCAGGTATGAGATCAATGTGATGAATTACACTTCTGATAGGTGGCAACGAATGAGGTAGTTCATCCACTACTATGTCAGCAAATTCTTCCAGAAACTTCTGGATTTCCTCTGGTAGATCATCCACACTTGTGCTTGTCAAAAAAAATTTAGGTTTCCTGACCACAATGAATTGTAGATCTTCCTTCTTCTTAACCTCCTTAAGAATTTCCTTTCCACTCATGAGAAGTACAGTGTTGCTTACTTCAGGTTTCACCTCTTTGTCCTTAATAGGCAACAACATGTGAGTTCTCCCATTCTTCTCTAGGGTATATGTTTTCTTCCTCCCATCATGAACCACATTCCTGTCATATTGCCACGGTCTACCCAGCAATAGATGACAAACATCCATGGGAATGACATCACACAATATCTTATCGTTATATCCTCCTATCTTAAATTCAAATAAACATTGTTTAGTGACATTTACCTGATGTCCTTTTTGTAGCCATGAAACTCATGGACTTGGGTGTTCAATAGTCTCTAGCTCCAACTTTTCTACCATCCTTGTAGAAATGATATTGTCTGTGCTACCACTGTCTACAATGACTTTGCATACCCTGTCTTTGGTCTTGCAAGCAGTCCAGAAAAGACTGTTCCTTTGCACTGGATTCTCCGCCTCTTTTTCTGGCGTTAAGAGAACCTTCCTCATCACCAGTGATCTTCCACCTTCATCATCCTCTGCCTCAACATTTTGCCTCTGTGCTTTAGAAATGTGAGTCTCACCTCCTTCTTTCTTCTTATCTGGACATTCATAAGATTTGTGTGCATTCTTTCTGCACGTGAAGCATTTTATTACTCCACCTCTGCCTCTTCCTGTTCCTCTAGTGCGAGGAAAAGCGTTGTTATCAGCATACTGTCCTCTCTGTTCAGTATACTGCCCTCTCTATGAGCTTCCACCTCTTTCAATATGAGATTGAGGTTTGTTCCACTCTTCCTTAGACTTCTGATTCCTATCTTGGACAATTGTTTTGCCTCTAGGCTGACTTCTGCCTCGATCTCTCTGACTTTGCTTTCAGCTCAGCTTCTCTTTATCCTTTAGAGCCATCTGATAAGAATCTTCTACCGTTTGAATGATCATCATGTTCATATCATCCTGAATGTCGTATCTCAGACCATTCATATACCTGGAAACCTTTTCATCATCACTTTCAAGATGACCTGCTCTAATGTTTAGCTTATAGAACTCTTCAGTGTACTCCTTTACTGACATCAGCTTCTGTCTCAAATTTTGCATTCTTAAAAACAGAGTGAATTGATAATCTTTGGGTATGAATTTCACCTTCATCTTCATGACCATTCTATCCCAACTCCTGATTTTTTGCTTGCCTTTGCAGTGTCTATCAGCTTGTAGTTCATCCCACGACAATGTTGCATGTCCTTTCAATCTTGTGATAGCCTGTTTGACTTTTTTGTCTTCCTCGACATCTTCATAGTCAAAATATGTGTCAAGAGATCTAATCCAGTCTAGAAGTTATTCAAGATCCAAGTTTCCCTCATATACTGGAATGTGAATTTTTGCTCTAGCACCCATCCTTGCAACAACCCTAATCAGGTGTTCATTTGCTACATATTCTGCTGCAACTTCCTCTCCTTCATGTCCATCTTCATCTTCACTTTCAGATTAACTGACATCTCCAACATCGGCTATGTGCCTCTGTTTTATTTCCATGTCCACGAGTCTGGCACGTATGTTATGCATCTCTCTTTCCATGGCTGGATTTGGCACCTGCCTACCCCTTTCTTTTGGAATTTCACTCTCCTCTGGCGGATTGGGTGTTTTCATGTCTCTTCTTCTTGGTGACATGGTGAATATTTCTTTTCCCTGCTACAGAAAGCAAAGAAATATTTATGCACTCTGATACCACTTGATGCAGACCCCCAACCCTCTATCGGCCCTTAGGTCAAGGTCCGCTACAGGATCGTTTTAATTCCTACCCTTGAGTTGGATTGACTCTTTGATTCCTCTTCAGGGAATCCCATGCACATAAAATGGTGCTTCTCCACAGGTCCTTATGAATTGAGCCCACACAATCAAACACGAAGCATCAAATTCCAATCTCCCCCTGACCAAACAATGTGGTCATATTTCTCGCGATATCAGAACTTCGGAGTTCGCGACTTCATGACTTCTCCTTTCGAGTCTCTCAGCTCTTCACCTTTCAAATTCATGCTACCTGAAGTGTAGATATGGGTATGGCTCCTTCTCTTATCAGCACCCTCTGCGCGTGACCACCGGCTAGGCTTAACGCTAGCGCCTCTCCCTACTCGCACTTTCATGAGTTTCAGTGTCCAACCTTGGCACCTTCCCTTCACGAACCCCTGAGAAGCGACATTAGCTTTCCCTCTCATTTTCTCGCTACTCATGACTTCACAAGTCGAAGGGTTGAACTCTCGTTCCCTTATCTCACAAATCCTCGAGATGCGAGAGGTCAATGGGGTGTGGACTCCTTTCACTATGTGACACGTGTCCTCCTGTCTATCACCCAAGCCCACCTTGTGGTTCTACCATGTGTCTCTCATGCCTAGCTTCGGCACTTCGTGACTTCGCTCCCCAAGTGTTGCCTCCTTTTTATCTCGACACCCGAAGTGTCGAGATCCCGAACTCCTCGTTACTCCCTATCGCAACTCGTGACTTCGGGACTTTCGGGGCAAAATCCTTGACCTCCTATCCTCCGAAATGTCGAAATGTCGAGTTCTGACTCGTTATTAATGTTGGCTCCAAAATGGAACTTCTCGCTCTGTCGATACTTCGCCTTTCGTGATCTCGCGAATCTTGGTGCAAGGTTTTCGACCCTTCAGCTCACGAATCCGCGAAATGAGAGTTCGCGAGTGATCCAACAGCCCTTGTCCACTTGGATCCTATGGTCCAATTTCTCCTGAGCTTAAACTTGAAAATACTTACCGTAACCTCCCTGCTCCTCTGCAATATCTAATGGCTCTCGAAATTTCACAAATTCTCCATGGAGAATTCTGACCGTCCAATTCCTCCTTGACAATTCCTGCGAAATGAACAAGGTATTCCTTCATGGAACTTGTCCACCTGCAAAACAACTTCGCTATGCCTCCTTTCAACACTTCAAGGCACTAGCCCTCTTGAGCTTCTCTTCGACAACTTAAAAGACTCTATCCCTCCTGATCTTTCTTGAAATCCTCAAGTACTCTGGGGATAACTCCTGCGCACACTCCTTGCGACACTTCTTCAAATATGCTCTAGTATTTGAACCTCTTCGACTCTGTGCACTGCTTGCGACAACAGTCCTTCAACAATTTCACTCAGGTTGTAACTCTGAGACTTCACTCGGCCTGCGCACACCTTGCATGGCTCTTGTGCTTAAATTTCACTTCAACGAGAATGAGAATAACGGTATCCCTCCTGATCTTGCAGAGATTAAAACTCTTAACCCTTGTCAACGGACTCCTTGCAGACAAACTACACTACACTCCTTGTAGGAAGTTTACTCACTCAGGTTGAGAAACAATTGAAACTCATTCCTTACTCTCTCTCTCTCTCAGATTTCAAACATTCAACAAGAAATCATTCATACATAGCGTAACAACAAATGCATAATAGAAAGAGTAAAATAGCTATGAGCATAGCATTCAACATACATACATAGAGAATATCACAACACCATAAGTCTGAATCAAAGCTTCATATATTAATTCAGGACTTCTGTACATAGGTGTTTTCAAATACAGTTCTCTACTTCTTCTCCTCTCGGTGCTCTATGCTCGATTGATTATGCTAATGTTACAATGATACAAGATGAGGGTGTCTATAGTCGGTTTTCCCTCGGGCTCCTTAAAACTGTCTAATCCGTAATTCAAAACTACCTACTTACATTTACTACACATAAATGCCTCTACCTACTACAGATGAGAGTGAATCGCTCATGATCTGTTTACAATATCTAAGTGTGCTTCCTCTTAACTATTGCATTAATGGTTCAAAATATTTCAAAAACAAATGTGCGCTGGTGCTTTCCAGCTGTCTTCCATCCTTGCATTTTGTTGTTTCTTGCGACATTTGTGATGCTCCTGCATCAACATGGAAATCCAATGTGGGAGAAAACCACAGAAGGATTTTCTTATATGTCAATAATTACATTCAAGGAATAACTAACTTCCAATTATCCAACTCTAACTAGAAGCAGGCTCCAACTCCCTAGTTTCTTAGGCTCCAACCTAAAGTAAGGTACAACCCTCTGGGTTCTCTAGCTACAACTGGAAGGTGGATACAACCACCTAGTTCTCAGGCACCAACCTGAAGGAAGCTCCAACTTCTCGATTCTCCAACACCAATTGGAATAAGGATACAACCTACTTTCCTTGCCCTGTCCAACTACCCTAAAATATAAGTGTCAAATGATGAAATCAATGCCACACTATTCCTGTGAGATATACCACTATAAATATGTATTAATCTATGCCAACAACCTATCACCAACTTGTACCAATAACCTATAGTCAACTTGTGCCAATAACCTATAATCAACATGTACCAATAACCTCAAACAAGATGTGCCATATCTCTCATAAATAGACTCCAACCATGTTGTTGCAGCAGTTATGTTGTCGTGATTTTGCTACCGCAGTTCTACTACCACGATTTTGTTGCCGTGGTTCTACTACCATGATTCTATTGCCACAATTTTTCTGCCATGATTTTTATGCTGCACTTTTTCTGCTGCATCTTTTCTGCCAGACTTTTTCTCCCGCAATTATTTTGCTGCACTTTTTTTTCCACTATTTTTCTACTGCACTTTTTCAGCCGTGAATTTTCTGCCGCAAATTTGATCTATCGGTAATACCTGCCAAATAACCTTTCACAAATGGATATTCAATTATATTCTAAAACAATAGGTGCAAATAGGAGTCCCTTGTTCTCCTATTTATACTTTCCAAGTTCCTTCCTCTAGAGGTTTCCTTGTAACAACTTTACCCCTTACTCCATCTTCTAAGGCTAACCCATTAAACCACTTTTGTCCACTTAACCACTTTTTCCACTTCAACTATTCAACCTTTTCCCACTTAACTTAACCACTTTACCACAAATAGTAAATTCTCCACTTTTAGTTGCAACTGACTTTATTATTTAATTAAATTCTTTTGCAACCTCTTTGACTTGTCCATAAATAGTAAACTCACCACTTCTTGTTGCAACCACTTTATTATTTAAATAATTTCTCTTTGCAACCACTTTGACTACATTATTATTTAAATAATTTATCTTTACTCACAACTTCTTGTTGCAACTAACTTTTCTATAATTAGTCAATTCATAACTTCTTTTCCCTTAACTAACTTCTTGTTGCAACCACTTTATTATTTAATTTATTTCTTTGTCAACCACTTTTACTATTCAATCTTCTCATCACAACTACTTTACCATAATTACCAAAATCACAACTTCTTGTTGCAACTAATTTATTTTTAATTATTTTCTTAATGCAACAACTATACTCATGATTAAATCCTAGTTTCACCCACTTTGACTAGTCAACTTCTTCTAGGATTTTCTAGAATACTTTGACTTATTTGACCTTCTAGGGGCTTCTACATAACTCATGAGGGTTCTCCAACTTTACAAGGCCATAACTCTCTAACCATGAGGAGTTATGTGACTTCTCACATATCATCGACAATGGCATGACATGTACTAGCCACATAGAATAGTCTTACCTACATATACATTTATATTCATTACATTATTCCTTGTATATTTTAGCCTTGTACAATATTTACTACAAAAAAAATTTCAATAAAAGAACAGAAAATACACAGTGGAAAATACAAACATTACACAGAGATTTTTCCCCTGGAAACCCAAACCGAGAAAGACAACATATTCTATATTCATTCATAGTGATACATTGTTTATAATACAATATACATATAGGATCCAGCGACATCCAAAACCCTAACCCAATGACCTGGATTAGTCAACAACCCTAATTCCTTAACGAAAAATAGAAAATCATTGGAAAAAAACCATGTGTTGAAAAACCACCCAACAATGGACACCAAAATCGAGGAAACACAAAAAACGAGGAAAAATGAGACACGTTTCCTGAGGGAAAAAAAAATAATCAGGGGCGTTTCCCTCAAACCCCCGTATAAGGGGATTTCTTCCCCTTGCACCCCCCTCAAAACCCCCCACGCACTCGATGCAACAAAAACATTTCTACTCGTGCGAAGAATATAACACATACCCAACATTCTCCCACTTTTTGTCTTCTTTACCTACAGGGGGTTATAGGGTTAAATAGTAAACAATTCCCATGGATCCTCTACACCAAGAGAAATTCTCAGTGCTTACAATTTTTTTTAATGAATCTGCAACATTCTTCAAAGTGTCCACCTTCATCAACAATACTTTATTTTCTTCAACCATGTCTCTCACAAAGTGATATTGAATATCAATATGATTTCTCTTTGAATGATAAGTCGATTTCTTTGCCAGAAAAATTTCACTCTGACTATCATAATCTATCCTTATAGCTTGTTGTACCAACCCAATACTTTTTCACAGTATTTATAACCATATTTCTTCCTTACTTTCATGAGTAGCTACCATGTATTCAACTTATGTAGTTGAAAGTGCCACTATAGCCTGTCTTTTGCTCATCCAACTTATTGTTGCTCCAAACAGGTTAAACACATACCCACTTGTAGATCTCCTACGATATAGATCTCCAACCCAGTCTTCATCCACAAAGTGTTGGCAGTCAATTCAATTTTTTCCATTGCCCTATAAGCTGCCTACACCTATGACTTCTGAACTTCAAATTGCTATCGCATTTTATAAATAGACGATATTTTTATCCCTTGCAACATTTGCAAATTGGTCTCCATTTAGTTTTCACGACTGTAAGCGTGAAAACTCCTCCATCGTTCTTTGAACTGTCATGATCTTCTCATTGATATCCTAAATGGCACTCACCGTTGGTTTATTATTGTGTGGATAAATGGATTTTCAAACTATGCCTATTTGGACATTTTTAATTGGTTGCATAACTTGATTTTTATTTAATTGGTAAGGCATTGAACATGAAAACTTATGTTTTTTGAAACTTCCCTAGTTATTGAATTACATAGGGGTCATGGTTTAATTTTGGTTTTTATATATATGATGTGATCCTTATTGTTATAACTCTTGCCTTGTCAATTTTATGGAAACGATTGTCACAATGTTTAAATCCTTTTATTAAAATGTTTGATTATGCAATGGCGCGATGGCTAAACATATGGGTTTCATTTCACATTGAATATTTATGGTTTGAAATAATACATTGGTGCATTGGTATGTTATCCACCGTTTGATTTTTGGGTTGGCCGATTAATATGGTTTGAACTATGTTTTGATTGATTGAACAAAGGTTGTACTTTTTCATTACTGCTTTGCATGGCGGTGAATAATCCCACCACCCTCGCACGTGCACATTAATGTTTACCCTTTCATCATTCATAGCTGTTAACCCAAGCGACTTTGCTCCTGTGTGTTGTTGTTTTCAACCCAAACCCTTACCATGCGCCCGTACCATGGCTCCAGTCGTGAGGGATGAACCGAACGGTAGCCAAGCTCTGTTGATGTTCGACAGTGCTCACAGCGACGTTGAGGAATTTGGATGGCTCCCGTTCATACAAAATTTTGATGGTTTTAATCCCTGCATGGCTCGGCAATTCGCATTAACCTTTGATGGTTGTCGAGCCAAGGTCAGGGATATTCAATTGGAAATTAACGAGCAATTTCTCAGTTTAGCTATGGGTCTGTCGGCCACTGGACAACGATGATCCAAGAATTGCAAAGTGGAAGAGGTCCCATGGACATTGCTCTTCCAGTCGTGTAAGGTTAGCTCCTGTGACAAAGGTTTGCATGTGAATATGCTCAAGCAACGTTGTCACGATTTGCTTATGATAATCAAACAATTTATCACCTGCAAGGGTCGTTATGGTTTTGTTTTCTTACACCACCTTCGTTTCCTTATGGTTTTCATGGGCTATGAGCTTACTATCCCTTATTATTTGCATAGAATCCTGTTTAAAATGTCTAAGAGATATAAAAGGAACCAAGCTGACAACAGCCTTTTTCACTACGGGCTGGTTAAGATTATTGTTGTTTATCATTTGGGGTTAAACCGAGACTGTTGGAATTTTTTTCTTGCACGCAATGGCTTTGAGGATTCGAATCCCCCACAGGTTGACAAACCTATGGGGAGTGAGAGCAAACCTGTACCCCCGATACCCTACAGTATCCTATTACCTAAACCCTTACCTGACTCACCTATCGACCTACCCCACTCTGTGACTAAGGATGCCGAGACTGTTAAGCCTGTGGGCAAGAAACCTAAAGCCAAACCTGCTGAAAATTCCAAAGGAAAAAAGAATGCCCATTTAATCTCTCGTATGGAAAGGAACAAGACTAAGCCCCTTGTCAATCCTGAACCTATCGTGTTGAGCGAGGACTTTGATTCAGAGGTTGAACATTTTTTGGCAAGTGAGTATCCCTATTCGGAAGGTCTGTGTGTCGAAACCTCGTTTGATTTCGTGTCGAATCTACCACCTTGCTTGCAAAACAACCCTGATTACCCTGGCATCAAGCTGCCATGTAAAGTCCCCGGTCCTTCATCCAAACCCTCTCCTGCTTTACCTAAGTCTACAGCGCCACAGTGTGATCAGTGCGGCTCATGGTTAGAGAGGTATTATCTCGATGTGCCAATGTTACAGTCCAGAATTCATTCTCTGTAGGACCAAGTTGCACGGCTTACCAGTCAAAAGACTGAGTTGCAAGCCATTGATAAGAAACATAGAACGACTGGTTCTATTTTATTTAATAATGTGGAGTCAGCTACAGCGGTCGTGAATTCAAAATTGGCATAGCTCCAACAGCCTCACTGGTATGTCTATCACATGTTTATATAACAAACTCATAGCTCTGTTTACAGTTTGGATTTGCTCTGTGATACTATATGCATGGTGTACATAGTTATGTTTTGATTAATCAATTTCGTTTCCCAATTTAGCTTTGATTAGATCTCCTTCGATTTGATTGATCATGGTATGGATTTGATTGTTTTGATTTGGCTTAAATTGGATACCCTGTTGCTAATTGAAATCGTTTCTATCCTTTCTAAATGCAAGCTATTTCTGGTATTTCAATTATGAACACAATCCATGTTTCGATTCGAATTGGTTATATTGTATATGATATGGCTGACAATAATGGTCAATTGTTTCGGTTTTATTTATATATGACTTTCGACCAGCTCGGATACAGTTTGGATTATGATTAATATGATTCTGTTTTATATGCATCCAAATCGTGAATAGATACGATTCGTAACACTTATACCCAACCGATTGATTCGCATTGTTTTAGTCCACCGTGTTATCAGTTCGATTCGTATTGTAATGAAAATGCTGTATAAATTTGATTTGAAGAACGAAAGTAACAATATCCAGATGCACGATTCGTTTCTATAATTAAACTCAGTCGTGATTTGATTATTTTCCCAGCTGATAATTATAACTTCTGTTGATTCTATTAAGATTGCGATCATGATCTTGCTTGTTGCTTGTGCAAGGGTCAATCACAAATTTGATTTAGTCGATGTTGTTGAAGCCTGATCGTAACGGTTTTTCCATCTATGCATTCGATTGAATGATATGAATTCTTGTTATATCATTATAGTTGTGTTGGATTAGATCGTATCACATACGATATCACTCATTGTTGATTTCATTTGAATTGAAACGGTCTTGTTACTGTTGACCCGATTTTATGGTAACAGTGAAACATAGTACTCCTACCCCTGTTTCGATTGAATCACTGTTGATTTTGTTTAATTTGAATGACAAAATCATGTGAGTCATTAGTGATTCATTTTGAATGTTTATTAAAAGAAAATTGGATTGGATTATTTTAAAAAGATTTCATTTGATTTTTATTTGGTCCTGTATGCTATTTTAGACTAGCTACAGAATCAGATGATTCTGTAGCTAAGTCTGTAAGATTAGATTTTTACTGTTTTGTTACTGGAATATCTTTCTAACTTGATATTTTTGGTCTATTGCAGATCAATTCAAAATTACAGTGGATATGATGAGCAGTTAGGGGATATTTCAAAGATTTCACTTGCATTTTAGTTTCTTAGTTTAGTTGATTTTGGGATATCTCCCAGATTATGTAAAACAGTTTGATATTATCCACAGAGAGGTTTTACCCTATGGAGAGACTTATATATACTTATGATTTTTGTAATAATGTACATCCTCATTCGTGGGAGAACAAGGATATGGAGTTTTAATACAGACTGAGACAGAATTTGGTGTTTTGTTACAGCTTTAGCTTCTCATTATATCAACATTTTGTTTCATGTTGTGTATATCAATTTGTATTTGGTTAATGACTACTTTAGCTATC
>ML789029.1:676871-688972 GCA_009831015.1 Picea engelmannii
TTAGTGGACCTTAGGTCGAGTCAGTGTTAATGGCATCGAATCCTGGGAGTACCAATGGAGGAACCCCTTCTTCTGGGGAACCTTATACCTTTCCTTCATTTGGAAACTTTGGTCCTCCATATGTTGCCACTCTGAGTCTTCCAAGACTCACTATTGGATTACCAGTTTGGTTGTTCCCCACTCCGGTGATCCCCAATCCTCCCAATGTTTCAGTTGCACCTAATACTTTGGATGTCAATACACCACCCACACATCAACCTAATGTCAACTTTTCGCCTTCTTCTCCCATTAAGTCTCCTTCCATTTCTCCTTCTTCGCCTAGTGAAAGCTCTAAAGCAAGTAGTCGGGTTGATCAGAAGAAGAAGAAATGGAAAGAGAAGAAGAAGAAGAGCCCGAAAAGGACCAAGACCCCAACAACATCAAATGTTGGCTCTAAGAAACCAGTTACTGTTAATAGTACTGGGAGTATTGATGAGATCAACAAGATTGAAAGGAAGAATCCAAAACCCAAATTCCCTTGCAGCCTTTGTAAGGGTGACCACTTTCTGAGGGATTTCCCCGGTCTTACCCAGGTCTTAGAAATGTGGTCCTCCACATCATCAGCCTCTGTCAGTCATGTTGGTGATACCCTGTCATCTAGTGATGTTCCGGTTGGTAAGAAGAAGAAAACTGTCAAGTTCCCTTGCATGTTATGTAAAGGTAATCATTACTCTCACCTTTGTCCTCGCATGGATGAGGCTTCTTCTCTTTTGGAAAAACTTCAACTTCCAAAAGGTTATCGTAATATTTCCCCCAACCCATCATTAGTCGATGGACTGGTCAATCCGGTTCCATCCCCGGTCAGTCCGGTTGATCAGGTGGTCAATATAGTTTCCTCCTCGATTGAACCACAAACCCAAGTAGTTGATCCAGTTCCGTCATCGATCAGCCCCGCTCTTCATCAAAAGAGTGAAACTCAAGTGGTTGATTTGATTTTTCCATCGGTCGATCCCATTCCTCCATTGAGGAATGTCAAAGTGACTGATCCAGTCCCTTCCTTGGTCAGTCCCACCCTTCATCCGAAGAGTGCCAAAGTGGTTTCTCCGGTTACATCGTCGGTCAATCCCATTCTTCCATTGAGGAGTGCTCAAGTGACTGATCCAGTCCCTTCCTTGGTCAGTCCCACTCTTCCTCTAAAGAGTGCCAAAGTGGTCAATCCAGTTTCGCCATCGGTCGATCCCATTCCTCCATTAAGGAATGTCAAAGTGGTTGATTCGATTCCATCATCGATTAATCCCACTCTTCCTCTGAAGAGTTCCCAAGTGGTCTATCCAAGTCCACCATTGGTTGATCCGATCCAATCATCGGTCTATCCTACTCTCTCTCTAGAGAGTAAACCCGATACTGCCCATGTCTTTCTTGTTAATACAGACTCTACCGTGCCTGGGGGCATTCCTCCTCCTCCTGTGGAACCCCCTCCAAGTAACGAAGCCATCCTTTTTGATTGGGGTGCGCTAACTAGACCTCGTCTTCCCTCCCACATTCCTTTCCAGATTATAGTTCAGGTTCATGGTCAAGACGTTCCTCAAATGTTGATAGATGAAGGTGCGTCCGTTAGTATTTTGTCTTCTGTTGCTTGGTACGCTTTGGGCTATCCGCAGCTTGCACCGGTTACACAGAATCTGTTATCTTTTAACAGAGGAACTAGTCAACCTTTAGGGATCCTTCCTCAGTTTCCTATAACTTTGGGAGGGAAAACTGTCTTTATCGATGTCATGGTAGTCCGAGACCCCTTGGATTTCTCTTTACTCCTTGGGCCAGATTATTTCTATGCTATGAAAGCTCTGGTATACACCCTTTTCCATGTGATATCTTTCCCTCATGATGGAAGAATTGTGACTATTGATCAACTTTCATTCATCGGCCCCGACTGGGTTACCTCTCTAAGTGGTTCTTATATGCAGACAGTATCACCCTCACCGCATGTCAATTATGTGGCGTTGTCTCCCATGACCTCAACTTCCGACGATTTGGATCCGGTAGTTGACATGGTGATATCTTCGATAGGGTTATTGTAGCCTGATCTCCTTACCCCTATCGTGACCCTCGACGTGTGTTCCTTCCAGAGTGATTCTCTTCCATCCGATGATGATCTCTTGGAAGCCATGACCGAGTTTTGTCCCTTGACATGGTATCCTTCCAGAGCGTTATCCTCTTGGAAGCCATGGTCAAGAAATCACGAGCATAGTTTCTCTTCTCTGTGGAAAGCTCGTTAAAAAATGAAACAGAGGCCACTAGATTTCATGCTAGGGGCATCCACGAGCATAGTTTCTCTTCTTTGTGGCAAGCTCATTAAAAAATGAAACAACAATCTGGGGATCGAACTTGCAACCCTTGAGCATAGTTCTTTTCTTGTGTCAATCTCGTTAAAAAATGAAACAATCACCTCTCCCTTCAAGTTGAGTCTTTCGCCAGATCTCGTAAATGTCGAGTCGAGTATTTCATTAGGTCTCGTTTTTGAACCTTCATTTCATCCACCTGCATCCTTTTTCTCCATGTAGCACAGAAATTGGTGACAACCTCAAAGTCGGTGAATGAATTAAAGCTTTTGGGGCATGTCTCCAGCCTTTGATGATCATTCTAGAGTCAAGCCACTAGCTTTCAAGCTGGGGGCATACCGAGCTTAGTCTTTGTTCTTTCTCGTGCTCGTAAATACATGAGAATGCAACCGGGTAAAATTTTATCTCTTTTTTCGGACCCGTACGGATACGCACATACAAAAAAGGAACCCCCCTGGAGTCTCCTTTAAACCCTTTTCAGACTCTCTAAATATGAAAAGATTGTCGAGTGACCTTGCTTCCTTTCACACTCGTTAAAAGGTCAGAAAGGGCATCTTTCGAGTGATAGTTTAACCCTTTTTCGGTCTCGTCAGACTACTGTATGAAAAAGGAACTGAGAGAGTTCTCTTTTAAGTGTTTTTCCAAACTATATAATCTTGAAAAACCTTCGAGTTTTATGTCTTTGGACTCGTTAAAGCACACATCGACAGACCCATATGGGACCAAACCCTTACTTCTTCCGGTTTGTTAAACAAAGGAAGAGGAACTTACCAAAGGTGAGTTATATCAAGCATGTGTTATCCTCCTCGAGCTCATTAAATCCAAAAGAGGTACTCATCTATCTGGATGGGGGAAAAAATTGAAAGGAGAAATCCAAGCAGTCTCTTGAGAACATCATCCAGCACTTCTTAGAGTCACCCTTGAACACGGCACTTTGTCATTTGCACGTATCATAATCCGCTGAACCTCTGCACTGAGCCAATCCTTTGAGTTCCTTTTGCTCCTTTGGGTCACCCGACGCAAGTCACAGTATCGACTGCATAGTTTTGGTCCATGTCATGTTTTGCTGTTGTGCCTCAGTGTTCAAGGGAAGTATCCGCCTCGAGAGTCAGCCATCCCAAATATCTTGCCTCAAAACTTGTGTCAGTCCATGTCCATTTGATCTGCCAATTACATCTCTATGTCTATTTCGTGTCGTTGATGGGGGATACATCAAGGCCCTCCCTCGACGAATTTGTTCCTGTTGACTTCAACACATTATCCGAGAATCAGACTTAGAAACCACTTAGTACTTTGGGACCTGCATGCCTCAATGGCAGGCCTCCTCACATTCGACAGTAGGTTTACATCATTGACCTCTCATCGAATGATTCCACGGGTGTTCGAATTCAACTCATCTATTCACATTCGCTGGAATGTACTAGGGTACCTTGGGAATCATTGACATTAATGGTGATCTCCCTCGCACTTGTTAACGGTTCACACCATTGACCGGTAATCAAGTGGTTTCTGCCATGTTCGACATCAGGACATATATTCACATGGTCAGATTTGTACCATATTGGGATTGGTAAGAAGACCCTGGGTTGAGCGATCACTTTGATATATGCTTCGCCCAGGCTGCGACGGAGTTTCTATTTGACAAAGAACACATACACTGTTACATAGATCCACTTTGTATTGGTCGTGGCTATGTCTTATCATCTCGTAGATCCACTGTGTATTCTTCGTGGCTAAGAGCAGTCCGAGTCATCAGAGTATAGATCCACATTGTATCTTCGGTGGCTATACCTTTTTTATCAATACAAATATGGATCCGCAGTGTATTTTATGGCGGCCATATCCTACTAATTCTTGATCACCCAAGCATAGGTATGCCTGCCTTGGGTTTTGAAATATATCATGATATTTGTTGGATGTTCGTGTGAAGCTTCCGTCAGGTTCTCCGATTCTATACCCTTGCTTGAACGTCTACAAAGTATTTCAGTCATCAATTCACATCTTCTAACTTCATACTTTGGGGGGCAATCCGTTACACATCAAAATTACTCACTTTGATAGTGTCGCAAGTGTCATCATTACAAAGGTCGCAAGTGTCGCATTTTGCTCACAAGGTCGCAAGTGTCGCATGTTGCTCACAAGTGTCGCAGGTGTCAAATAAAGCATATTTCCATGATGGATATGTCATGCCTATAACGACATGATAAAGACACTTGAAACACCTCAAACATCTGATTTGGAAGAGGAGAAATGAGTCAGCAGGCTTGCAAACCTTTTGCCATCTGAAAGGACTTCAAAAACTGAGTTTTGGAGAGGAGCGCTCCCCCTTACACTATCTCGGAGTGTTGACTCTCCCCCTTACACTGTCAGGGAGCGTTATAACGCTCCCCTAGCCCTTTTAAGGGAGAGCTATAGATTTTGAGAGCGTTGGCGCCCCCCAAATCCTACTAGGGAGCGCTACAACGCTCTGATGGCCCTTTTGAGGGAGCGCTACCTATTCTGGGAGGTTGTTAAGCTGTTGAGATGAATGGGGGAAGCATCCTTTCATTCTTGGAAGGCAGTTGGATTCGAATCCCTAGTCCAACCATGATCCTAGGGCAGATCCTCAACTGAAGGAGGCAAATCCTCAACTTCCCCAAGGATATCTCAAGTGGTTAAAGCCTCTCCAAGGCTATATAAGCAAGCTTTCTAATGGTGAAAGAGGCATGGAAAATGCAGAATTACACCAAACTTATGATCTCATAAGTGGTGGGGGGAAAAATTGAATACATGAAACTTATGATCTTGGAGAAAACTCACAGTCAGCCAAAGGAGAGTGATCAATGAAGCTGCTGTTATCTAGATTGTGGGGCTTTCAGGCAAGGGTTAGACGAAGGGGACTTGACGACGCTGTCGCATTCGCATCTACGATTGTAAGTACTATTGTCGTTATTCTCATCAATATGACACGCTTGGCCTGTTTCTTTCTAGTTTGTGTCTAATGTCACATGAACTTATCACTTAGTGATAGATCTGTTTTCAAGCTAATATCAATAGAGTAGGAAGCGATCGTATCTTGTTTTGTCCACAGGATCTAGCGAAGAGCAAAGGATTGGAGCGCAACTCGGAGCGTGCAGGGACAAACGTCGATAAAAGGTACTTCTGTCATCCTTCCTTCTTGTGTGTTAGTTTAGATAGATTTGAAAGGAATTAAGTGTCCATGATAAGCATTTTTCTGTCTAGGGTTAAGGTCAAGCTCTAAAGGTGATCTACCTATCCGCAGGGATATTTTCCTACAACACTTACGACGATCTTAAAACGTTTGATCCTAACATTATACAACATGTCATCTCGATGAAGCCCCAAACCTTACCCTTTCAACAGAAACTGAGGAAAATGCATCCTAAATTAGAACCGACCGTTCAAAAAGAATTGAATAAACTCCTAAGTGATAAAATAATTTTTCCTGTTAGACACACTCAGTGGGTATCCAACCTCGTCCCAGTTCAGAAGAAAAATGGGGAAATTCGACTTTGTGTCGATTTTCGAAACCTCAACAAAGCATCTGACAAAGATAATTATCCTGTCCCTGCCATGGAACAGATTCTACAACAAGTATCTGGTTCCGAGAGGCTATCCTTACTAGATGGTTTCTCTGGATACAACCAAGTCTTGATGCCTCCGTCAGACCAACTAAAAACTACCTTCCGTACCCCGTGGGGCACTTATGCTTATCGCAAAATGCCCTTTGGATTGATTAATGCTGGTGATACCTTTCAGAGAGCAATGGACATTGCTTTTCGAGGCTTAATCAATCACTCCATAGTAGTCTACTTAGATGATGTGACCGTTTATTCTAAAAACAAAGACGATCATCTAGCTCACTTATGAACTGTTCTACTACGATGTCGTAAATACGACATCTCCTTGAACCCCAAGAAGTCTATTTTTGAAGTAGAATAGGATAAATTACTAGGATTCATTGTGTCTAGTGATGGGATGATTATTGACCCTGAGAGGACTCAAGTCATCACTAAAATTCCCCCACCTACATCCAAAAAATCCATGCAGTCTTTCTTAGGCCAGATTAATTTCGTGAGAAGATTTGTCCCCAGTTTCTCCGAAATGGTCAGGCCTCTCCAGAATATGATTAAGAAAGACACCCAATATCACTGGGGACATACTGAAAACCAAGCTTTTAATGACATAAAGAAGGACATAATAGACGCTCCGTCTCTCATGAGCCCTGATTTCTCTCAAGACTTTACACTCTATACTTTTGCCTCTGATCGTTCCTATGCCGCAGTCCTAACTCAGAAGAACTACGAGAACAATGAAGTACCCATCGCCTTTATGAGCTCTGCTTTCAAAGGTGCTGAATTGAACTACCCAGTAGTTGATCGGAAAGCCTACGCTATTTTCAAAGCAGTTAAGCATTTCCGGTCCTATCTTTTGAAGTCAAGGACAAAGGTCATTTTCCCCTACCCTGTCGTAAGGAACTTGTTAGTGCAAAAAGAGTTAGGAGAGAAAAGAGCCAACTAGGTCACCTCCTTACAGGAGTATGACTTAGAGATCACCCTAGCACAGATCGTGAGAGGCCAAGGTTTGTGTAAGTTGGTTGTTGATTCAGAAATAGGACAGCATGAGGATAGTGATACGTCAAACCTAGAACAACATGATCAAAGTTTGATTTGTTACACACAAAACCTCGCAAGTCCTTGGTACGACGATATTAGATTTTGTCTTGAACATGGATCAGTACCCCGTCACCTTGACCCCGCCAAGAGAAGAGCGTTGAGACTAAAGTCCGCCTCCTTTCATCTAGTTAATGGTATACTGTTTCGTCAGAATTTTGACGGCGTACCGATGCGCTGCCTCCAAAAGGACGAAGCAGAAAAAGTCTTTCTTGAGTTGCATGCAGGAGAAGCTGGTGGTCACTTCGGTGGCGATACCACTGATCATAAGGTTTTAAGATTCAGTTACTACTGGCCCACGCTTTTTAGGGACGCCCATGCTTTGTGTTGCAAATGTATCATCTGTCAGAAAGCATCGGGGCGATTGCAAAAACCAGCCTTCCCCTTGCAACCCGTTTCAATCGATTCTCCTTTCCAGCAATGGGGCCTTGATATCATAGGTCCTATTAACCCTCCATCCTCACAACAGTACAAGTATATTGTGACAACCACTGATTATTTTACTCAATGGTCCGAAGTCACCGCGCTAAGAACTGTTAACACAAGTTAGGTGATTGCTTTTCTGAACTCGAATATCATCACTTTTTTCGGTATCCCTGATTACCTAGTCTTCGATAACACTTCATACTTTTCTTCTCTAGAGATGAGTTAGTTTTCTTTGGAGAAAGGAATAAAGCTTAAGTATTCTGCTAGTTACTACCCCCAGGGCAATGGCTTAGCAGAATCAACAAACAAAAACTTAATCAAAATCATCAAGAGAACCGTGGCTGAAAATCACAAGAACTGGCACAACGCACTACTGAACGCACTGTGGGCTGATAGGGTAACACCCAAAGATGCTATAGGTAACTCCCCTTTTTTCCTCGTTTATGGTAGAGAATCCATTCTTCCACCTCACATTCTTCTTCCTTCTCTTCAATTGTCACAAAAAGTCCAAGAAGAAGATGTCCCCCTTTAGAAAGCCACATTAACGCTTTGATGAAGTTAGAAGAAGAAAGAACTTGAGCTAAGCATAAGTTAGACTAACATCAACAATTGATTAAAAGCTGGTTTGATTCTAATTCTGCTTTTGATAGGAATTTTGAAGTAGGCGATCTCGTCTTGAAGTGGGACAAACCACACGAAGGAAAGGGTGAGCCCACCAAGTTTCAAAACTTATGGCTTGGGCCATTTTTTATTGCTGAAAAGTTGGGTCCTAGTTCCTTTCGATTACAGAATCTTGAAGGGCAGCTTGACACCTATCCGGTGAATGGCCAAGCCCTGAAAAGATACTTTACTTGATAAATTCCCCTATATATTATGTAAATATTTCATTTTTGTTTGTATTTTCGTTTGCTTACTTTTTGGTTTTGATTTGAATTTATCAACTTCTTTTTTGTGTGTTTTTTGTAAAATATGCATATCTGTGAACTGAGCCATTCAGATAAAGACCATAGAAAAATTTCTTCGCTGAAATAACTTCTGAAAGATTGTACAGACATCAGTGATATATTTCTGAAATTGATATTTATGTTGGAAAATTTTTGTGTTTGGAAGAAGTTTACTGATTTCAATCTCTAAGTAAAGTTTGTCATGATCATCTATTATCTTTTCACACTGTCCCTTTTCCGTAAAGGAATGACTCAAAAGGATGTCTCCCTGTGATAGGAAGTTTTTTTTGTAAATAAAAACATTTCTGGAGTTGAATAAAGGACAATGTTAAAAAATTCTGATGAGGTCTGAAAAAATATGTTAAACATCAAGATTATCAGCGTCACCCCGCTCAGCTATATATTTAAGAAAACAAAATAAAAATATTAATAAGAGCTGTGGGAAGTGCTTGTAAACCCGTCGGGATACTGAACAGGTCTGCTGGCAGTGGGTAAATGCAAGCATGGGGCCAAGACAACTTCGTCGAGGTACTGAATAGGCCCGCTGGCAGTGAAGCAATGTCGGGTACACGAAAATCTATGAAAAAATATAAGAAACCTCTTTAATGTCCTTTATTCTGATCTAGAACTTCTTGACAGGATACAGTTGTCAGAGTGGGTTAAATGGCAACCCTGTCAAGGCTATGGACGCCTGCTGGCAGCAGTGGCCATGCCAACAATATTGAATATTTTATCATTAATATCGTGACTTACTGATCTTAAGACTGTTATTGGTTTTCATCTTTTAAAACATCGTTGGAAAAGATGGTAAATGATGATGTTTGTACAATTTTCTGGTTGTTGTTTTTGAGTTGAAATTTTCTGTGCTGTCCTAATCTGAATTTATTTCTTTTGACAGAGATAATTGCTTCTACCAGTGTGTCGCCATTGTTGGCAGCCAATTCAATTTTTTCCATTGCCCTATAAGATGCCTACACCTATGACTTCTGAACTTCAAATTGCCGTCGCATTTTATAAATAGACGATATTTTTATCCCTTGCGACATTTGCAAATTGGTCTCCATTTAGTTTTCACGACTGTAAGCGTGAAAACTCCTCCATCGTTCTTTGAACTGTCATGATCTTCTCATTGATATCCTGAATGGCACTCACCTTTGGTTTATTATTGTGTGGATAAATGGATTTTCAAACTATGCCTATTTGGACATTTTTAATTGGTTGCATAACTTGATTTTTATTTAATTGGTAAGGCATTGAACATGAAAACTTATGTTTATTGAAACTTCCCTAGTTATTGGATTACATAGGGGTCATGGTTTAATTTTGGTTTTTATATATATGATGTGATCCTTATTCTTATAACTCTTGCCTTGTCGATTTTATGGAAACGATTGTCACAATGTTTAAAGCCTTTGATTAAAATGTTTGATTATGCAATGGCGCGATGGCTAAACATATGGGTTTCATTTCACATTGAATATTTATGGTTTGAAATAATACATTGGCGCATTGGTATGTTATCCACCGTTTGATTTTTGGGTTGGCCGATTAATATGGTTTGAACTATGTTTTGATTGATTGAATGGAGGCTATACTTTGTCATTACTGCTTTGCATGGCGGTGAATAATCCCACCACCCTCACACGCGCACATTAATGTTTCCCCTTTCATCGTTCATAGTTGTTAACCCAAGCAACTTTGCTCCTGTGTGTTGTTGTTTTCAACCCAAACCCTTACCATGCGCCCGCACCATGGCTCCAGTCATGAGGGCTGAACCGAACGGTAACCAAGCTCTGTTGATGTTCAATAGTGCTCACAGTGACCTTGAGGAATTTGGATGGCTCCTGTTCATACAAAAGTTTGATGGTTTTAATCCCTGCGTGGCTCGACAATTCACATTAACCTTTGATGGTTGTCGAGCCAAGGTCGGGGATATTCAATTGGAAATTAATGAGCAATTTCTCAGTTTAACTACGGGTATGACGGCCACTGGACAACGATGGTCCAAGAATTGCAAAGTGGAAGAGGTCCTGTGGACATTGCTCTTCCATTCACGTAAGGTTAGTTCCTGTGACAAAGGTTTTCCCGTGAATATGCTCAAGCAACGTTGGCACGATTTGCTTATGATAATCAAACAATTTATCACCTGCGAGGGTCAGTATGGTTTTGTTTTCTTACACCACCTTCGTTTGCTTATGGTTTTCATGGGATATGAGATTAATATGGCTTATTATTTGCATAGAAGCCTGTTTAAAATGTCTAAGAGATATAAAAGGAACCAGGCTGATAGCAACCTTTTTCACTACGGGCTGGTTAAGATTATTGTTGTTTATCATTTGGGGTTAAACCGGGACTGTTGGAATGTTTTTCTTGCATGCAATGGTTTTGAGGATTCGAATCCCCCATAGGTTGACAAACCTGTGGGGAGCGAGAGAAAACCTGTACCCTCGGTACCCTACAGTATCCTATTACCTAAACCCTTACCGGACTCACCTATTGACCTACCCCACTCTTTGACTAAGGATGCCGAGACTATTAAGCCTGTGGGCAAGAAACCTAAAGCCAAACCTGCTGCAAATTCCAAAGGAAAAAGGAATGCCCATTTAATCTCTCTTATGGCAAGGAACAAGACTAAGCCCCCTGTCAATCCTGAACCTATATTGTTGAGCGAGGACTCTGATTCAGAGGTTGAACGTTTTTTGGCAAGTGAGTATCCCTATTCGGAAGGTCTGTGTGCCGAACCCTCATTTGATTTCGTGTCGAATCTACCACCTTGCTTGCAAAACAACCCTGATTACCCTGGCATCAAGCTGCCATGTAAAGTTCCCGATCCTTCATCGAAACCCTCTCCTGCTTTACCTAACTCTACAGCACCACAGTGTGATCAGTGCGGCTCATGGTTAGAGAGGTATTATCTCGATGTGCCAATGTTACAGTCCAGAATTCATTCTCTGGAAGAACAAGTTGCACGGCTTACCAGTCAAAAGACTGAGATGCAAGCCACTGACAAGAAACAGAGAACAACTGGTTCTATTTTATTTAAGAATGTGGAGTCAGCTACAGTGGTCGTGAATTCAAAATTGGCATAGCTCGAGCAACCTCACTGGTATGTCTATCACATGTTTATATAACAAACTCATAGCTCTGTTTACAGTTTGGATTTGCTCTGTCGTACTATATGCATGGTGTACATAGTTATGTTTTGATTAATCAATTTCGTTTCCCAGTTTAGCTTTGATTAGATCTCCTTCGATTTGATTGATCATGGTATGGATTTGATTGTTTTGATTTGGATTAAATTGGATACTCTGTTGCTAATTGAAATCGTTTCTATCCTTTCTAAACGCAAGCTATTTCTGGTATTTCAATTATGAACACAATCCATGTTTCGATTCGAATTGGTTATATTGTATACGATATTGCTGGCAATAATGGTCAACTGTTTCAATTTTATTTACATATGACTTTCGACCAGCTCGGATATGGTTTGGATTATGATTAATATGATTCTGTTTTATATGCATCCAAATCGTGAATAGATACGATTTGTAATAGTTGTTATAAAAACAGGACCGCAGAGCAATAAAATAAAACAATTGCAGAAACAAAACATAGAAGACACACAATACAAGAGAGACACAGATTTACGTGGTTCACCCAGTGTGGGCTACGTCCACCAGAGAAATTGCCAGGTCCTTCCTTTATTATTATCTAGCAAATGAAGGGATACAACCTACAAC
>ML789029.1:709809-727738 GCA_009831015.1 Picea engelmannii
ACTTGATAGGAGGATGCGAACTTCGAAGCGAGGAAATGTGGAGTATTTGCGAGTTGGTCTTAAAGGGACGAATCCAAGCAAGGCCAAGTGGATTGAGGTTGGAAGGGTGAGGGAACTATACCCTCATCTTCACATAGACTGAGCTAGTCTTTTGGAGGTCCAAAATATTCCTAATGGGGAGGTGTGATCATGGGATCAAATTTTGCTCAATTTTCAAAGTGCTTGAAATGCAACTAAAATAGTGCCATTGCATCTGTCTCGTCTTCCTGATTCCGGCGGTATATTTACTTTCGCAAATGGAGTTCGTATGGAGGAGATATCGCGATCTGTCTGCCAAGCCAAACAGGCAAAAATTTGGGATGCTGACTATACCTGTCTGTATAGTCCGTACGTCCACGTGGCAGGGTCGTACCATCATGATGACGTGGTAGGTGGAAGACGTGGTGCATTTTTATTGGTTGGTGGTTGTCCAATTGAATGTTGACACGTGTCTCGTTGGCAGCGAATAGTATGAGGGCACGTGGCCCAATGCTTGGGTGCCACGTGTCCCTCGTTGGTTGGTCTATAATTGCTATGTAAAACTAATGGAGGCCACGGGGTTCGACCCCCGAACCTCCCACAACATAATGTCTTTACAATTTCCGCTAACCGTTATGCCAACCGTTGGTTCTTGTTCCATATGCCAATGCACATATATTTATTATGGTGTGTTATTGTAATTGGAAAGGGGCATGGGCCGGGGCCTAGCCCCGACCCGTGGTTTCATTGTAAACCATACGATCATATCATATGTGGAGCGGCGTTAACAAATGGCGCGCAGATATATATATAACAATTACACCATAGTTTGTAACCATTGGATATATGTGCACGGGTTAGCCCACGGTCTATGTATTGCGCATATGACCATTGTATGAACCGTGTTCAAACGCGCGGGGGTTATACAATTCATTATACAGTTTTTAAAATGGGTTTAACCACTTTGTAACCAAACGCGCGGTCCTATGACCATATGACTGGGTGCTGATGCGGTTAGGGGCTGGAGGCACCTTAACCGTCCTACGGTTTGCACCGTTGGCGCGGTTGTGCCCAGTGCCAAGTTTTTACGCTTAAATGAGCGTGTGAGCCATGTTTGAAGAACAAGGGTACGAATTGTAGAACCAGAGACAACAAAGTTGGAGAAGGAGACTTCAAGGAGGCATATCTTTCTCATTTTTCGACCGTTTCAGGTGCCGAAAGAGCCCAGACAGGGGTTTTGGGATGCTGGGAAGCCATTGGAGCAGTCGGTTTGTCATTTTGAGCATTGTAAGGAATGTTTTTGAGAACTTTGAGCAATTTAATAATAATGATCCATTGGAAGCTGGACCAGGAGATGTAGCCCGAAGTGGGGTGAACTCCTTTATCAAGTTGTTGTGTTTATGTGCTGATGTTCAATGTTTTATGCTGCTGTCTATGCGTATTTTACATAAGTAATCCTTAATTATGTGTTGCAAATTGATCCTATTGCTTTAAACACATATCATTTAACTTGCAATAATTATTTAAGTTTTTCAAGTCTTCTTCAATTTTTTAGATCAAAAAGGGATATTAACTTTAGAACCTTTGAGGGTACCTCAATAGTGTGAAGCCACTACGCTGGGGGAAGATAAGAATAAAAATGGAAAGAGGATTCCAAAAATAGTTAAAGAGACTCAGATAATAGGAAAGAAGGTAAGGAAGCTCAATAAAAAGAAGGATAAGTTGGAAAAGCTACAAGAAGATACAAAAACCAGATGGAAGACTTCGCAAAATGGAACCTTGCGGGAGGAAGGTTTACAGGATTTGAAACTCGCTGGAACAAAAGGTCCACATATATTTGTACTTCACCTTGGTGAAGTTATATAACCATTAGAGGCACCCCGACGGTTAGAGTGACTCTCCAGAACGGTTATGAAACGCATTTATGAGTTTATGGGCTGCTTTTGGACATTGAGACCACGCCATAATAGATAGATTTACATTGATGGAAGAATTTAACTCTAGTTCATGTCCGGTGGAAGATCTGTCGTGACTGCCCCGCTTATTTAACGCATCGATCGTTGCGTTGGGACCACTTTTTTTCTACCCGTAACTGACTTAGCGAACCCAATAATTGTCCAAGTGTCAAATTGAGTTGTCTGTCATTATCTGAAGTATACCTCACATGTTTGTTTGTCTACCCGCTATCTGTTAAAATATAGAATGTTGGGAGAACCTAACGACCTTGAGAAATCCATCGAAGAATTTCTTAGGAATCTCATGGCCAATAGACCTGTATATGAATGTATTCAGGCGTCATCGACTATGGGACTGCAGGCTTCCCCTTTGACCAGATGTCGTTCCACCTGCATCAACCCCGTAGCTGAGAAGAGACGTAAGCACCACGGTGATCTAGCTAACGTGAAGTAGATCCTGTCGATCCTACCTGAGTATATTCCTCCTCTAGCTGGCACTGTTAACAACGAAAATATCCCTCATTATTTTGAGTACTCCATGTTCACTGCGTACATTCCAAAAGGAATTCACATAGTAGGGAGTCACTTAGGACAGATCCCATTATTGAAGCACAAGAACTTCATCTTAGGAGACCGGAAGAACTATGCCACACTAGCTCCTCACCGCTACTTAACGAATACGACCGGAAAAAAACCTCTCCTTGTCCTACATGAATGGATTAAGGGGTTGGCACAATCAACTGTATTAAATGTAATGAAGATTCCCCATTTTGGCTGACACCAGGAAGTTAACGCTTGCGTTAAACTCCTTTTGTCATGCTATCATGGTGGATATATATGGCTTGATAGAATAATTACTGTGGATCCGGCGTTGATCCACCAGATCACAGGTTTAAGTTTGAATGGTCCTGACCCACAACAGTTCTATCTAGGGAAGACCTCAGATCGATCATTAGCACAACACATCAAAGAATCCTATGGATAGGTAGAAAAGGGGAAGCGAGGTTACAAGGTAGCCTCCATACAGGATGACGCAGTGTGCCGTGCTTGTCAACTCTTAACTGGAAAGCTAATGAGGAAGAACCGCCCCACACAAGTCACCAAGTTCATGGTGGACCTTGTAGGAAACTGTGTGGAGGGCATGGAGATGAACTAGGTGAACTACCTCGTCAACGAATTAGAAAAGGATTGTCATGAAGCCCAAGAATTGGGATATGAGTTTCACTACAGCTGGTTGATCATCTTGATCGTATTTGTGGCTTGGAAAATGCTAGAAGGAGATAATTTACCAGAGATCGAACCTATGGAGCCCCTGGCTACTCCGTTTTCCACCCTGTTGTATACCAATGACATGACAAAGCAGTGGCAGTCTAATGTCATGTTTCATAGGTATTATCAGTAGTTGAAAGTCGTCATTGAAGCATTCCCTCACATGACACCGTGTACCCTGCATCAGTACCGACCCATAAAGAAGTTCCACGCTGATCCCCACTTCATTTACATCACCGCATGAAGAGATGAGCACCATGAAAGATTACAATCATGCTATAAGATTTCATATGAAGACACCGAACAGATCATAAAGGAATGGCCAAAATAATTTCTTGTACCTTTCATCGATATAGAGTTATCTAACACTGACACTATAGGAAGCCCGATGGTAACGCGAGATGAGCAAGTTGGATAGTCCAATGGGACGAAGAAGAAAAAAAAGCAGGTCGAAGTCCAGGACATAGAGAGTGACGAAGAGGATGAAGAGAAAAATTCTGGAGATAATGGGTCTCGCTCGCGAGGAGGAGGAGAAGACGAAGCAGAAGGATAGGGAGGAGGAGAAGATGAATACGGATATGGAGGAGGATATGAATCAGAAGAAGAGAAAGGAGGAGGCGAAGCGACACCACCTAAAGATCCCACTTTTGGGATAGTGACACCACAAAAGAGGAAAGTTACTCCAAAGAAACCCTAATAAAGGAAGAAAATGCATGCCAATAAGCCACAGTTGGAAGCCACTCTCATTGACGATGATATTAGTTTGGTCTGTGGAGCTATGGAGGATGCCTCTGAAGACATGTTGCAGAGATACAAAGAGAAACATGTGGAGTTATATGGAAGGATTGAGAGAGAATTGAAGGAAGTGCAACATGTTGTTCTCTTGGTCTTCACAATTCCTAGTGTGTCATCTGCACCTTCCTCATCACAGACAACAGAGTTAGAGGACGAACCAACTTCGTAGGGTGAACCAGGGATTTGGATCACCTTCCCCAATATAGCATCAAGTTTCCCACCCCCGCAACATTATAGGATAGTCCCAACTTGGATGTTGAGGTTAACCTTAAAGGAATACCTCTAGGATAGGTCGAAGTATTGAAGGTAGGTTTGAAGGCATACAGAAGGGAACAAAGAAAAATGACCATTGAATGAGCAACCCAACTAAGAAGGCTTACTAATGAAACAAAATTTCAGTTCCAGAGAACTCAGGAAGAGAAGGAGAAGGCTACAAAAGCCTTGCCAAAGGAGAAATACGAATTCCTAGTACAGTTACGAGCAGCATAGGACAGTGTCACTTCCCATGAAATCGAGAAATCAAAGCTTTAGGAGGAAAAAAGTGCTCGAAAATCCTAGCTACAAAAGGAAAAAGAGTAGTTTCTCATAGAGTAAGCCATGGTCAAAGAAGCAGTAAAAAAATCATGTCATTCTATGCCAGGCTTGGTACAAGAGGAGCAAGAACCTATCGGAGCTCAAGTAGCGAAGCTCATAGAGACCCTCGAGCAATTTCAGTATAGGATAGCTGAACTGAAGACCCAAACAATGTCGAGCACCTCACAGGAGGTGCGTGACCAGAGGGAGGAGTCCACCAAAAAAATAGTAGCAAGTATAAGATCCCTTGCCTCAGAATGTAAACAATTGAGTGACATAAGCGCCTAGATATGAAAACATCATCAAGGACCTAGAGTTAAAGAATCTAGAAGCTCAGTTATAGGAGGTTCAAGAACAAGAATTCTCATTAAATGCGTAGATGAAGCTGCTCACAACAATGGAAAGGATGAAGAGATCCCAGGAGCAGTGCATAGTATAGTAGCAGATCACTTCCCTCCAGGGTAAGGTGATGGAAGTAACACATAAGTTAGAATCGGTGAAGGACAAATCTTAAGGGTGTTCGAGGAGATCGATAGCCATGGTTCACATTTAGATCAAGTAGTTGCAGCACTAGAACAATGCCTAGAAGGGAATGTTACTGAGCAGACAGTCCAAGAGCTCGCTAAGCAGGAGGCTCAGGCAAGGTAGCAAGTCGAAGTAGCTCCATTTAAACTCGAGGCCTTTGAAGAAACATTGTTTGGACCTGAGCAACTCAGGATGAGTCATGGGTGAGTGTTGGGGGCATGTTGGCCCTCGACCAAGTTTTGGGGAAACTTTGGTTAGTTTTGGCCCACTTTTGGAATTTGACACACTGATCGAAGTAGGAGCGTCCAGGTGGAGTTGATATCATGGATCTCACTTATTTTGAGGGTTATGTGGACCCAGTAAGGGGACCTCTAGGGTTTTGTAATAGGTTTATGGGATGTCGGCCCATGGGTTCTCCCCATGTTTAGGCCCTATTGTAATATTTTGTAAAGTATAAATAAGAGGAATGTATTTTAGTAGTAGTAGTCCCAAGTGCTTTTTGCAAAGGAATGTATGTGTTTGAGGTTTTATGCTCGACTATGATTTTGTAGAAGGTGCTAAGTGCCATGAGAATAGATTTTGGATCTTTGAAATTGATCAAGTTTTGGAAGGTAAAGATGGAGGATCTAGTGCTTAGTGCACAAATCTCCTGTCTGGTGAGAAGTTCGACTCTGTGGCTTCATGCACAAGAGTGAATGAATGTAATATTTTTTTGAATAATAAAGAGGTGAAGTGGGTTGTGGACGTAGCCCCACCCTAGGGTGAACCACATAAATATGGTGTCTCATGGTTTTCTTTGTGCAGTGTTATTTTTGTTATGTGTTTGCTTAGTTCTTGAATATGATGTGTAATGAATATATAGTTTGATTGTTTGACTTCTTTACTTAGGTTAATGGGTAAATGAATGCTAGAATTAACTCACAATGCTAAGTTCTCAGGCTACATAATCACTTGTTATTAATGCACTTATGTGTCTTTGATTATGCTCTGTGATGTTAATGAGGTTAATAAAATAATGCATGCTCACATCCTAAGAGTTAACAAAATATTCTATGAAGTTATCTTATCATAGATTCATGTCCCAACTTGGTTGCAGACACCTGCGTCCTGTAACCCCCCTTGCTTCTACCTCAGGTGAGACTTCACCTGCTTCGTAGGTGTTGCCGAAAGGGTCGGTAGTCAGGGTTTTGTTGGTGCATTGTTAAGCGTTAAACCCTGGGTCTTCCCCTATGCCAATATGTTGATATCAATGAAAACCAACTATCCAAATGTCCATCAATATAGAGAAAATGTATGAAAAAAGAGAGTGGGAGGGACAGGAAAATGACTTATAAGATTGTGTGCACAATATTAGGAATGTCTGCACATTCCTAGAGTGCGTGCGTGCTCCTAAGAATGTGCAAGTGTTCTTTTGAATTCAATTGTTTTTTGGGCGGGATTGACAACATGTATGTTGAGTTGGTTGGCTTGGATTTAGGTTTGGGATGACAAACCTAGTGGTTCAGTTTGCAAATAGATAAAACCTCCATTTTTGTGAATACCCCTCTATATCTTTGTTTTCGATGTTATTTTTCTATAGGCTAAACAATTCAGTTGTTGATGAAACTAGAGACATAGACACAATCAACTATGAAGATTTTAAATATATATATATATATATATATATATATATATATATATATATATATATATATATATATTATTTTTATTTTTTTTACTATTTTTAATCTACTTTTGTCTTCACATATATCAAAATCCTAGAATACATACCTTTCTTATTTATTTTATAACTTTTTGTCGGCTTAATCATTTCTTGAATGATTTATATGTGGCACTAGAGGATACTGATACCTATGATATAAAAATAAAAAAAATGTGTTGATCATGTTAAGACCCTCTTAGCCTGCATGAGCAAAACATGTTCTAATTTCAAGCATATGTTGACTTTGATAATTTAAAAAAATATAGAAAGTTAATATTAAAAATTTCAAAAAAATACATGGCACAAGAAAATGGATTCTCTACAAGTATACAATATTTTGGAATGAAATTCCATAATTAAGGTACTCAACACATACACGAACAAAAACATATACCTTATATTTTGTTGCAAAAATAAGATATCATTGTTAGAAAAAATCAAGTTTGACATAGTTATTCACAATTTATATGAATAAAAGTTGTATATTCGGAAATATAACTCAATTTCCTACGTTTCATCTTCTCACACAATATTTAGATTCATTGTAAAATTACCTTGAATAATCTCTCCAAGTTAACAAATTGTTGTTTTTCCAAGTCAACATTGCCACTAACGCATCATGAGAGACCATCATTATCTTGCACTCACCTGTAATTTGTTTTTTGTGGCTGGGTAATATCTGTAGGTATGTTGTATTTATAACATACTCTTTGGGTAGTCATTTCCTAAGTTGTCGAGCTCTACACATTCTTTACAAATCTGATCTAGAATTACTTCATTCTAAAGTAGCTCAATATATTTTTCTTCCAATCTCACTCCATCTCCTTAGATGGATAAATGATATGAAAAACCATTGGAATTTCGAATGTGGGAGGGAATAATTGTAGGGATGATACCCACTAGCCCTAAAATCTCCTAATATTTGGTAGAAATATGTCAATTGTTGGATACCAAATCCAGATTTGCTCCACACCAAATTCTCCTCATGGCTTGAATGATGATTAAGGATTATCCCTCCACTATAATATTGTTGAAGCCATATTGATGTGCTAGTTTCATTCCTTCCACCAAACCAAGTCATAATCATTCCTACAAAACACTACTACCTGGATTACCTTTGAAGGATCCGTCTATGTTGAGTTTGATAAAATTATCTAGTGGGACCATATTATTGGAGAATCCTATTTGGTCATAGGTTTGGGTAAAACATAGGAGATCGAATTTTACTTGAATTTCCAATTAGAAAATATAGCATTTTTTCTACCTTGTGGCCATGAAAAGGAGGTGACTAATTCTCTAATGTTTTCCTTAATATTAAGTGAAATATATTCCTTTTTCTGATGAAATTGTTTGAAAATGCTTTGATTACATTCCTTTCACATAGATCACATCATAAACCAGAAACACATTCTAGGCTCGATTAAGCATTGGATAGGGTGAGGATCTCCATTGACCCTAAGTTTTAATAATTATTTATTAGGATGGATCAAATTGCAAGAAGAGAGAAGCTCCCACATCCCATAGGGAATTCTTTTTTGGACATCGAATTTGAATATAATATTGTTTGAATATTAGTTTCATAAATTTGTAATCAGAAAACTTTTATTTATAAAAATGAAAAGAAAATTTGATTAAAAATTAGTGTATATATATAATGGGAATTTTAATGGATCCATAAGTACATCTTTGAAATTAAAAAAATTCTCTTACCTTGTGTGAACATATTAATAATATTTGAAGTTTCAACATCCCCTTGTTTTCTTCTATAAAATTTTTAACAACTATGTATATAACAGAAAACCATAAATAATATTGACATGGAGTAAAATTATCAAGTCAAAAATCTATTAACACGCCATTTTTTGTTCCTAAGAATTCCCTATAACATTAAATAGATTTTATTTTGGATGAATCCTTCATTATTTTAATCATTTTTCACAATGGTTAATCTTAATTTTCAACCCTATAATATATGCACTATTTTCTATTATTATTTCAACTTTAGTTCATGATGTTTTAAGTGAAAATATACATACTCATGTTATTATTAGTATTATTTTAATTTTAATTTTATATTGAACCATTGTAGATCCATATTTAACTTGGATCTATCAAGTATCGAGAGGGATCAAATTTATTAAGGTTTACATTTTTTTATGAGGTATCCATTCCTTCATATTAAATGATTTAAAAACATACACCTTAAAATTTTTTATCTTTAAGTTTTATATGTTTTCTTTTTAATTTAGTAAACTTTATTTTTATATAACCTAATGTCATGTCAGTGTTCCATATGATCGTACACCTATTGATGGCATGCGACACTATGACGTTTCTCACTTGGCTACTTGGAAACACCAAGGATACTTCGTCTAGAATACATCTCTTCACCTACACTACTACATATGGGGTCAAAATTAGACAAAAACTTCTTACGATAAGGATAAATTCAATCAGCCCAAAGGGGTTGGATCCAATGGTGGAAAGCGAGGAGTTTTTCACTGTTGGGCAAGGTTCAATTCTCGTGAGGGCTTTACCTAGAGCCATGGGGACACCTTGAGGTAGTGGTCGAACGTGTGGTTGCACCCAGAGATACTATAATAAATAGTATCGTGACCCGTGCACACATAAGTGGATCAAAGCCCACCCCCATGTCCTTCAACTTTTAACCCCGGATGGGGTGGTATTGCGGGCCACTTGGCAAGGTATGGGTGAAGGGGGAGGCCAACGGAGCACGGAGCCATGTGCTCGGCTCGTGCCCCACGCAACCACCACCCCCGGGCTTTAACTAGCATTCAAAGATGATGGGAGGGGCATTAATCCCACCCCCCTCGAACACCTCTATGCATAGAGCCATGCAGAACTCATTCGGCAGTCTCGTTTGGTGGTGTGGCTTTGATTCCGGCTCTGTGATTTTCATGGTATTTCGGGCAATTTTCTTCTTCCATCTTGGCTCTGCAGATCCTCTGCAGACGCCGAGCCTCGCCATGCCTCGTCAATGCATGCGTCCACATTGGGGCTCTCCATGGCACCCACGACGCCCCCGCACTTCCTCCTCGCCCTCTGGTTCATCCACTCCAGGTCTGGACAGTCTGGCTGTTGTTGACACCTCCTGGACACTCGCATGGCTTTCTCCCTGGGTCAAGCATTCCTCCTCTCCTCCGGCGTCGCGCCATAGTCGACCTCGCCGCAATCTAAAGAAGCCCTCGCCCACTCTGCCGCGTGAACACTCCGCCATTCTCCATGAATTAGTTTTCGAGCTCCGTGAAGGGGTGAATGATCTCCAGTTCTGGGTCCAACAGATGGAGGGACGCCTCTCTGTCCTTCTCCAGCTTCTAGCCACTCCCCCTCCAGCCGCTCCTGAGTATTCTCGCGATGCTTTCGAGAACTCCAGTGGTCATGCAAGCAGTCATCAACACGCTACCACAGAAGAAAGTATGCCATCCGAAGGGAAGGAAGGCAATCTAGGGGCCATGATTGCTCTCGCGTGGAAGGCAACTTTGGCAAGCAATGAAGGAGGAGACGACATTGCAGTTTCGGCAGCGGCAGTAGAGACAAAGGACAGCAGCATCCAAGTGCCCGAAGACAAGAGCCACAACGCCACGGACATGCATTGGACTGCCAGCGGGACACCTGTCATCGAGGAACCCTGGCCTGGCCTCTTGCCCGAGTATGTTCCAGATTATACTATGCTTGTCCCATACTTTAGTTCTAGTGGCTCTCATGGTAGTTAAAAAGTCTAGCTTTCTATAGAGCTGTTAGAAAATTTTTGCTACTTGCTATATACGGTTGGCTGAACTGGTTTCTCCTCCCGGAGCAGTTCAGTAATTACAACCGAATGACTTTGTTAATGTACTCTAGATCCTGGTTCTGAGAAGGACTTTTATATTTAATACAAACTCTTACTTATAAAAAAAAAAAAAGGATAAATTCAATCACATCATCACAAATTACGACATAATATTAAAATCCTAATCCTTTTTTGTTGGGTTCCCTGATGAACATTGTAATTCCAACACACATCTATATGCATCGATCGTTCAATAAGCCTAGAGGATAGTTTGTCGATTTATCAACGAATCTAGAGGATGCCAAATACTCATTTGAAAATGGTTAAATGGTCACTACTTTCACTAACTTGGTCAAGTTAGACATAGTCAACATTTGTCGAAGGATTGACAGATGTTAGTGTTTTAGACTATTTTGTTGTAGGTGTGATGGTTATAAAATATTTGTATGCTCATTTTTCATTACATTATTCATTAGTCTTTTTTCTATGTGCTACTTGTCTCAAATCCAATTGTTGATATGCATAGCTCTGATTTTGTGCTTTGAAGGTCATAATTTTTTTTATTACTTTGTCTCTTTTTTAAATATCGAGATTGGATCCCTAAACCTTAGACCCTCTTTCATTTGGGGACATAAATGTTTCCCTAATAAATAGGTATGAACATGTCTACTGAATTCATTTAATTACTATACAATATTTCTAAGTGTAGTTATCTTTTATTGTTTGATTTTATTACTTGCTTATAGTCAAGCTTTGGAACTTATGTGTTAAAAATTTATGGTTTTGATTTGTTGATTAATTGTGGATTAGTGTTATAAACCTTCAATAAATCTATGATGAAAATGGATTAATTATCTAGCACATATGGGGTCAATATAATTCGATGACATTTGCACCATAAGAATATATAATTTGTATATTAATGTACTTATATTGATTCAGTGGATTTTTTTTTAAATATAGGAAATACCAATGCCAACACTTGAAAAGATTCAAAGGATGATTTCTATGTTAAGGGTTGCATAGGAGGCACAAGTATTTACTGATGGAAAATGTTATTTCCATTGCAATCAATGCAAGGGCTTGAAAGGAAGAAGACTTGTAAGGAAAACAACTGAAATACATTGTTTTACGTATGGGCATTATGAAGGGGGGAATACATTTCATCACATGGTAAGTTATTCATTATATATGTCTTTGTCTTGATTCTATTTATAAATTTTTATTTTTTTTTAATATTTGTTATATAAACCAATGTTATTGATTGTTTGTAATTGTAAAGATAAATCCTCCTAGGTGTTTGTCACTAGATAAATATCTGCCAAGTAGTAGTAGAAATACTATTGTACAAGATGTGAGAGATAGTATGGATATTGAAGATCAAGTCAATCCTATGGAAGAAGATGACACAAATAATATTGTTGAGCCGGATGATGGAAAAAATAGATTGATCCATGACATCTTTGTTCCTATCGATGATGAAAATGATGATGATATTTTTGATGTACCGCTTCTTGAGATGACATAACAACCCCTTTATGTAGGCTCAAGAACATTATCTCTGATATAATATTGTTGGTTAACTTGAAGGTGTTGAATGGTTTGTTAAAAACTTGTCTCACATAGATCCTAAGGTATGTAATATAATTCATCACATATTATATGTAAAGTTTGACTTTATTTTTCTCTATTTTTAGTGTGAATTAATGTGTAAATTAAGGACACAATATTTTTTATTACTATTATTTACATTAACTATTTTTTTATGTTGTAGATTGTTAGGTGATTATTTCTTACCACCATCAAATAATTTACCTTGCACATACCGAGAGATGTGTGCCATTATGAAATATATTCGGATGGAGTATCAGGCTATTGACGCATGTACGCATGATCATATTGTACATTATGGACAATATGCATAGAAAAAAAAACGATCACAATGTCAAATAAATAGATATTGAATCGATCAAGTAACAAAAAAGGTGCCTCACAAGGTTCTTCATCATATTTTGATATTTCCACATTTGTAATGATTGTTTAGGTGACAAAGCATTGTGCAGTTTATGTAATACCATGCGTGACATGAAAGTGAAAATGGTGTTCTTATAGTTCCTTCATATGGTTCTTCATTTAGGAACATCAAAGAAATATGGAAAAATTTTAAAGAAGAACCTCATAACATTAGGCTTGCATTGGTAGTTGAGGGTGTCAATCCATTTGGTAAGCTTAGGTCTATTTACTTAGTGTGGCCTATTTTTGTTATAGACAATAACCTTCCTCCTTGGATTTCAATAAATAGGGAGCACACAATGTTGGAAATGATTGTTCCAGGTATTTGTTTACAAAATTGGTTTGAACATTGTATTTCATTTTTGTTATTTGTTGCATAATTACTTATATATATACAAGGTCATAATTATGTGTACTTTCACCCAATTAGGTAAGTACCAAGTGAAAGACATAAATTTATATATTGAGCCCCTTGTCAATGAGCTACTAAACTTATGGGTTGGTATCAATATGTATGACATCTTTAGACCAATAAGGAAAACACAATTTCAATTCCATGGAATACTTACATGGAAAATTCATGATGCCCCAGTGCTAACACATTTTTGTTGTATGTAACATACTGATGCATTTTAATAGTATATAATTTTATGAAAATATGATGGATGCTTCTTAAATATCGATTCCTTGTTATATAAATAATACTAACATTAATCCATATAATCTTGCAGGTCTTTAAACAAAGGGTAAATTTGAATGTCCAGTTTGTGGTACTAGGATGAAATCGTGTCTTTCAAGAAGTCTAGGAAAGGAGGTATTTGATGAGTGTAGGAACTTCCTCGCTAAGAACCATACGTATCGAACTACAAAAAAACATATTTTCAATTTGAAGGAAGAGACTGGAATAAAACCACAAAGAATGAAACCTCACCTATGGAAGTTGTAATATAATAGATTAAACCATCAAGGTAAGCATTTAGTCTGTGTGTGTGTGTGTGTGTGTGTGTGTGTGTGTGTGTGTGTGTGTGTTTTACAATTATTGTTTATTGTATCTAACAATTATTGTTGTAATCTCATTAATTATTTTTCATAAATGTTGTCAAGGCATTAATGGGATTCCACAAGGAATGAAAATTTACCCTGTACAATTAAATAGGTTTCCCTACTATGAGAACCTATAAATAGCTTATTTTTTTTATACAATGCATATCAGGAAGAATGTAACAAAAACATTGTGAAAAAGAAAAAATTGTTAAAATTTGTACTGACATTCAGGAAGCCAATCATGCACTGCAAAATGTGATTTATTCAAATAACAATGGAGTACACTGAAATAGTATTCCATGGTTATTTACAGAGAAGGAAAGTGATGTTGTAAAGTAGGTCATTCAAAAAATTAAATTTCCCACAAGATTTGCTTCAAACATAACGAATATCTTAATGAAGAAAGGTGAATTTGGTGGGGTGAAAAATCATGACTGACATACCTTCATTAAGGTAATTATTTTGAACGTAGATTTATATTGTGGTAAATATATGAGCTTTTAGTATTACAAAATGGTTTTATTTTCCTAAAAATTAATGACCCCTTTGTTGTTACAATATGTTATACCTCTATCCCTCCTTGACAACTTTGACAATAATGTAAAACAAGTTATATATGATCTTGGAAAATACATGAGGTAAATATTAATGATTTATATGAAAAATCGTTGTTTCTCAACTTGTCGAAATATATTTTACTTTCAATGTATACACATTGTTATTGAAACCTATGATTGCATTTGTTATATCGTGTGTAGGTGGTTTTCAGCTAAATAAATCCATAAAGAATATCAAAAATATTGGAGGAGAGAAATTCCTCATCTAATGTATGAAATGCAAAAGCATCCACCTCCAACATTTTTCAATGCACAAGAACACTACTTCATACACCAAGTCGAGGATATTGAAATGTGTGGCATTGTACACACAAAGTCAATGTAGATGGTGGAGAGGTGCTTGAAGTCTTGAAGGATTTTGTTAGAGAGAGAGCACATCTTGAGGGATCTATGGTGGAGGGATATATGGTATATCAATTTTTGGTTTATATTAGTAACTATCATCCTAAATTAGCAGAAAAATCATGAAGGTGCCTTGGATTTGGGATCTCAATTCCATTAACAAATTTGAAGGGGAGATATTGGTTGGGAAAGGTAGAATGAGGAAAGTGAAAGGAATTTAGATGGTAGAGATATATAATACTTTGCATTAATATTGGATTATTTATATATTGAACTTAGTTGAGTTTTATTTATCTTTCATGATCAATTATTATTTAATATTGATTATAATCATAAATTTTTATTGTTTTTTCATACAACTTTTCGAGAGTAGGATGCACTAGGGTGAGTGCAAGCTAATGATGGTCTATCATGATGCGTTAGTGGCAATGCAAACCTGAAAAAACAACAATATGTTACCTTAGAGATATTATTAAAGGTAGTTTTACAATTAATTTGAATATGGTGTAAGAATATGAAACATAGGAAATTGAATTAGCTTTCTGAATATACAACTTTAATTCATACAAATTGTGAATAACTACGTAAAATTTGATTTTTTCTAATAGTGGTATCTTATTTTTCCAACAAAATATAAGATACATGTTTTTGTTCATGTAGGTTTTGAGTACCTTAATGATGGAATTTAATTCCAAAAACTTGTATACTTGTAGAGAACTCATTGTTCGTGTGTGATGATGTTTTGGAAATTTACAATACTAATTTTATATTTTATGGAAATTATCAAGGTCGACATATCTGATCCGGATTTATGTAGGAACACAATGAAATACAAAAATACACATAAACACAGAGATGCAGCGGAAATAAGACTTCATTTCATTAATAACAAATGACTGAAATATGCTTACAGACAGAATGGAAATAAACTAGCTAGGGCACTGGTAGGTTATCTCTGAGAAGAGATGTGGCGGCTACTGGCCTCTGAACTCTATTACAATGAGGATTGAAGGCCTATTATTATTGAGAAACAATGGAAAACCCTAAACATCCAAAGACCTAACCCTAGGAGATGAAACGCCAAGACTATGGGCCCCTTTTGGGTAAGTTGGTACATCAACTTCCCGGGGACGTAACTTTGGCATACGATCTTCGTTTGACACGTTCCATACCTCGTTAGAAAGATATATCCGAGGACTACAACTTTTGTGTGAGCAACATGTTCTATGATCCATGTTTCTCCCCGTTTTCCCAAAAAATGTCATTTAAGGCCTCAAAACGGCTCCGAAAGTTCAGGACTCGAAAAACTGCTAAAAATAGTAAACTGTGTGGAAACTAAAAAACTGAAAGAAGCAATGGTGGGGGTCCAAGTGGAATAGGTGGGTGGCCACCAATATCCACCTGGATCATTCCTCCCCCCTTAGGAAGCAATGGTCCCCATTGCGTTGAGTTCCTCCATGAGATGAGGAAACTTCTGCTAAACTTGGTCCCTGGTGAGCCACTTGCCTTGGTGAAGGAGTTGGCCTACTTTGACAACTCGATATAGCAGTATCCTTTGTTTTTGGGTGTGATTGATCTGTGTATCCATGATCTGATCAGTTCTAGCTTGTTCCATGCAGCCTGGATTTAACTATGTTGGTGTTAGTTGTTCTACCATGTCGGATGTGTCTAGTAGAGGTGGAAAGTAAGGCCGAAGGTGGTCCACATTGAACACTAGGTGCAGACCAAGGAATGGTGGAATGTTGAGCTCAAAGGAATTTTCCCCGACAACCTTGGTGAGGGTGTACGACCCATATCGGAGCGGACGAAGCTTGCGGTGGGGTCCAACGAGGCGCTCCTTTTGCAAATGCAGCCACACTTTGTCGTCCACCTGGAAGTTGTGTGGAACCCGATGTTGATCATGTCGCTACTTGTACTTAGCATTGGCTCTGTCCAATATGTCATGAACCTGTTGGCGGATGTGTTGAATGTGCTCAATGAAGTTGTTTGTCTTGTCAGCCTCAGACTAGACATGAGCTAAATCTTCCTGAGTAGCCACAAATGGTATGGCTATGTCAATAGGACATAGTGGTTGGAATCCCAATCCGACTTGAAAGGGGCTGCTGTGGTTGGTTGAGCTATGGAGAGCCCGGTTGTAGCTATGTTGTACATAGGGGAGGCTCTCATCCCATGTGCGTGGATGCTTTGAATTATACATGCGCAGAATGTGTACGATCATCTAGTTGAAAACCTCTGTCTAGCCATCAGTTTGCGGATGGAAAGCTATGGACTTGGTGAGCTTGGTGTCCAGCATCGACCAGAGGCTGGACCAAAATGTACTGAGGAACCTACTGTCCTGATCTGAGATGATAGACTGTGGGATTCCAAAGTGTACCCACACTCGTTCAAAGAAGAGTTTAGCAGTGGCTTCTGCTGTGATATTCTTCTTGCAGGCCATCATAATGGACATCTTTGAGAATCGATCAACGACCACAAAAACACAGTCATTTCCATGCTTAGTAGAAGGAAGACCCGACATGTAATCCATAGAGGTGGATTCCCAAGGTCGACTGGGCATAGGAAGCAGAGTTTAGAGGCCTTGCTTCTTGATGGTCAGTTTGGAAATGACGCAAACAGGGCAGGACTTGATGTACTTCCTGACATCTTGTCGAAGGTTTGGCCAATAGAAATACTTTTGCAGTACTACCACGGTTTTCTCGATCCCAAAATGCCCAGCGACCCGACTATAGTGTGCCTCCCAAATCATCTTGGCATGCTCGCTTGAAGGAACACAAAGGTGTCCCAGGTGACAAAGCAAGGCATCCTGGAGGTGAAAATTGGGAACTTGCTTACCCTCCAAGAGTGTATTGTATGTGTGGTCGAATTCTGGATCACTTGTGTAGAGAAGCAGCCAATCGAAAGTCTCATGCCCACAAGAGTTGAGCACAGTGGTTAGCGCCACGATGGGTGGTCGACTGAGGCAGTCTACAACATTATTGGTGCTGCCTTTTTTGTACTTAATTTTCAAATGAATCTGTTGCAGGTATGTGGACCACTTCTGATGGTGATCATTCTGCAACTTCCCTTGTGTCTGTATGAACTGCAGGGGTCAGTGGTCTATGTGGATAACCGTTTCCTTTCCCAAAATGTAATGCTTCCATTGCTGACAAGCTTGTACAATGGAATACATTTCTTTGTCATAAGTGGGATACTTCTGGACTGTGTCGGAAAGTGTCTCACTGTGATATGCCACTGGATGCCCATGTTGAGTAAGGACTGCCCCAATAGCATAGTCAGAGGCATCTGT
>ML789029.1:727788-744445 GCA_009831015.1 Picea engelmannii
CACTGGATGCCCATGTTGAGTAAGGACTGCCCCAATAGCATAGTCAGAGGCATCTGTCTCGATCTCAAATGGTTGTTGCAAGTCTGGTAATGTGAGCACTGGTGCAGAGCAGAGGCGATGCTTCAACTCCCTGAACGCCTTCTCTTGAGTTTCAGACCAAAAGAATTTTTCTTTAGCTCCTCCCTTGGTGACTTGACTCAAGGGCCAAGTGATATGAGAGAATCACAACACAAACCTGCGGTAGAAATTGGCAAAACCTAAAAAGTTGCGGAGCTCTGTTAGGGTGGTTGGGGCTAGCCAATCTTGAATGACTTGGATATTTGTTGGATCCACATGTACCCCCCCCCCCACTCATCAATAATGTATCCCAGATACTGAACCTAGGTCATGCCAAAAGTGCATTTCTCCAAATTGGCACACAACTTGTGTTGTCGCAGTGTTTGGAGGACCTGTTGGATGTGGTGGAGGTGCTCTTCCCAAGTTTGGATGAAGATCAGAATGTCATCCAAGTACACCACTACAAATGAGTTGGTGAATGGCCGCAGGATGTTGTCCATTAGCCTCATGAAGGTTGCAGGGGCATTCGTCAACCTGAAAGGCATGACCAGCCATTCGAAAAGGCCCTCCTTAGATTTGAATGCAGTCTTCCACACATTAGAGGGTTTGATTGGTACCTGGTGATACCCAGACTTCAAGTCAATCTTATTGAAATACTTCACCCCCTTGAGTTGGTCCAGAAGGTCATCAATCCATGGGATCGGGTACCTATTCCGGATAGTGATCTTGTTCAGTGTCTGATAGTCAATGCAGAGTCTCCAAGTCCCATCCTTCTTCTGCACCAACACGATAGGGTTCCCACAGGGCGATAAACTCGATCGGATGTGACCTTTCTGCAATAGCTCCTGAATCTTTCTCTTGATTTCATCATTCTCCAGGACAGAGCGTTGATAGATGGGTCTGTTGGGCAACGGTGCATCTGGGGTCAGATCGATGGGGTGCTTGACCTGTCAGTGTAGAGGCACCCCTGCAGGGGAAGTGAATATGTCCTCGTACTCCTCCACGACCTTATCCATCTGTTGTTTTCGTGCAGCAGGGCCCTGTCTGGAGGTCATGGCCACAGTCTTCCTCTTTCCCTCAAGGTGGATCATCAAGAAAACAAATTTCCTGGTTTTGGAAATGAGCTTACTGCATTGTTTTGCAGTAACCAAAGAGATGGTGGTAGGCGGTGCTATCTCTGGTATCCTGTACAGCTTATTGCCCAAAGTGATAATAACAACACGAGGCCTAGACTCATACATAGCATGTCGCTTCCACAAGTATGGTTGGCCTAATAATACATCAGAAACTTCAAGAGGAGCAATGTCACATAATATCTCATCCGTGAAGGGCTTGATACTGTAGGGAAGGTGACATCGTTGACTGACGCGGAGGTCCCGTCCTTGGTGCAACCACCTGATGGTGTATGGTTGTGGGTGTGATGTGGTCGGCAAGCCCAACCGCTTCACGACCTCTACCGAGATGAGGTTCTTCTGGCTCTCGTTGTCGACAATGAACTGCAACGGGGAACCCTTTACCCACATCTTGGAATGGAAGAGACGCTCCACCTCCTCTGGATCTTCTGGTTCCTCCTTCTAGATCTTCGTGATGGCAACGGTGGCGTTGGGCTCCGCATCAATAATCTGCTTCCCCCTATCATTCCCCTTGTCAGGTTCTAATTCAGATTTGGAGCATGCATCCAATTCAAAAGCCTTCAACTCGGCTACCAGTGACTACTTGGCCTGACACTCACTTGTGTTGTGAGTGGAGCTCTTATGGAACTCACACCACTTCCCTGTGTCCTTTTTTGGCTTCGTGGTGTTGTTATTTGCTTGTGGCTTTTGCGGGTTGTCCTGGGCTGCCCCGCCGTGCCTTGGTCCTTTGTGTTGTGGTTTGGGGGTACCTTTCCCTTGCTTCTGATTTGCAAACCCAAAGTCTCGCTTCTTCTGGTTGAACTTTTGCTCAATCTTGGCAGCATATCGGTATGCCACACTAAGCGAGGAGATGTCGAGGAACTCCATTTCCTCTTGAATGTATCTATGCAAACAACTACGGTACTTTAACATCAAATGTTTCTCTGAATCTTTGATACCCAACTTTGTGCGTAGGGTATGAAACAGATTCGTCATCTCATGCACATCTTGGTCCCTTTGTTGCCACAGCGTAGTCCATTGTATGTATTTGTCCTCATAGCTCCCCACAGGATAATATTGTTCCTTGATGGCGTCTTGGAAATAATTACAAGTGGGTGCGGCCGAGAACAAAGAGGGTTCTCCTTCGCCCTCTTACTCCAAGTAGGTTTCCCACCAGTCCTTGAAATGGGGGGCGGCTTTGAGGAGTGTGAAAATAATCTTTTCTCGGTTGGAAAAGTCATGAACCGAGAAATACCCTTCTAACAGATTCAACCATCTATCTATGACATCTGCATCTATTTGGCCCTCAAATATGGGAATGTCAAAGTTTACTTGTACCTTAAAAGGAGTGGTGCCTCCAGAGTGGCTTTTGGATGTCGATGCGCCACTAGTGGGAATCCGTTGAAGAATCTGGGTAAAGTTGTCCATCATCATGTTCCTTTGTTTCTCGAGGGCCTCCTCGAGCAACATTTTGATAGGATCTCCTGCTCCCTCATCTTTCTTTTCTTCCCCCATGGGTGGTCGTCGGGGTTTGCGAGGCTGATCTTGCAAAGGTTCAACCAGATCGAGCCCCAACTCCTTATACCCCGACCTCGTTGGGGAGATGCAAAGAAGGATCGAGAATGAGAAGACTGCTCTGATACCACTGATCCGGATTAACGTAGGAACACAATGAAATAAAAAAATACACATAAACATAGAGATGCAGTGGAAATAAGACTTCATTTCATTAATAACAAATGATTGAAATATGCTTACAGACAGAATGGAAATAAACTAGCTAGGGCGCTGGTAGCTTATCTCTGAGAAGAGATGTGGCGGCTATTGGCCTCTGAACTCTATTACAATGAGGCTCGAAGGCCTATTATTATTGAGAAACAATGGAAAACCCTAAACATCCAAAGACCTAACCCTAGGAGATGAAACGACAAGACTATGGGCCCCGTTTGGGTAAGTTGGTACATCAACTTCCCGGGGACGTAACTTTGGCATACGATCTTCGTTTGACGCGTTCCATACTTCGTTAGAAAGATCTATCCGAGGACTACAACTTTTGGGTGAGAAACATGATCTATGATCCATATTGCTCCCCGTTTTCCCAAAAAACGTCGTTTAAGGCCTCAAAACGGCTCCGGAAGTTCAGGACCCGAAAAACTGCTAAAAGTAGTAAACTGTGTGGAAACTGGAAAACTGAAAGAAGAAATGGTGGGGGTCCAAGTGGAATAGGTGAGTGGCCACCAATATCCACCTGGATCAATATCCCTGAAATTACAATGCCTTTTGTTTGTGCAAGCTAAGAGGGTGTTAACATGATCGAAATTTTTATTTATTTATTTTTTAGATCGCAGATATCATTCTCCTCTAGTGCCGCATATAACACATTCAAGAAATGGTTAAGATGACAAAACATTATCACATAAATAAGACAAGTATGTAGTCTAGGATTTTGATATATGTCAAGAAAAATAGATTTAAAATAGTAAACATTAATAATTTAAAAAAATGTATATTTGTAATATGCATAGCCAAATCTATCTATTTTTATATTTTTGTCAATAACTGAAAAATAACGTCAAAAATAAATATATGGAGAGAAATTCATAAAAATGGAGGTTTTTATTCATTTTCAGACCGAACCACTAGGTTTGTTATCCTGAACCTAAATCCTAGGCAACTAACTCAACAAATGTGTATTCTGGAGTTGTCACTCCGGCCCCAAAAAAATTCAAATTCAAATAACATGTGTGCATGCTTTACGAACATGTGTGCATTCCTAAAACACACACATGTTCCTAAAGCATTTGCACACTCCTAAAGTGTATGCACGTTCCTAAAACATGTGCATGTTATTAAGAATATGAACACACATTCATTCATATTAACAGAAATCAAATCTCTCTCTCTCCCTCTCTTTATCTCTGACCTAACTCTCCCTATCCCTTCCTCACTCTCTCTCGGTCTCTCTCTCTGTCTCCCTCTCTTTATTTCTTCTCTTCCTCTCTCCTTTTGTCCCTCTCCCCCCTCATATATCTCACCCATTTCCCCCCCTGATCTCTCTCTACCATACTCACTCTCTTCATACTCTCACCACATTCCTCTCTCTCTCTCTCTCCCCTTTGTCTTTATCTCCCCTCTCTCTCCCCCTCCTTCCCTCTCTCCTTATCTTCCCCTCTCTCCCCCACACACTCTCTCTTTCTATCCTACTTTCTATTTCCTCCCCTCTATCTCTTCCTCCCCCCCAAATCTCTTTATTGATCGATCAATATATCCCCTTCCCTCTCTCCCCCCNCATATATCCCCCTCCCCCTCTCTTCCTCTCTCCCCATATCTCACTCCCTCCCAAATTATCTCTCTCTCACTCACTCACTCTCTCCCCTCTCACTCTACTAGTCTCTCCCTCCCTCCCAACTATATGTCAAGTTGAGAAAATGCTCATTTTATCAAAATAAGATCCATTACTTGGGGCATATCATATCAAAGGATGGGATAGTCGTAGATCCTGAGAATATTGAGACCATCATAGAATGGCAGTGTCGAAGAGTGTGACAGAAGTCAGATCCTTTATGGGTCTAGCTGGTTATTACAGAGGTTCATTGCAGTATTCTCAATGATAGTTCACCCCATCACTTCCTTGAAAAGGAAGGAGAAGAAGTTTCAGTGGACAGAAGGTTGTGAGAAAAGATTCCAACAATTGAGGCAGTTGTTAACTAGTGCTCCAATCTTAAGGATTGCAGACCCGAATGAAGACTTTGTAGTGTGTACAGATGCATGAAAATAAGGACTGGGAGGAGTCCCCATTCAGAATGGGTTCGTAATTTGTTATGAGTCCAGGAAGCTGAAAGAGCACAAAAAGAACTATGCCACTCACGATTTGGAGTTGGAAGCTATCGTTCATGCTATAAAGAAATGGAGGCATTACCTCATGGGAAAAAGGTTCCAACTGAGAACAGACCATAATGGTCTGAAGTATTTGTTTGATCAACCAACCTTGAATGCTAGGCAGAGTATGTTGTTGGAGTTCCTTTTTTAGTATGACTTTGATATCAAGCATATCAAAGGAAAAGAGAACAAAGTGGTTGATGCACTCAACATGAGAGTCCATGAATTACATGCTACAACCATTAACATGTACACAACTGATATTAAAGGCAAAATTTTGGAGGCTACAAATGCAGATTTGCAGTACAGGGATTTGGTAGAAAAGCTACAACAAGGTGAGATGCCATAGAAAGTGGAAAATTATAAATTGGAATTAGATAGAACACTTTTGTACAAGAACATAATTTATGTACCTAATGTCCACAACTTGAAACTTATGATTTTGAATGAAATGCATAATGTGCCTTATGCAGGGCACCTTGGATATCAGAAAATTGTGGCAACAGTCAAGAGCCATTACTTTTGGCCAGGTATGAAGAAAGAAATTGAAAATTACATCGCTAGATGTATGGAGTACCAGAAGGTTAAAGCTGAGCATAGACACCCAGCAAGGTTGCTCCAACCTTTACCCATTCCTGAGTGGAAGTGGGAGGTAGTGACAATGGATTTCATTACACGATTTCACAGAAATGACAAGCAACATGATTCAATCATGGTGGTGGTGGACAAGCTTATGAAAGCTGGCCATTTTATTCCAGTAAAGACTACACACAAGGCAAGTAATGTTGATGATATTTTTATGAGGTAAATAGTACGATTGCATGGTATTCCCAAGACAATTGTGTCCGACAGAGACCCGAAATTTACCTCCAAGTTCTGGAAGGGGTTGTTTAAAGGATTTAGAACGAATCTGAACTTCAACACTGCTTATCACCCTGAGTCTGATGGGAAGACAGAAAGGGTGAATCGAGTAATAGAAGACATGCTAAGGATGTATGTGATGGACAAACCATATAAATGGGAAGACTACCTACACTTGGTAGAATTCACCTACAACAATGGGTATCAAGCATCACTGAAGATGATCCCATTTGAATCACTTTATGGAAGAAAGTGCAATACTCTAGTAAGTTGGGATAATCCAGCTGATAGAGCAGTGGTTGGGCCAGATTTTCTCAAGGAAATGGAAGAGAAAATGTTGAATATTAAGAAGAATTTGAAAGCAGCCCAAGACAGGAAGAAAATTTATGATGATAAAAACCGAACCCACAGAGAGTTTAAAGTGGGAGAGTGTGTTTTCCTAAAAGTGAAAGCCAATAGAAGTTGCCTGAAGCTCGGAAACTATTCAAAGTTGGCAGCCAGATTTTGTGGGCCATTTGAAATCCTAGAAAGGATTGAATTACCTACATCCATGACTGTAGATAATGTGTTTCATGTTTCATTGCTTAAGAAATATATACTTGATGCTAATCATGTAATTGATTGGAATTTGATTCAGGTGGAGCAAGAAGGCGTCTTGCAAGTGCATCATGTGCGCATATTGGACAGGAAGAGAAAATAACTCTATAATTGATCCATAGGGATTGTAAAGTTCTAGTGGACCTGGTAAAGTCCTGCGGATGTGACATGGGAGCATGAGGATGCTATGTGGGTAAAATACCCGCATCTTTTTGAAGATTTTGGAAATCTTGTTGATGATGTATAAAGAGTTGCACTGAGGATGGTGAAAAAATAAGGGGAGGGGATTGTAATATCCCCAAGGATGAGCCTTGTTGTATTTATGAATTGTAAACATATTTTGTAGGTTGGTGAGCTGAGTATTGATAAGCTGGTGGGATTATGTGTTTGTTGGGCCAGAGAGCCTAAGTGTTAAAGGCCAGTAGCCAGTTTTTGTATATGTAATTATGCAAAACATTAATAAAATATAAGCATCATTGTGTGCAGACTGACCACGAAAAAAGAGTGATGAGGGACTAAGCTTCCACAGAGTGGGTAAGGGAAAGGGGGATGAAAGGTTGGAGAGAGGGGCTAAGATTAGGGGCTTAAGTCCTTGAGAATAATAATTTATTATTATTCCAAAGTTGTGTGAAAGACATGTTTTTATCCTAAGTCCTAGGAGAGGCAATGCATGCAGCTCCAACGTGTGCAAAAGGGAACACATGCAGCTCTAGGATGACAAGTGTTGACCTAGGTGCATGCAGTTAAAGATGAAGAGTCAACTCGTGTTGGGGGTTCATCCTCCATTCTTTCATCTGATGTCTGAACCGTGGGGGTCGGCGTTTGATCTCTGCATACCCTCACGCAACATTCAAAACTAGAAAAATGTGATGTTTTCCTGAGAATTCGATGCATCCTTCGTCTGAACCGTTTACATCTGTGTTCAACCTTTGCGTTGATTCCTTGTCATGCACCCTGAAAACCAGTGGCAAACCCATGGACTAAGCCATGTCTCCTGTGCATCATGTGAACTCAGTTTATCTACCCTTACAGAGTCGAGTCCATACCTGAACCATTTTTGGGTTGCTTCCCTCTGTTTTCCTGAGTTGTGTTGACGAGTTTTTGTTGTTGTTATCCTTACCTTGCGGGAATTGAGTTGAACTGGTTGAAGAGGTAGGTTGTCAGGCCTGCGAGTAGCTCATTCTAGGTGAGAGAGTTGTTGGGAAGTGGTTTTCTCCCAGAGAGAGTCAAACACTAGCTACAGAGCTCTGAGAATTCCTAACCTGGCCTATTGTCGAGACCCAGAGAGGGGGGTGAAGCAATTGATGGACTGTGTGACAGTGAAGGTGTATACTTCCAGGTGGAACAGGCATGTGGGGAATGAGAGTCCATGAGTAGTGGGCGTAAGAAGGCTCCTAGGGAGAATCCTTTCGGTTTCATTGTGCATTTTTCCTGTAACCTTAGCCTAGTCTAGGATTCCCTTGCCCGGGGTGGAGATTAGTCCTAGTTCGGGGGTGACCCACTGCTGAGCTTGATAAGAAGTGAGGTCTAAGGGTGGGAGGTTCGTGGAAGGTTTGCACGTAGTTGGTGGAGTTACTCCAGCCTAAAACATAAGTATAAATTATGTGCTTAATTATGTATTTTATGCATGAATTGTGATGCTTAAATGTTATCATGTATTTCATTGCATATCTGATTTATTTTCTATTACATTAGAATCTGAATGGAAGCAATAATTATTTGATTACATGTTTTAATTGATTAAAATGGATGTTATATATCTATGTATATATGTGAATGTTCCATGTAGTAGCGTTGCCCAACCTATTGGTGGTTGGGGACGTTACAGGGTGATTAATCATTGGTTGGTTATCATTTCAGTTGCATTGTTCTTGTTGGAGAAACCAAGGGTTGATCGAAGACTTAATGTTGAGGTGGAATGGTTAGATTGCAATGGGAAGGTGTTGTTCTAGATGCAACAGAGAGAGTTTTTTGGAGTTTGGTCCAAGGGAAGTTGGTGAAAGTTATTGTAGAAGTCTCGTGACATCAATAGAAGTAAAATGATGGTGGACAAATAAGGTGAATTTTTTGAGTTTTGTTAAATAAAAACATACTTGATGATATTGTAATGTGATTCACACTTTGTATTTGTAGCAAGTCTATGATCATGTTTTGGTTCGATGTATTGGTCCTTGAAAAGTTTAAGCTAGTACCTAGTATCTCGATGAAATGGAAATCATATGTACCTACATCTATGTAACATGTAAATGGCATATTGTTGCAAGATCTAGATAGGCATGCATACCCCTTTTCTATGTGTCTCGGATGATTTGGATAACATGTTGGTATAGTGTGCAGTGGCCTCTATTATTGATTTCTTTAGCACTTGGAGGAGCACGTCATGTGTTGGTTGGATGCTCTTTAAGTGGACCATGTTTGTTGTAGACTCTAAGAGGTTCCTAGAAACCAAAAATTTTGTACACATTTAGGGGGAGTTCATTCAGAGGTTGAATGAACCATGTACATGAAGGACATCCTATTAGACTAGTGGTTGTAGGAGTTAGGTACCCATACATTCAGGTGGATGGTTGTTCCATTATATGGACTTTGACATGATGTCTACATGATGAGGTACGAGGTGAATGTGCTAGGATGGGTCAGCTATAGACTTTGTTGATCAGAAGGTTTTTCAATTCATGATGGAGCATTTGTTGTAGAGAACTTGATGATGATGAAGCTATAGACTTTGTTGATCAGAAGGTTTTTCAATTCATGATGGAGCATTTGCTACAGAGAACTTGATGATAATGAAGCCTTGACCTAACAAAGATTAAGACAAGTAGTCATTAAGGAGGGGTGTTGGAATTATTAACTCCTACTTGTTTTATGTGTGATCATATTTATGGTTTTTATGATTATTGTTTTTTAAGAGATTGTTAAATCTAGTTGGATTTGAGAGCTTTTGTCCAACTAGTGAACTCCTAGTTTTGTGTGTGATTGAAATATTCTCTCAAGTGTTTGTTAGTGTGGTTAAGTCTAAGTTTGATGAATTTACATGTAACATTATTTGATGTTAATAGAAAGTGTGTGTAATAATTTGTATTCTGTTTTCCTTACGAAAATAAATGAAAACTAGTTTTTCAAATTTGTTATTTTTTTTTATCAATGAGGTTTAATTAGTTCTTTATGTTTTACAAATTATGCTTAGTAGTTTCATTTATAAATTTATAAGTCAACACAAAAATCAATATCATATTTTCTTTCACTGCAATCTATCTCATTAGAGACGCATCAATAAACTTTAAATGTTTTTACCATGATAACAATTTCACAAAACAAATCTCCATTGCGAAATCGTCCCATTAAGCATATTTTACAAAGCAATTTTTATTCCAAACAACAATGCGTTGCTAGCACGCGAAAACGCTTTTCTTTTATCATCCTAGTAATAAAGAGCAGGGAATAAGCAACCCTTCTGCTTATCTTGTTATATTTTACTCTGAAATGCGATGGCAGCTCCTCCGATTACATGCTGCCAACTCCACTTCGAGTCCCTGCCGCTTCTTTTCTCCCTCTTTTCTTGTTCCCCATGTGCCCTACGACCGATCCATCGTTTGAATTGGAAGCGAGGGCGAGGGGAAAATTAACCAGAGCCCTGCTTCCTCGGATCTTGAACGCAGCGCGATCATATGCGAGAGCAGCCTCTTCGGCGGTGCTGAAAGTGCCCAGCCAAACTCGAGAGCCCTTCCTGGCGGGGTCTCTGATTTGTGCAGAGAACTTTCCCCACGGGCGCTGCTTGACTCCTCTGAAGTGCCTGGCCCAGAGATGCTTTATCTCTCCATTCTCCATCTGTGGCTGTGGCTTTACCTTTACCGCCTCTGGTCTTCTTATAACTGCGCATACAGAAGAAGAAGAGTAGTTTTCTTCCGTAAATTCATCCCCCTTCACTTCTGATGATGATCTGCTGTTTTTCTCTTGACATGAGCCTCCGGTTGCGGTGGCTTTGGCCTGGATATCATCATCAGAATCATCAATGCTAATAGGAACGCCGCTACCATTATCATTAATATCTATGTCGTCCTCCACTTCCAGCAAATGGTGGCGAATTAACTCCAACATGTGCATGCTCAAACTCGCCCCTGCAACATCCATGGTGGTCTCGCACCAATCAGATCAGATTGAGATTAATTATTCTGTACGCAGGCACGCACTCCAGTCGTGGTGGCCGATAGAGCGATAGCTGCGAATATAAAGCACATTTTTCATTCGAATGTGTAGCAAGTACATTGCATACTGCTGGTGGATTCAACTACATTATATATTAGATAATAAATATTTTACTACTTTTTTTTGCCTACGTCAGTCATCATGCATCACAATAGCCGTCGTCATGCGTGTACGTCTTCTTGCATCTTAATCCAAGATTAAGACATGGTGGAATAAGATACATATCCGAAGTTGATGTGACACTGACAAATCTAGGGTTTCAATCGATTTAAAATCCCCTTGTCCACATCTTCTCATTCCTTTATAGAATTCGTTGGGAAATGGAACGCCTGATTAGAAATAGGAAAAGGACAATTCTGATGAGTTAAAGTCAAAGAACGAAATTGTCGGGCCTAGTTGGAAGCAGAGTTGGAATTTGGGGTCGCTCTTCGAAAGGGTATCTAAATCGAGATAATGTATTTTTTTTTTTGAATTATGGGGAAATTGGTAACACGTTGGGATTTTCTGGGCTAGGCCCAGGTTCAAATCCGTCGGCTGCCACTATAAACTCAAGAGTATATTCAACAGCCCGCAAGCCACATATATCAATCTGGTTATGCGTTGGCAAGTAAGTGTGGCAGCATGTAGGTAATGCATGGAGATACCCACATATCGGAGCCATAAGATAATTGAGATGAGAGGTTTATAGATAGACAACCCTACTCCTTGTCAAACTTTCGAGGTGGTGAGCATTTTTGTATTCACTTATTTGATCTAGATTTTACAAAGACAGAAAGAGAAGAGAGCTATGAAGATGGGGACAGGGTTCGAACATAGGGTGTTGTGCATTTTATGTAGCAACAACCCGGGATTGAAATTGAGCTATCGGATCGATGCAGTGGAATTTGAATTCATAAACAAATTGGTAAATATCTACTCTTTCTTTGTGTCGTAATTAAATCTCTCTCCCCCTGATTGTTTTCATGGATAAACATGGGTGTGAGGATGAAAGTTCAGATTTATAATATGACTCATGAAAATACTAATAATAGACTACACACTAAATAATTGTTAGGCATTTCGATTTAATAGATGTGTCTATAATCATGACAGAAGAATGATTGCTTATTACTAAAATGGACGTCCATTTTAGTAGCTTATGTGCAATAAGTAACTAAATGAATTCTCTGGATTTTGAATCCGATGGAAAGGCTAAATAAGTGAATGAAATCACAACTATTGATCCAGAATTGAACCTTGAACATGGGGTTATTTAATAAACTCGAAACTTCCTCCAGAAGCTTGTAATAACGAACCTTTCCTCTAACAAGCCTTGGGGTGTAGGCCTTGCTACTAGGAATTTGCACATGTTGTTGCTTACAACCAAAATTCTCATTGCAACCCATCATCGCACCCCTTCTTGCACATCGCTCCATCGCTCCATCGCTCCATTAATTTCAGTTGGGACTAGCCTCGGGCCAAAACATTATAATATTGAAGAGATGCATTAATATTTCATGTGGTACTCGGCCTTTCTATGTCTGTGGTTTTTTGTTTTTTAATGGTGTGTTGATCATGGTCGGGTCAACTCCTTTCGCAAGACTTTTCACATCTGTACATTTGTAAAGGCTTTTGAAATCCTTTCACTGTTTAGATGTCTTTCGATTTAATTCATCGTTTCTCAAGCACCAATCACATGTTTGATACAACTCTGTTTTGGGAAACAAACAACTACAATATCTGTCAAACCTTGAATACATCATATGATCACATCACATCAATTCCTATTGATCTAGAGAAGGGAAAATTAAAAACATATTGATATAAATACAATAAACCATGAGACTCTGAATTTACATACTTGTTCTAAAACCTGTAAAGTCATGTTCAACATTGAAATATCTCGTCTGAGAATCCCGTGTTGCCACACATGCAACATTCCTTTAACCTCATTTCCATTATTTCTTGCAATCAAGGAGATGAAGGCCAGATTCATCCAAATTTTCCTAAACTTTGAGCCTCATGAGATATCAATATTCCATGAGACAACCTACATGCAATTTGCATATGGTTACTATTTGAAATTTGATGTCTACTCAGTATCATGAATACTGAAAATCGATGTCTACTTTCTATACTTCCATACATTTATAGGCCTTTTCGTCCTTAAATTTTTAGCCTAAATTTTGAGCAGAGATGAAAAGTATTCATGTTTGACTAGCTCTCAAAATAATATATTTCCATATCCACAGGACTATCAGTAGCATAAAATCCAGTGCCGATTTTTTCATACATTTAAAGGCCTTTTCTTCCTTAAATTTTGAGCACAACTGAAAAGTCTTCAGGTTTGACTAGCTCTCAAAATAATATCTTTCCATATCCACAAGACTATTCTATATCCACAGGACTATCAGTGGCATAAAATCTGGTGTCAATTTTTATCCATTTTAGAGGGATTTTCTATTGAATATACTTCACACACACCTAGGATTTATTTTTCCTAAGGTTTTCCCTATGTGTATTAGTCATTGTTCAGTCTCCTATAGTTTAGGGAGAATATTCCTCTAGGAGAACATTCTCTTTAGTTCACACTTCAGTTTGATCAGTTGAGTGGAGTCTAGATGCCAAATTGGGATCATCACCATGTAACATTGGGATCATCACCAACTAATGCGCATTGTCCTTGGGATTATCACCAGACTAGTGCATTACTCATGATTCCATGATCTCCTCCTCACTTCACTTTGTTTTAGTTAGTTAACTGAAGACTGAGAGACTAGTTAACTCAAACTAGGTGGCAGTTCACTATCGTAACTGCCTAAGAGACTAGACTAGGTGGCAGTTTACTCATGTAATTGTTGGTGCATGTTAAAATCACTTTAGACCACCACTATGGCACATTGTCTTCTCCTCCAGTGCGCATTAGTTGAGTTATACATAGTATATCGTGTGTAAATTATCATTGATTCATTTGGTTAGTGAGAATTCTTCCATTCTTTCTCTCCTACTTTTGTTTTCTCGTATTTTCTCTACAAATTGTGTATGTCATTTTCTATCTAGATCTATTATGTGTAGGTTCAATATATTTACATGGTATCAGAGTCGACGGATTGCTAGGGAAAAGACACACCAAATTATTTTTGCAGGTACCGAAGATTGAAGACAACAGAAAAAGGGAATTTCCAAAAGAATTCATTCTTACACCATACAAATTCTTTGCATGGAAGGAGAAGATGATAATGCATCCTCGAGGTAGAGGATTATACAGGTTAACCATGAACACAGAAAATGAACCAACATCAGCCATAGAAAAATCCAAGTATCTAAATCGAATGGATGAAGCATTTGGAACTATTTGCAGTGTTATTTCTTCTGAACTCCTCTTTCACATATCCTCTTGTAAAACTCCCAATGAATCATGGACCACCATGGAAGGGGTTTTTGGAAAACAGGTTGAGATGAGGGGACACATGCTCGAGATGGAATTGATCACTTTAGATCCAAAAACCTTCAACAATCTCCAATATTTCTTTACCAAATATAAGGATTTGTTGTCGCAACTCAAGGCTTGCGGGGTTGATAAATCTAAGGAGGAGAAACAAATGGTTCTTACCATTTTCTCCAAACTTGGTATGGAATACACAGTGTTTGTATCTACATTTCATTCAGTTAGGCTCACCTATGGAGCTACCTGGACGATGCCCTCTCTTGAGGCCTTTATCGAGTCTCTGACACAAGAACATAACATGCTCATCAATACGGGAAAGGCCCAAAGGTGCATGCATTTACTGTGAAAGATGGTAGCAGTCATCAATATCATAAATCTAAAGACAAAGAAAAAAGGAAAGCACATGAAAATATCAAGAAGGAAGGGTACTCAAAACCCTTCAACGATGCCTCCGGATCCAAAGGTGGAAAGGGAAGAAAAGGAGAGAAATGCACTTTACTTCCATAAAGGATTCCATCTAGAATCCGCATCTATACAAAAACAGATAGATCTAATGGCCCAAATACTTCAGCAAAACAACCTTGGATATCGTATCCCCGAGGGTGCCAAGAAGAAGAAGTGAGAAGATCAGAATCCCAAGAAAGACAATTCTAGCCATGCTTTGATTTCCATCAACTCCTCTCTCGATGCTTGGATCGTAGATTCAGGTGCATCACACCACATTGTTGCCACAAATGAATTTTATTCGTAATTGGATGCATGTAAAGGTCCTCCTATTCTGATGGGGGACAACTCTCCAGTTGAGGTCACTGACAAAGGAAGAATTGAACTCACAAATGGAAGCTTCGAGAATGTGCTACACGTTCCCAAACTTTTCTTCAATCTTCTCTTCGTGTATTAGATGGAAAAAATTGACACTGTAAAGAGATTCATATTCACACCTGATGAAATGGATATGTATGACATGCAAACCAATTCCAGGTTTGCTACTAGTGAGACAAATCATCAACCTAGACTCTACATATTTTCTGAATTTATTGAACCAGATTCTGCATCACTGCTTACCCATGTTGATGAAAGCAGTAGGATATGGCACAAAAGGTTCGAGCATTTAAATTTCAGATATATGCAACAACTTAGCATGCAGGCAATGGTTGATGGTCTACTTGACATCCACTTCTCCAAAGGAATTTGTGAGGGATGCATTCTTAGAAAACACCCTCAAAAGAAATTTGACAAAGGAAAGACTCAGAAGGATTTATTTTCTTTAGATTTGATTCACATTGACCTCATGGGCGATTTTTCGCATCCATCAATTGGTAAATAAAGGTACATGTTCATTTTTGTTGATGATTTCTCACGCTTCACATGGATTTTCTTTCTCAAGTAAAAATCATAGGTCTTTCAACACCTTGAAGATTTCAAAGCCCTTGTTGAGACACAATCAGGAAAGAAAATCAAATTCCTCTTAATAGATAATGGGAGCGAGTATGTCAACCATGAGATACAAAATATTTTTCATGAGGCCGGGATTCAGTTGCAGCACATGGTTCCCTATACTCCACAACAAAATAGAGTTGCTGAGCAGAAAAATAGATCTCTAAAAGATATGGCATCTTGCATGATACATGCAAAGTCACTTCCACAGAGATTATGGGATGAAGCACTTAATTATGCAACCTACATCCAAAACAAATCTCCACATAGATTTGTCAAGGATAAGACCCCCTACGAGGCTTGGAGCGGGCTCAAACCGGAAGTGAGCCACTTATGTATTTTCAGTTCACGTGCATGGGCCAGGATTCCCTTTGAGAAGAGGAAGACACTTGATCCATAGAGAACAAAGTGCATCTTTATTGGATACCCCGATCATGTGAAGGGATACAGACTCATTGATCTTTCCTCAGACTGGATCATCATTGAACGTAGTGTCCAGTTCGAGGAAAGTGTCGCGCATGTACGTTAGCAACCGCATGCATACACTTTTGTTCTTCCACCTATCAGAGATGATGAGCATGCACATGTCGACTCTCATTCAGATGAGAGTTATGATTTAGAGGATTCATATGATCTAGATATAGAGTCAGTACAGTCAGATGTAGAGTCAATTCATGTAGATGCATATGCAAAGCTAGAGCAGAGGCCCAAGTGGGCTAAGACTACTCTTTAGGATGTATGAGATCTTGTTGGGGATCCAACTGATACTAGGAGGACTCAATTTGATTTTGAGGAGCCTCCTCTTTCACTCACTACTACTGAACCGATGCCACCCAAGCATATTTTCTTGGTTCAATCTTTAGATCCACAGTCATATAGCAAAGCTGCTGGAAATCCCTCTTGGGAATCTTCCATGCAGGAGGAGTACAACTCCCTCCTCAAGAACCATAATTGGGATCTAGTTCCCCTTCCTTCAGGAAGGAAACTTGTCAGGCATAGATGGGTCTACAGGACCAAGAGCGCAACGAATGGACAGGTTAGCTGATACAGAGTCAGGCTAGTTACCAAAGGATTTCAGCAG
>ML789030.1:2856-27922 GCA_009831015.1 Picea engelmannii
GGACACGATGCTTAGGAGGTCACAGCAGAAGATGCCTCGACAGAAAGGTTGATCAGAGCCATTTCGAGGATGAGCTCGAAGACGAAGATGGACATTCCCGTTTATGAGGGGAGTCTAAATGCAGAGGATCTGCTGGATTGGATCCGAGCACTCGACACCTACTTCGATTACGAAGATATCGAAGAGGACAAGAAAATAAGGCATGCAGTTACAAAGCTAAAAGGACATGCATCCTTATGGTGGGACGAACTGCAGGCGGACAGGCATTCCAAAGGAAAACAGAAAATCAAAAGCTGGGATCGAATGATCGCCAAGATGAAGGTGAAGTTCATCCCCAGAGACTATCAGATCACTCTGTTCAGGCGCATGCAAAACCTAAGGTAGAAGATGATGACGGTGAGAGAGTACACCGAGGAGTTCTATAGACTCAACATTAGATCTGGTCATCGGGAGAGTGATGACGAAAAGGTGGCGAGATACCTAAATGGTCTCAGGTATGATATTCAGGATGAATTGAGCATGCTGACCATCTGCACAGTTGAGGATGCGTACCAGATGGCTCTAAAAGCCGAGGAAAAGCTGAGCCGCAAGCAGGGACAGCGAGGGCGAGGACGGATTCAGCCCAGAGGCAAGGCGGTTGCCCAAGAACGAACTCAGAATCCTAAGGAGGATTGGAAGAGGCCTCAGGGGAAAATTGAGAGAGGTGGTACCTCACAGCAGAGGCAGCAATATGCTGAGCCGAGGAGGCAGCATACTGAGCAGGGTGGCGGATATGCTGACGCCAACATAATTCCTCGTACTCGAGGTAGAGGAAGAGGCCGTGGAGGAGTTATCACGTGTTTTACATGTGGTAAAGACGGACACAAAGTCGTTGACTGTCCAGAGAGGAAGATGGATGGAGGAAAAGCTCACGTCGTTGAGGCGCAGAGGCATGATGTTGAAAGCGAAGATGCGGACAACGGAAGATCACTTGGGACGCACAAAATTCTTTTGGCACCTGAGAAAGAGGTGGACAGTTCAGTGCAGTGGAGCAGACTGTTCAGGATGGCTTGTACAGCCAAAGATAGGAAATGCAAAGTCATAGTTGACAATGGGAGCACTGACAATCTTGTTTCGACCGAGATGGTAGAGAAACTGGAGCTGGAGACAACTAAGCACCCAAGTCCATATAAAGTCTCGTGGTTACAAAAGGGACACCGGGTAAGTGTCACTAAACAGTGCTTAGTTAAATTTAAAATAGGGAATTATCATGATGAAATTCTGTGCGATGTTATTCCCATGGACGTATGTCACATATTGCTGGGTAGGCCATGGCAATATGACAGAAATGTTGTTCATGATGGGAGGATGAACACCTACACCTTGGAGAAGGATGGGAGAACACACATATTGCTTCCAATAAAATATAAAGATGTGAAGCCGGAAGTGAGCAGCACGATACTTCTCATGAGTGGGAAAGAGCTTCTCACATAGATCGAGAAGAATGAAGATCCACAATTCTTTGTTGTCAGGAAACTGAGAATTGTCCTGACAAGCATAAGAGTGGACGACTTGCCAGAGGAGATTCAGGAACTGTTGGGAGAGTTCATTGACATCATCGTGGATGAACTACCTCGTTCATTGCCACCGATGCGGAGTGTGAGTCACCACATTGATCTCATACCTGGAGCAAGTCTACCAAATAAGGCAGCGTACAGGTTGACACCTCAGGAGAATGAGGAAGTCAAAAGGCAGGTACAACATCTGTAGGATAAAGGACTGGTGAGAGAAAGTCTTAGTCCATGTGTCGTTCCAATAGTACTGAGTCCGAAATAGGATGGAGGCTGGAGGATGTGTACAGACTCCAGGGCGATTAATAAAATTACCATCAGATACAGGTTTCCACTGCCGAGAATGGACGACTTGATGGATTGCCTGAGTGGGAAAAATTCTTTTTCGAAGATAGATCTCAAGAGTGGATATCATCAGATCCGGATGAGAGAGGGAGATGAGTGGAAGACAGCATTCAAGACAAATGAGGGTTTGTACGAATGGCTGGTCATGCTGTTTGGTTTGACAAACGCGCCCAACACTTTTATGAGGTTGATGAATGAAGTCCTGCGAGAATTCATTGGCAAATTTGTAGTCGTATACTTGGACGACATACTGATTTTCAGCAAGACCAGGGCTGAACACTTGAGGCATTTGGCCATTGTAATGAGGAGGCTACAGCAAGAGAAGCTGCAAATAAATTTGAAGAAATGTTCATTCATGCATACAGAACTCATTTATTTAGGTTATGTAATCTCGGAAAATGAATTGAAGATGGATCCTGAGAAGGTTGAAGTAATTAGGAATTGGCCATCGTCAAGAAATGTTTTTGAGGTAAGGAGTTTTCATGGAATGGCTAGTTTCTACCGAAAGTTCATTCGAAATTTCAGCGGAATTAGCGCAACAATGATGGATACCGTGAAGAAACGACATAAATTTTTTCACTGGACGACAGAGGCTGAAAGGAGCTTCAATTTGTTGAAGCGAAAGATTACTGAGCAGCCAATTCTGGTGCTGCCGGATTTTCAGAAGACCTTCCAGGTGAAGTGTGATGCCAGTGGGTATGCTGTTGGAGGGGTTTTAAGTCAGGATGACAGACCTGTTGCATATTACAGTGAGAAGCTGGATGATGCAAAACTGAAGTACTCCACATATGATAAAGAGTTCTATGCAATTATACAGGCATTGAAAAAGTGGAGGCATTATCTCATACCCAAGGAATTCATTCTATACAGCGATAATCACGCATTGCAGTTCGTGAGTCAGCAGGAGAAGCTGAATCAGAAGCATGCAAAGTAGGTGGAATACATGTAGAATTTCACCTTTGTCATAAAGCACATTTCAGGGACTGCAAACAAGGTAGTTGATTCCTTGAGCAGGAATTGTTTGACGCTGCAAGAGTTTAGAGTCAAGACTTTGGGTTTTGAGAACCTGAAAGACATGTATGCCGGTGATGCAGACTTCGGGGAAGCTTATGAAGCCGTCGAGAACCTAGTTCTCAGGGATAGGAGTCCATGGATTGACTACCTGATCCAGGAAGGATTGTTGTTTCGGGGCAATCAACTGTGCATTCTGAATTGCTCTATGAGGGAGAATTTGGTGAAGGAGAAGCACAGCGGGGGTTTAGCAGGTCATTTTGGACATGATAAAACATTCGCCAAGCTGAGCGAATCGTATTATTGGCCTGGCATGTGCGTTGATGTAAAGCGGTTTGTTGACAGGTGCAGGATATGTCAACATGCAAAAGGACGAAAGCAGAACACAGGGTTCTATCAGCCATTGCCCATACCTGAGAGGCCATGGGAAGCCATCAGTATGGATTTTGTGTTGGGTTTACCGAGAACTCAACGAGGAGTTGATTCCATCTTTGTGGTGGTGGACAGATTCTCGAAGATGGCACATTTCATTCCGTGTCATAAAACCAGCGATGCAACCCACATCGCAAATTTGTTTTTCAAAGAGATTGTCTGATTGCATGGATTGTCGTGAAGCATAGTCTCGGATCGGGATACCAAATTCATAGGTCATTTTTGGAGGACGCTATGGAAGAATCTGGGGACTGATATGGCATTTAGCTCAGCATACCATCCGCAGACTGATGGGCAGACGGAAGTGGTCAATAGAAGCCTGGGGGATCTGTTGAGGAGCCTGGTGACTGAGCATCATAGCAGTTGGGATCAGATCCTACCACAGGCAGAATTCGCGTATAACGATTCGGTGAATCGGAGTACAGGTAAGAGCCCATTTCAAATTTTGTATGGGACATAGCCGCGAGGAGTATCTGAGCTCAGGGAGTCAGAACATGTTGAAACTAGCAGCACGAGAGATGAAGAGTTCGCTGAGACGATGCAAGAACTTCACGCAGAGGTGAAACAACGACTGATGAAGGTGAACTAGGAGTATAAGCGTAGAGCTAATCATAGGAAAAGACAACTTCAGTTTGAAGTTGGAGACATGGTTCTAGCACACCTGAGGAAGGAAAGGTTCCCAAGAGGGAATGTATAACAAGCTCAAGATGAAGAAAATTGGGTCGTGCAAAGTCCTGAAGAAGTTCGGGGAGAACGCATATGAGCTTGAGTTGCCAGAAGGCATCGGGATATCTCTGATTTTCAACATCTCATATTTATACCCATACAGAGCTGCAGAAGCAGACACTGGAACTCAGGAGCCAGAAATCCAGTGGCAAAAACAATTGCCAGTTGCACAGAAGCCTGAGATGGAGTGCATACTGGATAAAAGAGTTGGAAAGAAGACCAGGAGAAAGCAATATTTTGAGTACCTGGTGAAATGGGAAAATCACCCAGTGGAGGATGCCAGCTGGGAAATAGACGCAGTGATACAGAAGCATGGGCATACTGTGCGGAAGCTCATGGACAGGAGCCCATCAAATATTTTGATCCAAGGAGTATGATGCAGGAGCATCGCTCACTCAATCAAGCGAGCCAGTGCGTGGAGCGGAGGAGAGACAACTGGATAGCGTTAGCATTCAATTTTGAAATCTACCTTGATATTTTTGTGCCGCCATTTGAATGAAAGCATTCATAAGAAGCGCACTTGTATTGTAATGTAGATAGGGAGACATTAAATAGTTTTAATGCTGGTAGATAGGGTTAGTTGTAGATTAGACAGTTTCACTTCCAGGAGGGAAAACAAATATAGGCACCCTCCTTTGTACATTGTATTATTCATTCATTCATACAAGGAGCAAGAGAGAGAAGAACAACGAACTGTGAAGAATCCCCACAGACATTGAATTAATAGGAAAGCTTTGATTCAATTTCATGGATGTGTTTGATCTCTATGTGTTGTTGATATTATGCTGTTGCATATTTGCTTCTCTTTATGCTTACCTTCTATATGCTGCGTATGTGATTGCATATCAGGTTCAAAACCTGAGAGAATGAGGAAATAAGTTCCAATTGTTTTTCTGTTGAGCCAGGAGATTCCTGCATAGAGTGCAGTTGAATTCCTCCGCATAGAGTGCGTTGAGGAGGCTCAGCAGTTGAACACTTGTTCTTGTTTTCCCAGAGTGAATTGGGTTGTTCGAGCCGCGCAGGTGAAGTGCAGGACGGATTGAAATTCTCAGAGACGAGTCTGAGAGAAGGAGGACTGGACTGTTGTTGGCAGGATTGCACAGGGTCTAGGCGACTTCAACGCTTTGAGAGTTGTTGGAAGTCGAGCACAGGAGGTGCGTGAGAGGTCTCTGAAGGAGTCGAAGGAACAAAGCTTAGGAGGGATAGTACCTTTGCTTCCGTTTCACATGGCGAGTTGGAGAAGCGGAGAAATCTTCAAGAGGAAGAGAATCGACGACCTGAATTTGTTGTGGAGAGTCACGAAATCCCGCAGACTGTTAGAGCGCGGGGAAGTTGCGAGGGTGTTAACTCGCAGGTGCACGAGGGTATCCGTTTGTCACCGGATATCGGCACATCGGGATTGGCGAGTACAAGCGTTGCATGCACGTCGAAATCGTGAGTTGCGATTTCCCGATTTAATCGGAGTCGTCGATCATCGGAGGGACAGGTGGCACGGGATCCCGAGGTGTCGGGACTCGGCACTTCGGCATTTTCAAAGTCAAAGGGAGCATGGAGAAACAGTGAAGCCCCGAGTTGCGACGGGTCCCACGGAGACAGAGCGGAGGACAGCACGTGGCATCGCACATCAGCATTCGGGGTTTTATAAGGTGAGAAAATCGCCTCCTTTCATCTACCGATTTCCCGATAGGGAAATTCTCGATACACAGAAGTGTTGACCATTGACATCGGGGATCGGGGTTCGGAGTTTCATATTGCACGGGAGGTGCACACAAGGTTCGCGAATCCGCGAAACCCGATTTCCCAACTAGTGGAGGGAAGATCGCCGAGAAGTATACTGTGGGTAAAGAACTCCCGAGGGAGTTGGAAGAGCATTGACTCTTCGGGCCGTCGGATAGAAGGTCTTGGAGGAGCGACCGGCTGCTGTGAGAGCGGTCGACACCACCACACATGCCCACATTTTCACAATATAGGACTAGTTTCAAGTTTTCTAGATTACAAAACACCTTAGGAAGATAAAGGGTCCAAGTAAGGATTATCATAGATGCCATGATAGCTTAGGATTTCCTTTCATTTGCAAGGGTCATTTTGAAAAAATCTAGTAAGTTATCTAAACAAGAAAAGTAAAGGACCACATGATGTCCACCATGCTAAAATCTTGAATTTAACTTATTAAAAAATTTCATCACCACCCCCACTCCTTGCACACACTCTCACTTATTCAAAGATATTTTTTCTAGATACTTGAAACTCTTGTGGGCTTAATTTGTTTAGAAAAGGGTCTTTGTGCACACCTCCATAAAAAAAAGTTGGTCCATGACCCCAACTTCACAACCCTATTTCACATTCTAAAAACAACCATAATCAACCCACTTTCTAACTTCCACACGAGGAACACAAAATAATTTGGTAGTCTAAGTTACGATTTTAGGGATATGGATCCAAATAACTCCCCATCATCATTCTTCATTTTGAAACTTAGAAAGTTGTGAATTAGGGTGCCAAAATCTTTCCACTCAAGAATTCCTATACCATAAAGAAGTGAGACACTTGTGAAGGGTCGAAGGTTGAGGTCCATTTTTTCTGTGCATGCCTCCTTGGGTCACCCAACCCTTGGAAAGCATCCAGCCTATGACCGATTTCTGAGACCAAAAATATAAATGTCGTGCTTGATGGAGGTATCTTAGTAGCCAAAATTTAGGATTTATCTACCCAAGGTGGCGTTTGTGGGATACAATTGCACCTTAATCAGATTTTGAATGGTTGTTGGTAAATATTGCCAGTACTTCCGGGATATACCCCCTTCACCCCTCATTATAACTGAATTTTCGTCCCTTCACTAGTTTCTTCTCAAGTGGGTTCTGGCCCCACTTTCGAGAGATTTTTTGGAGGTCCAGTTATTTTGAGAGGAAGGATGTTACTTCGGATAGGACACGTGCATTTTATTTTTATTCCCCCGCGAGGAGTTATAGAATCTCAAACCACTTTTTACATTGTCTTAAGGTATGCTTTTTCATCAATTGAATTACATGCAATTTTATGAATACTTTGTTTAAAGTAATTTTAAGGAACCTTGTCCTACCATCCCTCATCACTATTTACACACATTCACTTCTAAGCTAGAGTCATAGGGGAACCACAGTATCCCCACTGTTCTAGACGCTTGAGAAATTTTCCCCCAATTTTGGGCGGTGTTCCAAGATTTAGTGAGTCATCAACAGCACCATCACACACACCAGTTAGTGCCATGGTACTAGACTTGGGGCTACTAGGATCCACTTTTCTTTGAACCAATACCCCAAGAAACTCCCAAACAAACCCTCAACCACAAAGAGGCGAAGTCCAAACTTTTCCACAAAGCACAAGATCCTCAAGAACCACTTCCTCCCATAACATGGTAGGACCCACTCTTATCATGCCCTTTTTGTATTCACTCAATATACATGATCTGAACAAATTGACAAATAATCCCATTTTACACGACCCCTATTGACCGAATATTCCCACAAAATTGCCCTCCGACATCCCTAAGTTTGAAGGGAAAACTAGGGAGGACTTTGCCAACATGTCCTTTCATTTGTGGTTTCTTCCAATAGTATAACAAAAGATTCCATTCATCTACGATTTTTTCAGAGAACACTCACTAGAACAACAACCAAATGGTATGTGGACGAAAAATCCGTAGCCAACTCCACATTTGAGTCACTAGCCAAAGCATTACTGTCATTTTTTCAAATTCCCATTCGTCACGATACTAGGTCTAAAATACTATCAGAATGCAAGAAGAATACTACTACTAACATTTCAGGACCATATTCACGAGTGGCGTAGATGTTGCAACCTTTGTAAAGATGACACCACCCCATAGAAAAGGCTAGATTGGTTCCTCCGATCACTCGTTCCCACCATTTTGAAAGATGTCGCCACGACCATCCCCCAAATGGAAGATAAATTCTCCTTGTCCTTTTCCTTTGGTCAAGACAAACCGAGAACATCACATGTTGTTGATGGGTTGATTGGCTCCATGGCTCATAATCAAGCACACACATATTCAATACCCACATATGGGACCAAACCATACTTACAACCATATGGGGGAGTGTCATATTACCCTCTCCCACCCCCTCCACCACCATTCATGGAACCTCTTCTTCCCCCCATGGGTACCCAATTACCCACATCCCCTGCCCAACCAGTTCCTATTCTGCAGTCGGTCCCTCAACCAACAACATCTTATCCACTTAGTAATAATGGAGAAATTGTTGGCATATTTATAGATAGAAGGAAGAGTATGTTTGTTTGTTGTTGGCATATTTATAGATAGAAGGCAGAGTATGCTTGTTTGTCATTGATGGAAAAATCAACACAATGAGTGTATACTTGTTTGCCAATGATAGCAAGATCAACAACCCAGTGATAATGGCATGGAAAGAACAAAAGTGTAAGTCAGGAGGAGAAGCAACAATGATCGTTGGATCACCCATCTCGAATTCCCAATGGTCGTCAGATATTAATTCAGACACGAGGAGCATGCAGAAGAGGAGGATAAATCTCATACGTTGGATATGAGTGTCGAGGACCAACAACCATCGGATCCAGTATATCCGCAAAGAGTATAAGGCCGAGAGTCATCCTCCAAATCCACAAAATGTGAAATCACGATGAGATATGAACCGTAGGATCCAGAGGACACATGGAGAAAGATCATCATTTTGCTGATTGAAAGGTCAAAGGAAGGAGGTTCTCTAACCCCTCAAACTCGCGATATGCAAAGTCGTTAAATGACCTGAGCCGTAGGATCCATAGGACACATGGCAAAAGATCAACATTTCACTGACTGAAAGGTCAAAGGAAGGAGGTGCTCTAACCCCTCGAACTCATGATATGCGAGGTTGTGAAATGCCCTGAGCCATAGGATCTAGAGGACACATGGAAAAATATTAGCATTTCCCTGACTGAAAGGTAAAAGGAAGGAGGTGCTCTAACCCCTCAAACTCGCGATATGCGAGGTTGCCAAATGATCCTAGACATTGGAGCCAGAGGACACGTGGTGAGCAATTGGAATTTCGCTGACTCGCGAGTTGGAAAAGTAAAAGGAAGAGTTGCAGAAACTCGCGAGGTGTGAAGTTGCAACACGATCACAACCGTCCATCAAAGGGAGAGACCTGAACCATTGATTTGATATGGATTATTTTGGATATTGCGACTTGGGAGAGTCAAGACACCTCATCACAAGATTCTTGAAATCGTGAGTCGTGAAGCGCCTTCTGAATAAGCGCTTGGTCACAGCTCGTGATCGTATGAGAGGAAGGAGTTATCCCAGCTAAGCTCCATTTCGGAGATCACAACATGGGAGAGTCGAGATGTCTCATCACAAGATTTTTGATACACGAAATTGCAAAGCACCTGTTTGCGTACCCGGTGGTCACATGAAGGAAGGAGCTTGCAAGTTGCTAAGCTCCATTTTGTGATTGGGAGTTGGAAGAGTAAGAGTGACTCACAACTAAACTCACGAAATGAGAAACTACGAAGTACCTTTTGATTAGGCTTGTGGTCACATCCAGTGGGCATATGGGATAAACGCGAGACCCTGCAGATGTAATCCAACGGTGCTGGTTATTTGGAAATATGATCAAAGGGATATTGTTTCACCTCACGGTTAATTTTTCAGTTACAATTTAGTTAGTAGAACTGAATCATAGTTCTTGGATGTTTGGCGATTCAGTTGTTGAGGCATTTTCCTTGGAAATTCAGGGTGTAACTGAATCGGTGGGAGAGCATAAAAGATATATGCAGTGACTGTGTGAGGTTGGTTGTTCTCACTAGAAAAATGAGTTAAACTAGGAGAAAGGAAAATCACAGAATGCACAGTGTGAGATCAAACTTAGAGATGAGAAACAAAAGTTGAACAGAATAGAAAAGGTGAAGAGAGAAGAATGAACACATACCAAAGAGTTTGAGAGTAACAGAGAAAGAATAGATAGAAAGAGATAGAAAGTCAAGCTAAGTATGAACAGAGCATAAGAATAGTGAAGTAGAGAAGAATTGCAGAACAAAGAAGAAGTGGTAAGAATTGATATACATGTACTGTTGGTTATTCAATAATTTATTTATAATCAGGGAAGTAGGGTGGTTCTAGGGAGGACTGTGGTCCTCTGATATTCAATTCAGTGCTTGAATATTGGAAGTCGTATCCTCCATCTAGTCGTGGCTAGAAAACAGGGTGACAGGGTGGTGCTAGGGAAAACACAGATTTTTCTGTATGCAAGTTGGTTCTTGTATAAGTCCAATTGATGTTGGAACACTCAAGGAGTTGATTCTTCCTTCTAGTGGGTGCTAGAGAAATAAGAGGGTTGGTGCTCTCAACAACTTGGAGCTTGTAAAACAGAGGTAGTAGTCTCACATTGAGTTGGTGCTCAAAGATAGATGATGTACAGAACTTAAAAGACTGCCTATCATTCAAAGAAGAAGAGGTTTTCTCCCTTTATGGGTTTCCTCGTGAAAATATGTCTTTGTTTATATCTTATGTGTGGCTGATGTTCATTATTTATGTTGTTCATATCTTGTATAATATTGATGGTCACTTGGAAGAGATTAAAAATTGTTTGAATAAGGCATAAATTGTTTAAGCACAGTAACAACTGATTCACCCCCCCCCTCTCAGTTGTCTTAGTAATTTCAACAATTGGTATCAGAGCAGGTTCATTTTATTTAAAGGTAGATATGTAAGCTTAAACATGACAAGCCATTAAGGGACTTCAGCCAATAAGCCTCCTCTATTTGATGGAACAAATTTTGCCTTCTGGAAGGTTGGAATGAGAACATACTTAATGGCCTTAAGTACTGATGTTTGGGATGTAGTAGATATTGGATATATAAAGCCTGTTGTGATAGCTTCCAAGCATGATAAGTTAGAATTTAGATTTAATGCTAAGGGAATGAATGCTATCTTGAATGGACTTGCTGAAGCTAAGTTTGTAAAGGTGATGCATATTGAAACTGCCAAAGCAATGTGGGATAAACTTATTAGTAGTTATGAAGGAAATAAGAAAGTAAAAGATGCCAAACTTCAAACATATAGATTGAAATTTGAACAACTAAATATGAATGAAGATGAAACAGTTAGCAATTATTTTTTAAGAGTTGAAGAACTTGTGAATGTCATGAAGGGTCTTAGTGAGAAGATTGAAGAATCATTTTTAGTTCAGAAGATTTTAAGATCTATGCTTGATAAATTTAATCCAAAAGTATCTGCAATAGAAGAACTAAATGATCTTAAAACTCTTTCCATTGATCAACTCCTAGGAACTCTAACTGCATATGAAATGAGAATTAGCAAAGATAAATCCACTACTAGAGAAGCATCTTTTAAAGCAGACAAGAATACTGATTCAGAACTAGATGATATTGAGGCAAAATTTGTGAGAAGTTTAAAGAAGGGATCAGGCAAATACCAAGGCAAGTTGCCCTTCAAATTCTTTAACTATGGTAACATAGTTCATTTTTCATCTAAGTGTCCTCGCAAGAAAAAAGACCAAAAGGACCAGAACTCTGATGATGAAAATAAATACAAATTTAAGAAATATAGTAAAAAGAAAAGTTTGTGTGCAAATAATGATGACTCCTAAGAAGAAATAGATAGTGATTCATCATGTGAAGACAAAGTGAATGATTTTATGCTTATGGCTATGGGATATCTTGATGATAGACAGACATGAGGTGACATGGATTATGAAGAAGGTGTGGTGGATATGGAAGGTGAATTAATCAATTCTTTGGAAGAAATTGACAGACTTAAATGTAAGAAGAGAAAACAAAAACAGTTGTTGATGTAGTTTAAAATGAATGGTAAAAAACATGATGAATACTTCGACTTACTAAAAGTGGAGTTAGAAGAGACAAAGAAAATAGAGGACATTCTGAAACAATGGTTATCAGAAAAGAAAGCAAGATGTGAAGCCTTAGAAGAAGAGATAGTAAAAACAAGAAAAGAGATGGAGAAGTTTAAGGCATTGTCTCACCAAAATATGTCAAGCATTAAAGCATCAGAAGGATTAATCTCCATTCTAAATCAACAAAGGAATCCAAAGTTGAAAGCTGGCTTGGGCTATGAAGAAGGATCAAGTAGTGATCATCCAATTAATACAGAACCCATAAAGTTTGTCAAATATACAATCATTGACAACAACCGCTCTACAAAAACAAAGAAATAAAATCAGTCGCCAAGAAGGAATGAAAGAAAAAGTACCAGAACTGAATCAGTAGATCAGAGAAATTATCAACATGGAAGAAATCGACCCGCTCAAAGAAGACAATCTTTTTCCAGGTACAAAGGATTTTTCTATGGATATTGTTTTTTCTGTTCTAACTTTGGTCACAAAGCTATAACTTGTTCTTTAAGATTTAGATATGAACAATCAAATTACTCAAGGAATAATCAACAAAGATTGAGACAGCCAAGCAACAAACAACCACAAACTATAAATCATGTGATGGTTGGGAGAAGGATGCAGGTGAGACATAACAACAGTTATGAGTATAACAATCGTTATGATCTATTATTCAATGAACCAAAATGTTGTGTCTTCCATAACTATGGACATAAAGCTGCAGATTGTCGCTTAAGAAATTATAAGCCAAATTTGAATCCCACTGCTGAAAATTTCAAGGTTTGGAAGAAGAAAGAAGATGACAAGTGTAGACTAGTGTTATCAGCCCAAAGATAAAAGAATCCCTGGTATATTGATAGTGGATGTTCTAAACATATGATTGAATACAAAAGTAAGTTTCTAACTCTAAGTGAAAGCAAATTAGGGAATATAACTTTTGGAAATGATGCACCAGGAAAAATAAAGGGTAAAGGAATAGTAATTCTGAGTAATGGAAAATGAAAAGTTGAATATGTGTTGTTCGTATATGGTTTGAAACATAATCTACTAAGTTTTAGTCAAGTTTGTGACAGACGATGTGAAGTTGTTTTTACTTCTAAATATTGTAAAATAAAGTTTGTGAATTTAGGACAGTTGGTTGCAAAAGGGATAAGAACAGAAAACAATGTATATGTGTTAAAAGAAGAAAAATAAGAATGTCATTTAAGAAAGTATGATGAAATTTGGTTATGGAATAGGAGACTTGGATATCTAAATTTTGATCATATAATCAAGCTTAGGAACAACGGGGTAGTAAAATATCTTCCAAAGCTATCAAAGCCATATGATTCTGTTTGTAAACCTTGCCAAATAGGAAAGCTTACTCAGACACAGTTCAAATCTAAAAACTTTCCTTCAACAGAAAAACCTCTCCAGTTAGTACATATGGATTTATGTGGACCATCAAGGAAAGAAGGTACAAGAAAAGAAAACTATTTTATGTTGATTATTGATGATTATTCTAGACTAACATGGGTTGCCTTTTTGAAGAAAAAATATGAAGCATTTGAAAAATTCAAAGTGTTTAAGGATCTAACCGAGAATCAAACATGAAAACGATTGAAGGCGGTAAGGTCTGATAAAGGAGGAGAGTTTAGCTCATGGAACTTCAAAGAGTTCTGTGATAAACATGGGATCAAAAGAGAGCACACAATTCCAAGGACTCCATAACAAAATGGAGTAGTTGAGAGGTAGAATAGATAAGTACAACAAATGGAAATATCAATGATGAATGAAAGGAATATTGCTCAGACATATTGGGTGGAAGCAATCCATACAACTGTTCATTTTCTTAACAAAGCTCATCTCAGGCCACACAGTGACAAGACTCCTTATGAACTATGTTTGGAAGACTTGCTTCAATCAAGAATTTTAAAGTCTTTGGGAGTAAGTGTTATATCAAGAATAATGATGAAAATATTGGCAAATATGATGGCAGGGTTGATGAAGGTATCTTCTTAGGTTATGCTACAAACAATAAATGATACATATGTTATAATAAGAGGATGCATAAATTGGTTGACTGTACTGACATTAAAGTTGATGAAGAAATCTCAGTATGTAATGTAAGCAATCTTGAATCAAGAACATAAGATATAGTTGAAGTTGAAGATGAACAGGTCCAAGGATCAGAAAGAGAAGAATCTGAATCAGATGAAGACACAAATACTCAGGCTGACACAAATCAACAGAAAGAAACAAAACCACCTCTCAGAATTGTTAGAAAAAATCATCCTGAAAATCAAATAAATGGAGATATAAATAAAGGAGTTCAGACAAGAAGGAAATTGATTAAAGACTCAGAATAATCTCAGGTTGATTTTCTATCTATGATTGAACCTAAAAATTTTGATGAAGCTAGAAATCATGATGATTGGATTAGAGCTATGAATGAAGAGCTTGATCAGATTGAGAAGAACAAAACTTGGGAGCTTGTTCCTAGACCTGAAGATAAGAATGTAATAGGCTCCAAATGGGTGTTCAAGAATAAAATGAATGAAAAAGAACAAGTTGTTAGGAATAAATCCAGATTAGTTTGTAAAGGGTATGCACAAGTTGAAGGACAAGATTTTGATGAAACCTTTGCACCAGTGGCAAGACTGGAAGCCATCAGAATGTTTCTTGCATATTCATGTCATAAGAAATTTAAAGTGTATCAGATGGATGTTAAGTCATCATTTCTTAATGGAGATCTAGAGGAAGAAGTATATATGGAGCAACCTGAAGGATTCTCATTGACAGATAATCATGATTATGTCGGCAAGCTTAAGAAGGCTTTATATGGACTGAAACAAGTACCACAAGCTTGGTATTATAGACTGGACACATTTTTACAAGACAAAGGGTTCAATAAAGGTAATGTTGACAACAATCTCTACATTAAGTCTGAAGGTGATGATTTATTAGTTGTTTTGGTTTATGTAGATGACATTATTTTTTACTGTACTAATAATTCCTCTATCCAGTGGTTTTCTAACTCTATGCAAATAGAGTTTGAGATGTCCATGATAGGAGAACTGTCATACTTTCTTGGTTTACAAGTAAATCAGAGTTCTCCAGGAATTTTTATCACTCAAGAAAAATATTTGAAAGAGATGTTGAAGAAGTTCCAGATGGAAGATTCTTCCCCTGTTAGTACAACTATGGTGGTCGGTTGCAAGCTTAGTAAAGATGATATTTCACCTGATGTTGATCAAAGGACATATCGATCAATGATAGGTAGTATTATGTACATCATAACATCCCATCCTGATATAATGCAAGTTGTTGGAATGGTAGGTCGTTATCAGTCTGCTCCTAAACAAAGTCATTTAGTAGTTGTAACACGGATATTCAAATACTTGAAGGGAACAATGAATTATGGTCTGTGGTATCCTAGAAATCAAAATTTTCAGTTAACTACTTATTCAGATGTTGATTAGGCAAATTATGTGGATGAGAGAAACAACACCAGTGGAGGTGCATTCTTCTTGGGTGACTTGCTGGTAGCATGGATTAGTAAGAAGCAGGGATCTATTTCCTTATCAACTATAGAGGCATAGTACATTGCTGCTGCTACTCGCTGCACTCAGATTTTATGGATGATCCAAACTCTTGCAGATTTGAAGGTAAATTATAGTGATTCGATTCCAATTCACTGTGATAACACCAGTGCCATTATTGTCTCCAAGAATCCTGTTCTTCATTACAAGACTAAGCATATACCAATCAAATATAATTTTCTCAGAGAACAGGTTATAAACAGAGTTGTTCAGCTGAATTATATTCCTTCCACAGAATAGATAGGTGACATCTTTACTAAACTATTAGCAACGAAACCTTTTGGATATCTTGGTCAGAAGTTGGGGGTTATATCCTCTTTCATCCAATCCATTCACCTTGTCAGGGGGAGTACTTATTGAATATCTGTTATTTTGCTGGTTAATATAGCTCTGGTTCTTCCATTCATAGTTGACTGGGGGAGTATGTGCCTGTCGCATATTTGATACCTTCGATATGTACTGCAAAAACTCAGGGGGAGCATGTTTCTTCTTTGGCATTGATGTCAAAGGGGGAGAAAGTGTGGTAATGGTAAGGATGCTACAATGGTATAGTTGGATTTTCAGGGGATAGTTCATCTCTTCACGTTCTTCAAGGGGTTTCCATCAATGCAAAAAGGGGATATTATTGGCATATTTACAGAAAGAACGCATAGTATGCTTGTTTGTTGTTGGCATATTAACAGAAAGAAGGCAAGATCAACATGATGAGTGTATACTTGTTTTCCAATGATAGCAGGATCGACAACACAATGATAATGGCATGGCAAGAACATAAGTGTAAGCTCACGAGGAGAAGCAATAGTCATAATTGGATCACCCATCCTGAATTGTTGATGGCTGTCAGATATGAATTCAGATAGGAGGAACACGTAGAAGAGGAGAAGAAATATCAGACGTTGGATTTGAGCATCGAGGACCAATAACCGTCGGATCACGTATAACTGTGAAGAGGATAAGGCTGAGATCCATCCTCCAACTCTGTGAAATGTGAAATCACGATGAGATCTGAACCGTAGGATCCAGAGGACACATGGAGAAAGATCATCATTTCACTGACTGAAAGGTCAAAGGAAGGAGGTTCTCTAACCCCTTGAAGTCGTGATATGAGAAGTCGTGAAATGACCTAAGCCATAGGATCCAGAGGACACATGGAAAAATATTAGCATTTCGCTGACTGAAAGGTCAAAGAAAGGAGGTGTTCTAACCCCTCGAACTCGCGATATGCGAGGTCGTGAAATGACCTGAGTCGTAGGATCCAAAGGACACATGGTGAAATATCATCATTTCACTGACTGAAAGGTCAAAGGAAGGAGGTGCTCTAACCCCTCAAACTCACGATATGCGAGGTCGCGAAATGATCCTGGTTGTTGGAGCTAGAGGATGCATGGCGAGCGATTAGAATTTCGCTGACTCCTGAGTTGGAAAAGTCAAAGGCAGAGTTGCAGAAACTCATGAGGTGTGAGGTCGCAACATGATCACAACCATCCATCAAAGGGAGAGACCCGAACCGTTGATCCGATATGGAGTATTCGCGAATTGGGAGAATCGAGACACCTCATCACAGGATTCCCGAAATCATGAGTCGTAAAGCGCCTTGTGAATAAGCACTTGGTCACATCTCATGATCATATGAGAGGAAGGAGTTATCCTAGCTAAGCTCCATTTCAGAGATCACAACATGGGAGATTCGCGATGTCTCATCACAAGATTTCCAATACGTGAATTTGCAAAGTGCCTGTTGGCATAGCCGGTGGTCATCGATGATGGTCATGTGAAGGAAGGAGATTTCAAGTTGTTGGGCTCCATTCATGATTGAGAGTTGGAAGAGTCAGAATAAATTGCAACAAAACTCATGAAATGAAAATTTGTGAAGTGCCTTTTGATTAGGCATGTGGTCACAGTCAGTGGGCATATGGGATAAATGTGAGACCCTGCGTATGTAATCCAACGGTGTTGGTTATTTGGAAATTTGATCGAAGGGCTACTGTTTCACCTCACAGTTAATTGGTCAGTTACGATTCAGTTAGCATAACTGAATCATAGTTCTTGGACATTTAGCGATTCATTTACTGAGGCGTTTTCCTTTGAAATTTGAGGTGTAACTGAATCGGTGGGAGAGCATAAAAGAGATACGAAGTGACTGTGTGAGGTTGGTTGTTCTCACTGGGAAAATGAGTTAAATTGGGAGAAAGGAAAATCATAGAATGCACAGCGTGAGATCAAAATCAGAGATGAGAAACAGAAGTTGAACATAACAGAAAAGGTGAAGAGATCAGAATGAAAACATACCAAAGAGTTTGAGAGGAACAGAGAAAGAACATATAGAAAGAGATAGCAAGTCAAGCCAAGTATGAGCAAAGTAGAAGAATAGTGAAGCAGAGAAGAATTACAGAAAAGAGAAGAAGTGGTAAGAATTGATATACCTGTATTGTTGGTTATTCAAACATTTATTTATAATCAGGGAGGTACAATGGTTCTAGGGAGGACTGTGGTCCTCTGATATTCAAGTCAGTGCTTGAATATTGGAAGTCGTATCCTCCATCTAGTCGTGGCTAGAAAACAGGGTGACAGGGTGGTGCTAGGGAAAACACAGATTTTTCTGTATGCAAGTTGGTGCTTGTATAAGTCTAGTTGGTGTTGGAACACTCAGGGAGTTGATGCTTCCTTCTAGTGGGTGCTAGATAAATAAGAGGGTTGGTGCTCTCAACAAATTGGAGCTTGTAAAACAGAGGTAGTAGCCTCACATTGAGTTGGTCCTCAAAGATAGATGATGTACATAACTTAAAACATTGCCTATCATTCGAAGAAGAAGAGGTTTTATCCTTTTAAGGGTTTCCTCATGAAAATATGTCTCTATGTATATATTATGTGTGATTGATTTTCATTATTTATGTTTTTCATATCTTGTATAATATTGATGGTCACTTGGAAGAGATTAAAAATTGTTTGAATAAGTCGTAAATTGTTTAAGCACAATAACAACTGATTCACCCCCCCCCCTCTCAGTTGTCTTAGTAATTTCAATAGAAATATCCACTTATTACAACCCATATGGGACCCCATAGGGTAAACCCTATTATCCCTTCTCTAGTCTAACACAATATGTCACAACCCAACATGGACAGTACTAGGCAGGGTTCAATTTCATCCAACCTTCCCCTATTCAACAAGTTCAAACTTTTGAACAATTGAATACGACCAAGCCACCTAACCCACCCACTAATAACTAGAATAAAGGAAAGAACATGAACCAAGGACAAGGAGGGAATCCCCCCCAACAAAATACCCCAGCCAAAGGAAACAAACACCAACCAAACTCGAACCCCCAAGGGGGAAATCATAATGGTCAACCTCGACAAGGGAGAAATAACAACCTTAGAACCAATGGTTGTATCCTTTTCGCCACTTTAATGAGAAAAAGAGGGACACTTGCAAGTCCAGTTGAGTGAGCTGAATAAGACATAAGTTATTGTATGATTCAAATGACTCAATCACAAGAAATAAACAAACAACTAAGCTAATAACAACTAAATAAACAAAACTACAATACATAAGGAAATTAGAACCAAAATTAATCAAAAAATTGACCAATATTCATGCCACCAATGGATAGATTGTATTAGTGGGAAAACACCAAGGAAAAAGGGAGACTTATGGATCCCCTCTTCCTCCAAGGGAGGGATCTTGAGTCCCCTATGTGAGAGATATTCTTACAAATGGAAAACTAGAAAGGAAATGGTGAAGAAATCCAAGATTATTCCCTCAAGAGGTGAGGTGAATAGCTTAATGAGATGATGCTAGTATGCTCCAAGAAGGAAAGTGGTTCCTTGTAGGAGAATAGAGGCAACATAACAATACAATGAGATTCTTGAATTCATAGTGAACCCATGGCCTCTTTTTATAGCAAATATTTGAGGTATTATCCAACCGGTCTTTAGTGTGAACAAGGGGCCTTTTAGGGCACCCTTAGATCTTTGATCAACCCCCCACTTATATTCAACTCGTATTTGAGGTTCAAATCGACTTGGGAGATGAACCAGAAGTTGGTGAGGGTTGGACAAGAACTATAAATGCACCATTCTCAGGTGTGTGCATCTTTTTGCGTACACAGTCGTGCATCAGGCACATGTGTGTTTTTCCTGTGTTTTTGACTTGAGCACGTTCACACGCTTCCTTTGGATTCTAAGCACATGTCAAGTTTATAACCAGTTGTATAGTTTTTGTGCCCTTTGGAAATGTATTTTTGAGGTTGTGAATGAACTAATGGGTGTTTGGAGATGCTGGATTCTTGTAACCATTTGCAGACGAAATTTAGTGATAACAGATGCCCTCGATGTGTGAGGTTAGGAGCATACGTATAGACGAAATACATCAATGTTTCTTTTAATAATAGTACCATTGTAAGAAAGAACGTTGATAGGAACTGCAAGAGTGATCCATTGGAAGGAGAGGGGAAATTGTGGGACTGAAAGTTTCTCTAGGTGTGGAAAAATTAAAACTATATACAAACGAGGTGGGCATGCTCCATGCTCGTGTCATGTAACTCAAATGTGTAAGAAAGTAATTGTAGTTGTATGTTGATGTAGATAACTGCAGTGTCCTCCGGGGAGGTTTGATAATGGTAGATGACAATTATGATGGTGAACATACTACGAAAAGAGGCAATGACACCTGTAATAAATGTCGATGACTCGTAGGCATTGATGGCCCAACAAATTTTAGAGGTCTTCGTCTAGTATAAAAAAAATGAAATAGTCGCAAAGTAAGACCTACCGTAACATGAGATTGTGTTGACATTGAATGTTATGGGGATAAACGACAGTAGAGAGAAATGATGGTTCTCTTTATGTCGTCCGAGACTCCTCATTGTAATGATAATGAGAGTCAAGATATTGTGATCCTTCTAGAAATTTTGTTGATGTCGATAGAAAAGGAGACGTGATTCCAAGAATCAAATGGCTTCATGAAATCCACTAGATGAGATTAGGTACCGATGAGGTACATGGACGAATTCAGGATGCGGTGAGACTCAAGACTTTCCTTGGTTGGGGATATATGTGAAGTATGAGTGGTAGCAACTGTGAAACTGGATCTAGCATTAGGGGGACGACTAGACGTGGGTTAAATTGTGCCAGAGGCATGACAAAGTGGGCAAACTAAGATACCATAGGTATATGGACTGTGGGAGACTTGGGGTTTATGGACGATGTCAACAAGAGTAGAAGGTAAGGAATTCCCCAACCAAGGGCGATGGGGGTTGCTTTGTCGGAAAAGAAGGTCTCTAAAGGCGACAACAAAAAGCTATGTAAATGTTAGAAACAAAGGCTTTGTACAATTACCAAATGAATAAAGAGTAAGTTAGGATAAGTGTGCAGATACAGAAATGGATTCCCTAGTGTAAGATGGGTTAGCCTGTGAGGGTGCAAGTTGCATGGAGAACTGGTGGAGGGTGGGGGCCCCATAGGTGGGTTTTTGTATGAGGTAAATGAATGGAGGGAAATCTGCAGATGGACAAACTGAATGTGGATGAAATGGAGGGTTAATGATACTAAGGAGGCACAGTCAAATGATACCCGTGAGGAGATATCATTGGAGTCTATTGGGAAAGCTAGCAAAATGAGGAGAATAATTATGTGGTTGATTCTCGAACATGCATAAGACTATCGGGAATCCCATCCATAGGGGGTAAAAGAAGCATGAGTGTCAAAGTGCCAAAGGGGACTATAAATGGGATAACTCATGTAGGGGAGAGTGCTACCGGGTGATGGTACTTGAAATGTAGTGGAGGTGATAGTACTGCAAAGCTGGATGTGAGGATCCTACAAGCAAATGTCGGAGAGTGTGACTGGGAGATGCAATTGATATTCAAAGGGAATGATTACATGCCGGTGTCAATCATATACCTGAAGGGGTAGCACTAGTGTGTGATGAACAAGTACCTGTACACATGAAAACTGAATACCCAACGTGAACAATATCTGAAGATAAAGAACATATAACAATTATTCGATAATTCTTAACATGAGCATGCGTACATGGGCGTGATGTGAGAAAAATGCTCTCCCAAGGCCAAGGATGGATGGTGACCCGAGGAATGTGTAACAACCCAAATTGATTAATTTTATCATAGTTTTTAATATAAATTTAATTAATTATTAAAATATATTAATAAGTCTTTTATTATTTTATTATTAAAAGGTGGGTGAAGTAATTAATGGGGAGATAAGATTGTTGGGAATTAATGGGGGGGATTTGAGAGAGGAGGATAAGAAAGAAGGGGAGGACATTGAAGAGGCATTTTATTTCTATTTGAGGATTTCTGAATTTCTGAGGGGGAGAGGAGGAGAAAATTAGAGAAATGGTTTTTTTTGGAAGCTCTCACAGAGCACTGGTGTTGCTGGGAATTTTGGGCTCGAGGGGCCGGAAAACTGCAAGGATTCTTGGAGCTAGGGAGCCGGAGAGGCTTTGTTCCTAGCTTTGAAGAGACATCTTATTTCTATTTGAGGATTTCTGAATTTCTAAGGGGGAGAGGAGGAGGAAATTAGAGAAATGGGTTTTTTTGGAAGCTCTCACAGAGCACTGGTGTTTCTGGGAATTTTGGGCTCGGGGGGCTAGGAAACCGCAAGGATTCCTGGAGCTAGGGAGCTAGAGAGGCTCTATTTCTAGCTGGCTAAGAGGAAAAGATTCAGTTTTCGGGCAATTTCAAGCAATTTTCAGGCAGTTCAAGTAGTTAGCAACAACATGAAAGAAAGGGACAAACTTCTTCTTCAAGAGGTATTTTACCAGTATACAATTTTGTTCTGAATGAAAGTTATGATATTTATCTATGTATTGAAAATGTGCAATGTGTTGTGTAATCTGTTTTATGACTGTTTTGGACTGTATAATTTGAGAATTTGATATTTAAGTGTTTAATTTGCTAGAACTTCAACATAAATTAGATAGATTTGTTGTAATGCAAATAGAAATAGAAATTAGATGTCATGCTAACAAAAATACGACGTAAACTTATTCATAAGGAATCTTTAAGGGCCTACCTAAAAATGAATGTAAATTTTCAAAAAAAAAATTTCATTATTTAACTAACCAGAAAGTAGGGAGTTTGTTATACTAGGAGAAAAACCCATAAATTTATTTTCTTGGAATGGGAAAAATATTTTGCAGTTTTCATTTCATTTAAATTGAAAATGACCTAAAAACAGAACCAACCTAGAACTAGAAATAGTCCAAAAAGGGAAATAACCCTGAAAACCCGAATGTAAAACTGACCAGGAAACCCCTTCTTTTGCATCTCTAAGTCCCTCGGAAATAACCCTGAAACAACCTATAAAACCTTAAGAATACTCGGAGGATGAAAGGATCATTAACAAAAAGGAAATCTGACAATCTGTTCAGCCCTTGAACCTTGTTCTCGCACACCTATCCATTTGTTTAAGTCACCTGCACACCTATAAAAGTAGTACGGGGAGATAATAAAGAAGATTAAGTTCAGAAAAAAAAATGGAAAAATATCTATACAGATATATTTTAGATCAAAAGACATATAATGTTAGAGAATCCAATTTTTATTTATTTATTTTTATATGAAATGTGATATATATATATATATATATATATATATTCAACTATTTAAAGCTTATATGAATACCTTATATATAAGGGTTATCACTGAATAAATAAAAAAATACTTATTATAAATAAAAATCTTTAATAATAATTTAAAAAAAAAAACATAAAAAAAGTTCATGTAAAAGGAATATATTTATCTAAAAAAAATAATAATGAAAGGAGAAAGTGCTACAACCATCCAGCTCCCATAACCCAGTCGACTTTGATTTCGCTCACATAGTGCAATGAACTCGCACATAAATGATGGTAAGGAATTTGATAAGCGTGGCATGGAGTTTGAAAAGTGTTGCACATAAAAAAAAAATAAAAAATAAATAAGGTATATTGGCCATGGGCACACACGCGTGGGGAGAGAATAGAGAATGGTTATGCCCTCAAACCCTGTTAACCGAAAATAAATAAATAAAATTCATGCCCACTCTTGGTTTAAAGCCGAGACGAGCCTCACGGTCGTGCCTGAGAGCGTGCAGATTTAGATAAAAGAAATTTGTTTTGATTAGGTCAAGCCATACCTCCCTTGTCGACGGCCGAAACCAAACCAAGTGTGCACCAGCCGTGTTCTGAGCCGCAAGGTTGAATGCACGTTGTGATATTTGATGTTTTTTGTGGTCGCATGCTTTGAGGGGTCGGCCATGGGCCACACCCATCCCATTTGAACTTGGTAATGGTGAGCAGAACCAGATATAAGAGCTAGACTGGCAGCCAAGGCCACACCCTCAAAACTTAGAAAACCCTTACTCGTGCTTAGTTGCAGAAAAATAAAATACCAAGGAGAAAGAATGACGAGTGAGAGCAAGAAAAGATAGGGTTTTGTACACTTGTTTATTATTATTATTATTTGCAGGTATAGGAAGGGAGACAAATGGACCTCGAGGTTCCACATTTCTCACCGAGTTGTTTTAATTTTATTTTTTTTTAAATTTTGATTCATATATATATTTTTAAAATTTTATTATTTAATGTATATATTGTGTATATATAGTTGAGGGTTATAATAAAGAAACAAATACAAATGTAAGTGTCTATAGAATAAAGTGGTGATGATATAAAAGTTAACAATAAAAGAATAGGCGAGTGTTAATGAAGAAGATGAAACAAGTAGCAAGAAATGGAGTAGGTAAAATTGTGTATTTGGTTATTAGAGTAATAGATTCAAAAGATGAAGATAGTGATGTATAACATGCTAAGTAAGAAAAAATAGTATCATATTGATAAGCGAAGGTAAATACATAAAACGTATATGGAAAAGTGTAAGGTATGTGAAGAGATGAGTGTGTATGTGAGCATGAGAGAGGAATGTGAAGGGAAGAGTATATGCAATACTCTTTATAACAAATTTTTAAGGGTAATGCAATATAAACAAATGACACGAATGAGCACAAGAGGGTAAGATTGAAGGTAATATTAATCAATGGAGCTCTCATTTCCTCCCATTGTATATAAAATATTGTTAATAATGATGCAGGGAATAGCTAGCAAGAATAGTTGTAGTGTAAGGTATACAACACATAAGAATAGAAAGAATAAGGTGCTCAATAAATGAGATCAACACATATTAAGGCGACGAATATAACATGAATAATAATAGTGCTTGAGTTGTAATGAGTATGAATGTTGAATCGAGGCTGGTTGATTGAAGAAAATGTATGAAAGAAATAACAAATGATTGGGCTATATAATGATGTTTCAAAGTATGATAGAATGGTGGAAACAAGGTAATAGGAGGGATGTTAAATATGGAGTTAGAATTGAGTTTAAGGTGGATCTAAAACACATGAACTAGCAATATGGTGTAGTATATGGAATCAACAAAATAGTTATAGTTGATTAATCACAGTGAAGTGTGTTACATAAGTCATAAATTGAGTGTGTTATATGGAAGTAAGAGAGGGTAGTTGGATTAAGC
>ML789030.1:40393-148520 GCA_009831015.1 Picea engelmannii
CTTCTTATGTGGTTGTGTTTCCAATCCCAATTGTTTAACAATCTCTTCTGAAATTAGATTAACTTGAGATCCACTATCTATGAGTGTGTCAATCTTAGTTTGTTTTGAGATAACCCTTATGTGAAACAATTCACTCCTTTTAGGATCTTCCAAATCAACATGCTTTTTAGAAGTAGAAGCACATGAAGAACCAATGCTAGAATTATTGCCAACAAGAGATTTACCTTTCAAACCCACAACTATTACCTTTGTTTCATCATCGGAATCTGATCCAAGATCTTGAACGATGGCTGTGGCTTTTTGCTTTCCTTTTGGAACCTTAACATTCTAGTTTCAATTCCGGATGCAATATCCAACACTTTCCATCATCATGTCCTTTCTTCCCGCAATGTGAACAAGAAGGCCTTTCTCCTTCTTCTTTTCTCATAGTAGTTGTTTTCTTCTCCTTCCACCTTTTCTTGATTTCTGTTGGAGGAACTTCTTTTGTTGCACTAAAACTCATGTTTCTTGCACCTACTTCAATATGAGTTCCTTGTACACATACTTCATCAAGATTAGACGAATTAAACATAAGGATTGAATGCCTTAAATGCGAATGTAATCCACCTATGTATTTTAATAAAGTTTCTTGTGTGTAAAGCGGAACACCAAGAACTAGAGATTTCTTTCTGAACAACTGTGTATAGTCTTGTACATTTTGTTCCTTACCCTGTCTTAAGTTTTGCCAATCCATAACAGCTTGTTGCATATAACCCAATGGATAAAATTATTTCTTTAAAGCAAAAGTAAACTCATACCAAGATGACATGATTTTACCTTTCTTCAGCAAATCCTCTTGGGTTTTACTATCCCACCAAACCAATGCAGTGCCTCCCATTCTAAGAGTGGCTAACTGAATCTTGGTAGTGTCATCCAAGATTTGTTGAATCCTACAATACACTTCAATCTGCTTTATCCAATTATMYAATTTTTCTGCATCAAGTTCACCATTATACATAGGCAATTCAAACTTGACATCYAGTTTTAATAAAGGCATATTTKYATTTRCATTAWGAGGATTATGAGAAGCATTATAGAATGAAGAGAATGGATTTGTTTCAGGAGGATCACCATCACCTCCTACTCCTTTACCCTTTTGTTTTTCTTCATCTCGTGATGAACCTTCTCCTTCTTTCCTCTTTCTTTCAGCTCGTTCATCAAGAAGATTCTCCATCATAGTCTTCATACTGATTAAAGCTTCCAAAAATTCTGTTTCAGATATTACAGGTTTCTCTCGTCCAACATGCTCTTCTTCGCCTTGTGGAGAAGACATTCTTGCTCTTGAAAATGCCCTCCTTGAACCGATCTCAGGATATCCTTCTATCAGTTCTCCTTCACCACGCTTTAACCTGGACCTGGTAAGCATTCACAACTTGCACAAGCAATTAACCTGCTCTGATACCAAACATGATCTGTCGGATCTCAACTTATTTGCATTTGTAATTGTGAATGTAAATTACATAGCTTGCATATTAAGGTTTCATTTATATAAAAGCATTTATTTAACTCTTAAAATGCTCAAATATATGAAACTTGCAAATCTGAAGAATTGACATAAACAACAAAAAAGAAGAGACAAAGAAGATTAATAACGGAGTTCACCCATGTGTTTTGGGCTACGTCTCCAGGACCGCTTCTCAATTTAGATCCATTTTTATTAATGATGCAAGCTTTGTTTGCTTTTGTTACATAAAAATTTCTGATCTTTTGCCTTCTGAATTTTGTCTCCAAGCCTCCTTCATTAGATAGCTCTCATCTTCATCTTTCCAACGCTTCTTTCCGTTTAGAAAATGGACCACGGATGGCAAAGTTATGCCCTAATCAATATTACAGGCACAGATAATACAAAGGAGTTTTGACTTATTTACATAGGTAATTAGCCCAGCGCATTGGCAAAAACCTTTGGATTTATAACCACAGATTGGAGGTTCAAATCCCGTCCTTGGCGCTTTTAGTTCTATCCACTGGAAAACTGTATAACAAAACAATAATGCTCGGATTTCTAAATAAGAACAATAGCCCTGATTTCTTGGCTAGTTGGCGGATATTAGGGCGCATGTGGTGTCGGAGGTTGCGTGTTCAAACCTTCATGCTTGTCTTTTTTTAGGTTGTATTGTTGTAACATATATCATATGTTAAATATAGCATATGATATATGTTATATTTAACATATATTACAAGTGTTTCGTGCCCCAACTTTAGCCCATCCGCCAAATGTGCCAACATCCACCAATTGTGCACTAACTCTCCAACAAACCCACCTGCTTGTTCCCAAACATGGCCATTTTGGGAATTTCCACATCATCCACCTAGTCAACACTCTGCCCCTGCCATGTCAGCGACACAGTCACCTCTGCCACGTCACTCTACACAGTCAACACTCTGCCACATGTCACCCTGCACAGTAACACTCTGCCACGTGTCACCCTGCAACTTGGGTTTTACTGTTGGGCCAAAACTTCAGAACGCGATATCTTGGTCATATGGACTTTGTTTGATGAACCGAAAACTGTTCCGAAATCAACACGACAAGAACTATGCAATGGTAGAGTTTTTAAGTCATTTTGAGACTATCAATTTTTGAGCTATCTAGAGACCTCCTGGATCACATGTGGACTTAGGTCCAAGACAAGGGAGTCTTATAGAAGTGCATGGGCCTTCCGACGGAGTTGCAAAACCTAATCCGCAAAGCAGTTGTAGCGGGGGCAGCTATGAATGGGCAACTTCCCCCGGACCCGGAGGACCCCCAGCTGGTGGGGCACCTCCTCCAGATAGAGGATATGGTGGTGGCACTCTAGAGGCACCATGAGTTCTCTTATTGTATATTTCTTGTATTAATATAGGCTTGTGAGCCCATTTTGTATAGGGTAGTGTGACACCTATTTTGTACCTATAGGGATGAGGGGGCTCACCTGCCTACGGGCGATGTACATTTTGTACCATTTTTTGTAAACATTGATGATACAGTGATCGTTATATATATATGGATATACATGTTTATGATCTTTGTGATGTTCACATGTGATCATGTTTTGTGATGATTTTTATGATGTCTAATCTATATGTTGTGATAGACACTTGATGAGTTATGCATGTGTGATGGTGTCTTGATGTGATATATGCCAATCTAACACTAGGTTAGCCATGTTATCTACTATTTGATTGAATTTTCATGGAATATGTGTAAATGTGATTGAATCAAAATGTAGAGATAAGAGTCTAACTTGCAGGTATCTGCGGAAGAGGCAAGGACCATGGACACGGTACACATTGCTGAGTTGTAGGACAACAATATGGGAATCCAATAAGATGCTAAGGTGGTGAATATGGTGGTGATTGGACTTAGAAAGGAGGCCAAGGACGACTGAGTATTTTGATTGGTTGTTGGTTGTTGAGCCCAAACGTATGCCCCTGGAGTGGAGCAATTCATGTGAGGGGGTATAGAGGGCCCAAACGGTCGAAGCAAGATTCTGTGTCCATTGGCTAGCTCTATCGGTGTAACCAATGTGGTAGGCCGATGGGGGAAACATCTGTCAATAACACAAATGGTAGATCAGACATAAGGCATGGAGGGGAAAAAAAAAGGTTTAAAAAATCTACAAATGTGTACAAAAAAGAAAAAGCCTAGTGTAGAAGGACTATGCTCATGCATAAAATTTCTTTAAGTACAACCTGTTGATGGGTTCTTTGAGAGGGTATCCTTCTAGAGAGGCCATGATGTATGTGCCTTTAGTGAGGCAGTGTTGGATGATATAGGGCCCATGCCATAATGACTCGAATTTTCCATAGTCGAGGGTATCGTGAGCGATATCATAGGTAAGGATGAGGTCTCCTTCGTTAAATGAGCGAAGGTTGACATGGTGGTCAAAGGTGGCCTTTATGAAAATTCCAGGTTCTATCATCTTGCCTTCTTGGTCTGTCTTTGACCAAAGAAAGGATCTAATTTTCAACTGTAAATTAATTAGTTTTCTACTGTTTTAAAACAGCCAACAGTCCAAATACACTTTGTTGATTTGTTACGGTTATGCTCTCAATTTTGGGTGCTCTAGCATGTTGTTTTAGTCACCAAAAATTAGTACATGCATCTCAAAATAAACATAACACACCTAAACATCGTTTATTGTTGAAAATGAACAGATCTAAGAACTAATACATGCATTTGTAGACACTGGTATTTTTGGTCAACATGACCCTAGACAAAACCCCCCTGGGGAAAACCAGTTTGGAATCTAAATGTATATATGAGGAAAAGCAGAAGAAGGGTTACAGTAAACACAATATATGGAAGAACCTAATACAATAGCAACTCCAGCTGAGTTGAAATATAAGCTCTACATCAACATATGCACCCTAGAATGGTGTGCCCTTCATGCAAACTGCCAGAACCACAGAATCCGCTCCAACTGCCAACTGTGATGTCAGATCTGAAAACCCCTCCAGAAGAATGAAGCTCCAGTAGATGTCCTCACTCTAAAACTGACCTCACTACAATTTGATGGTTAGATATCCTACTAGAAATGAATCAACCTCCAAATATAATGCGCCCCTCTCTGAAGTAGAATAGCTCCAAGAAATAAATGAAGCAAGTAGCTCCAAGCCTCCAAAAATGAAATCTAGTGGCCTCCCTCAAGCATCCTCATGAAAAAGACCTCATCTCCATATCTCAAGTGCTCCTCTCTCAACAAGCAAAACACTAAGTGAATAATGTGCCCCTCCTTTGACCTTTGCGCCCCTCTTAGACAAGCAAAAGGAAACCTAGATTATGAATGGTGGAGATCATCTCATCTCCCATCTAATCAATGGTGGAGATCTCCCCATTCATATCTAAATCATAAACCCACTTTGGGTTCAGTTTCCTATGTCTACTTTATGTCTCCAAGTTCACCCCTTTGTGAATTAATAGTCACTTTAGGCCAAAAGTGACCAAATTTCACTTTAACCAAAGTCAAAGTGAAAATAGACAAAAGTACAAGGTACAAAGTGTCATGTCCTTCCCTCATGTGCTAAGGAGGTCAAAATCAGATGGGGAACACCTCCCAAAGTACAAATCTCAACACTCACTCTTACCGAGGAGGGTGTTCCTCACCAAGCCCATCTTGTCTCTGAAGAAGACATGTTTGCCCCATGGCAAGGACTTGGTGAGAATATCTGCTACCTGATCATATGTAGATATATACTGCAACTGAACTGCCCCTCTTTGAACCCAGTCACGAATGAAGTGGTACCTGATCTCAATATGCTTCGACCGATCATGAAATACTAGATTCTCAGAGGGTTTGATACAACTCTGATTATCTCAGTGAATGACAGTCGGTGACATCTCCTGACCAAATAAACCAACCAACATATTACGAAGCCAAATGGCCTCGCAACTAGCCTGATTGGCCGCCATATACTCTTCCTCGGCTGAACTCAAAGAAACTGACTTCTGCTTCTGGTTGAACCAGGAAACAAGTCCTGACCCCAAACTGAAGCAACACCCTGAGGTGCTTTTCCTGTCAGCAATGCATCCTGCCCAGTCTGAATCTGTGTAGCCAACCAAACAGACTCCATCTCCCCTGACATAGTCTAGGCCAAAGTCCACTGTCCCAGCAACATAGCTCAAGACGTGTTTTCCCCCAACCATGTGAACACTCCTCGGCTCAACCATGTATTGGCTGAGTGTGTTCACGGAAAAACATATATCTAGTCTAGTGTTAACCAGATACATAAGTGAGCCGATCAAATGCCTCTATATTGTGGCATCCACCAACTGGATATCTGAAGCACTAAGCTTCTTTCAGTTGGTGATCGTAAGTGTAGACATGGGTCTACAGTCCTCCATCTGAAATCTGCTCAAAATACCTGCTCCATACTACCCCTGCCCAAGAAATATGTGATCCTCCTCCTGCCATACCTCCATACCTAGAAACTAGTGCATCAATCCGATATCACTCATCTCAAAATCTGATGCAAGTCCCAACTTGCACTCAGCTATGAGATCCTCGACTCCAGTAATGAATAGATCATACACATACAAAATAAGAATGAGAGTGTCCTCACCCCTAATGATGAAATAGAGGTTTGGATCAGCATCGCTCTTCTCGAAGCCCATATGAAGAAAATAAGTATCAATCTATGAATACCAAGCTCAGGGAGCTTGCTTCATTCCATATAGTGCCTTCCTTAGAAGACACACGTGAGTCTCCCTGTCACTCACCTCAAAAACCTGGTGCTGCACTATGTACACCTCCTCCTCAATAAATCCATTCAGAAATGTGGTTTTCACATCCATATGGTGAATGTGCCAACCCATCTCTGTTGCTATGGCAATGATAGTCCCGATAGAAGTGTATCTCGCAACTAGTGTGAAAGTCTCATCATAGTCGACTCCCTCAATCTGTGAGAATCCTCGTGCCACAAAACGAGCCTTCTGTTTCTCCATGCTTCCATCTGCAGCAATCTTGGTTTTATACAATAATCTGGAAGTCACAACTGACTTCCCCACTAGCCTCGGAACCACATCCTAGACATCATTGCGCACAATGGAGTCATACTCCTCGACCATGGCCTCTCTCCAGACCTGATGGTCCACTGCCTGTGCAAAATTTTATGGCTCAGTATCCCTGATACTCGACACTAATGCCAAATATGCTCCCAATCTAACTGGTGGCTTGCTCTCTCTGATATGGCTCTTGGGCTCCCCTACATTCTCCCTGGCCTCCTTCAGGGTCTCCTGAAACCATCTAGGTCTCCTCTTCCCTAAAGTGGTCAATGGAGAAATAAGGTCTCTCTGCCCAAGAGTAATGGCCTCAGAACTCTCCTCAACACTCTGCGATCTTGAAGTTTGTACTCCATCTGAAGTCTGTGTCTCATCTGACTAAACATGCTTTGACTGTGACCCTAAAGTTGTGCATGGTGACCCTGTCACCCCTGATACTGGTGTACCTGACGACTGAGGCTGTGCTCCCTCTGAGACTGCAACTAGAAACTCTGCATCATCCTCAACTCCAACTCTCGACTCAAGAGATCTCACAAAATCCCTATCCTCCTCAAATCTAACATCTCTGCTCACCACCTGTTTCCTAAGTGGTGGAATGTAGATGCGATAGGCTTTCAACACCTTTGAGTATCCAACTAGAATCCCCTACTGGGTTGTGGGGTCTATCTTTGTCCTCCTCTTTGAGGGGACGTGAGATAAAGTCGAGCACCCAAATATCCTGATGTGCTCAACATCGGGCCTCCTATCAGTGAAGGCCTCCTCAGGAGTCATCTTCCCCAAAATCCTATGGGGGCTCCTGTTCTACAGATAAACTGTAGTATCACACGCCTCTTCCCACAAATACAAAGGCAAACTATGATCATGGAGCATGGATCTCGCTGCACTGGTAATGGCTCGGTTCTTCCTCTCGGCAACCCCATTCTATTGGGGGTTGTAAGGTGTTGTAACAGATACTAAATTCGACTATGTTTCCCAAAGTACAAATCGGTTCTCATTTATCCACAGTAATAAGGGGTTTTGGAATTGGACTTTCTAGTCATGGTCGTTACCGAATCATTACTGAGAGGACTCGAAATGGAGACTGAATAGAAAATGGATATAATAACAACCTTGGCACTCACAAAGAGGACAATGTAGATTTCCACACTGATTTTAGACAGTGAAGTATGCAGGCAGATCATTTTCATGCTTATTCCTATAACAATTCCCATCTACTCCCGTGAACAGGTAATTCCATTGTTGGAGCCGATGGAGATGCTAAACAAGATATATCAGTAGAAGTGTCTATGTCACAAGGACAGAAAAGGAAGAGACCATTCAGGCAGAAGTCAAAGGTTTGTAAATTTTGTGGTCCACTAGAACATGCAGCGGGACAACATGGGAAAGGACATCATGCCAAACATTGTGTATATGGATCAATTGTGAATCAAAAAGACAGTGTGAACAATAATTCCCATCCTCAAATTCCTGATGATGAAAATATTTTAACTAGTTTGTTCGAGGCAGATGGTAGAAAGGACAGTCAATCTGTTTCAAAACAGGCAACACGTCTTGATGAGGCAGCAAAGTTCTTATGAAATTTTTTGGGAGAGGCAGGAGAGCTGAAGGAAAACAGTGAAGTTCAGGGTGATGAGTTATACTGTATCAGTCATTTACTAGAGAAAGCATGAAGGCATTCCCCAAAAATGTCCTTCATGTTGTTGTCTTACTTATGAGAAATGAAGAAGCATCGTTAGCACTAGGAAGGAGAGAGCTTATTCGACTTTGTACCAAATGGTATTGCAAATACAAGCACTTCTGGTGCTTGCTGGAAGAGCATCAGATTCGCTCTGTTGTTGAAGAGTTCATAAGTGATACTAGTGTACTTGATCAATCTCTCACAGGCCAAAGTAAATCAGAAACTCCAAAAGATTTGTGTGTGGTTGATCCGTTTGTTGGAGGTCAGTATGTTGATAACCAGGTTGATGCTCATTTGTTACCTGAATTGAACCCCAAACTCAAAGTTGCTGACATCACAGAATCTTTAAAGGCTGTGGGTCAATTGCTTGGATGATGAATATTTTAAGGAGATTAACAATAACAACAATGTAAAACATGGGGTGCCAGTGGCAACTGGTCCTTGTAATTGCAAATCTTGTTCTGCAAATGTGCATTTTTGTCCAGGTTGCATGTGCTATATCTGTAATCTATCTATTCAGCCAAATGAAACATGGAACTATATAAAGTATTCCTGTTATCATATTTTCCATTTGGAATGTACCATTAAAGAAAAAATTGGAAGAGTTGATTTTGAGACGAATTGAGAAGACTATGGGGAGAGTGGAATTTTTGGGCACCTCTGCAGTTGGGGCAGTTGAAGATCATGGATCGTTTTTTAAATTTTCCAAAGTCCATCGTGCGGCCTCTCGAATGTTCATTCAGAGAAAACAACAACCCGAGCATTCAGAGAAAACAACAACCCAATCTAATTATGTCAAAGCGGCTATATTTAGAAAACAACGACCTGGGCGTTACTCCAGAGTGGTTGTCTAAACTACGTAACCTTAAAGGGATTGATGCCGCATAGTATTCGTATTATACAACAGTGATTGTAACGTTCGTTGCATCGAAAAAAATAGGGTCATTTACCTGGTGATCTTCAGTGATAGTGCAGACATGTGAGCGTTACCATTCTATCGTAAATGAGGGCGTTATCATTTACCTGGTGACCATCAGTAATGGTGCAGAACGTGGAGGGAAAGGCGAAGTGTAGTTGAGATGCCTTAGGCTGAAACGAGCAGCCTGCCTATCGAGATACTCTCCTGTGAGACTCTCTCTCTCTTCCTCTCGACAGTGCCAATGTTTGTGACTCCAGAATTTCTCATTCAATGGCTGATATCGCAGGCCAGAAAATGCTATGCGATGGGCAATCAGATCGTATCGATTGCATTACCATGGGCACTGATCCTACTCCTAGAAAAAGAAAGAACTCAATGCATTGGTTACTTGTCATATGCAGTGTGCTTGCCTATCTGACGGAGAATTCAAGTGTCGTTCTTCTCAGCAGGTTCTACTTCCAACAGGGTGGCAATAGCAGATGGATCCAGACTCTGTCACAGTGCATGGGATGACCTCTTCTCCTCCTTCCAATGCTGGTGAAACAACACGAACAGCCTGTCATTAGCTCCAATTTGATGATCAAATTCTTTCTCGTATGTGGTTCTGTTGCATGGGTTATTATTTTGCTCCTCTATGGATTTCTCCTCTCTCAACAGGATGTCAAAGGCTGGTGGATATGGGGTTACCGGATATCTCCTCTCATGTATGGCCAGAATGCCATCTCTGTGAACGAGTTTTTGGGTCACAGCTGGAAGAAGCCAGTCGTGAGCAATGGCACCAATCGAGCAATGACACCATGGGTGTATTCATTTTAAAATCGCGCGAATTATTTGCACGTGTATACTGGTGCTGTATAGATTTTGTAGTTCTGATCGAATACATGGGCTTCTTCAACGTTTGCTTCACTCTCGCTCTATCTTACCTTAAACCTCTCAGCAAATCCCAGGCCTCAGTAACTGAAGAGTCTTTGCAGGGGACGCAAATATAGAACAGAGAGCCAGTGAATCATCTAGCAGTGGTTCTATTTCGATGTATTATTAATTTGGTAGTTTTGGAAGGCCACAGTAGCTCTGTCAAATGCATGGCAGCTGTTGCTCCTGCATGGACGACCTATTCTTCTTTGTTGTCATGAAATTCCTCTTCTTTTCATTTTTCTTTGTCATCATGTTCATATCAAGACAGTAACATTTGTTCTACAAGTGTAGATGATGATTATGGAGATAAGGAAGGGCGTAGCAGTGATTCTCAAATGTTTGTATTGTACAGTGGGAGTCTTGATGGCAGTCTAAGACTATGGTGTGTAAATGGCATCGGAAGTGAAAGTTGTCGCAGCTATTCATTCAAGTAGAAAATCTTGGGCATTCGTTCGATGGACAAGTTCTGTCAGGAGCAGAAGTTATTGATATGACATACACTAGCCAGGATGAAGCTGAAATAACAACTATCAAGACTGTCGAGCTTGATGCGGCCCTAAGAGGTCATGCGGTGTAATTCAGAGAATTGCAAGGCTAGGAAACTGATAAATTTTTGTCGTATTGCAAACCTCGCATCATTCCCTTGGAGGCATGGCTTCTGGACTCAAACAGCTGGAGCAGACACCAATGTTTGTAATGGCAAGACATCTGGCAGTCGTGGAGTCCAAAATACAAGCCATTTCAGATTCCTGGAACACAAAGAGTTTCAGATCTTTCTTTTTAAAAGACTGATGTATGTAACATGAATAGGGGGGGCGCATGAGTGCAACACAGAAAAAACTCCTTTCGAAAATATTTCCATTGTAATGACTGAGTTTTGTAAACCAGACTGGAGTAATAAAAATGATTTTTGCTTGCGAATGTGAGATTCATCACAGTCGATTTCTTTCAGTATGTTTTCTTCTCTTTCAGATGTGTTAAAACTGTTTGGATTTCATTTATGTGTTTCCTTACTCACAACTGAAATGTTTTACCATAGCCTTATGTCTTCCTTAATCCATTACAACTGCATTTCATTTTGTTTTCCTCTAACTGGTGGGCTTTGTTACACTTTAGTACGACCACTACTGTAACGAAAGGATTTGGGTTTTCTGCAAATATTTATTGCCTTTCCTCTGCACCAGCTATCAGTTGTGTAAGACCAATCTGCATTTCCAGAACTCTACATGTATCCTTTGCTACGTCGGCCTTTCTTTTTCTTTCCCCTACCGCATCATGATTTATCAAAACTCTAAAAGATAGACCTACTTTGCCTCACTTTCCGCAAGTTATTTTATCTCTGCTATTATCTCTTTTCTTCTGTTTTCATTTGACTCCATGCCTAATGGACCTTTTCCCTAGTTTAACCCTCAAACCCCACAAATACAAGACCATCTTTTACCCATAAATCTGCCCACATTTTTCACGCTACTTAAATTCCTATTGTGACATTGTTCGAGAGATCCCTCTCGGGTTGGAAGGGGTAGCTCCCAATCCAAAGTGGTTCGAGGTTGCCTCGGGATTGGTTTGTTGCAGCCCATTTCAGTTCTAAGTGTCAACATAAGGTATGGTCATCTGTCTCCTGATGCCATGTTGTGCACAGAAGTCTACAAACAGTCTCGAGGAATACTCTCCCCCGTTATCTGACCACAAGACTTTGATCTTATTTCCCAACTGGTTCTCCACAAGAGCTCTGAACTCTTGGAACCATATGAAGACATCACTCTTGGCCTGTAAGAAATAGATCCAAGTCTTCCTTGAGTAGTCATCAATGAATGTGAGATAATATTCACAACCACTCAAGGACTTATGAGTCATGGGCCCACACACATCTGTGTGTACTAAATCCAGTATCCTAGCTGACCTAGTGTCACTGCTAGGGAATGATGCCTTGGAAAACTTGCCAAGCGCAAACCCTCTGTAAACATCCTGATGTTCTATGCTGATCTGTGGCACTCCGATCGCAACCTCTCTCAGTCCTCCAAGAGCCCTATGATGTAGGTGGGCCATCCTATGATGCCATAACTCAGACAACTATCTGTTGCTGTCGCTACTAGCCACCAATGCAAGAAGTGGTTGAAAAAGTAATCTGTATAGATTCCCATCTCTCACTCCAATCACCCGTCCTGAGTCTAGTGAAGACCCCCGAGGATGAATTAGTACCTCAGTGCCTCTGAATGTCACCTTAAGACCTCTATCCTGGAGGGTGGAAACTGAAATCAAGTTCTTCTTCATCCCAGGGAGAAAAAGAACATCAGTAAATGATATAGGTGGCAAGCTCTCTCTCCTAAAAGCAACTATGCAAATCCCAAGAACTGTGACTACTCTGTCATCTCCAAGAGAAATATCCATCCTAACCTCAGGGTCTCTGAGATCAGAAAAATGCTCTCAAACTCCAGTCATATGGCTCGATGCCCCACTATCAATATACCAAATACATGGTGATGACTCAACTGAACTACAACATATATGAAAAGCACACTCTCTTTGAAACTATGTCTGAAAGTATGCCTCCTCTATTGTAGTTGTTGTGCCACCCTTCTTCTTCTTCTTCCTATTCAAACACTGTTCAACATAGTGCCCGAACTTCTTACAAACAAATCACTTCACTTTTCTCATATCTCTACACTGACCACTTCCCTGACCACTGCTACTCTCTACTCCTCCACTCCTTTGTGGCTGGCCCCCAAACTTGGGATCTTGCCGACCACCTTGGCCGGCCTTATTCTTTCCCTTTGACCAAAGAGCAAGATCCTTCTCACCCTGACCAATCTGTTGTTGCTACTGTTTCCTCTGTCCAGAAGCCTCTAATGCTAATCTTATCTCCTCCTAGATGAAGTCATCCCATATCCTCTCCCATGTAGGCATGACCTCTCTAGCAACTATGCCACGTACAAATGGACCCCACAGTTTGGTGAAGTTATTCAAAGCTTGCCTCACCAAAGAGTTAGGGTCAACAACCTCTTCGAAGGCTCCAAGATCATCTCTTATCTAAGTGTATCTACCAAGGAGTGAAGTTACCAACTCATCCTTGAGCGTGCGAATGCCCCTGAGTCTGTCATGAAGAACCATCTTCCAATTCTCATTGGAGCTCTCATATAGCTTGCATAAAGATGACCACATCTCATATGCATGAGCCTTCCTTGTCAAATGGGGTATAATGTGATCTTGGACTGTGTCAAAAATAGTCCTCTTCACCTTGTTGTTCCTTTTCCTAAACTCTGCCACCAAGACGGGAGCAGTGACAGGAATGGGGGGAACAACTGCCTCGACTATATCCCATAGATCAAGGTCCTCCAACACGAAGATCATCCTCTCCTTCCAAGGAGACCAATTTCTAGCCCTAGCTAGCCTATCCTCAACTCGCATATGAGATGCTGACATCTCTGCCAATCTGCAATCCCCAACTGATCCTCACACTGCCAAGGAAAACACTATCCCACTCATGTCAACACAGGTGTGAAAAGAGACAATGTAATCTAACCTCACTCCCAACAAAATGGGTGTGATAAAAGGTCACAAAAATCAGCCTCACTCCTACTGTGTAGGTGTGAAAAGAGACTGATCTGAAGGTGTCCAAACTTCCCAACAACCCTCTGAAAAATTCTGCCCTCTAACAACCACTAAATGAGTCAATGGCTGTCCTCAAAATCTGTCAGAAAGAAGTATTTGACAGCCACTCAAAATGCTGTCCCAACTGTCCAAAAAATCAGCCACCAAATATTTGATACCATGTGAAAATTCCAGGTCCTATCAGCTTGCCTTCTTGGTCTGTCTTTGACCAAATAAAGGCTCTAAGTTTCAACTGTAAATTAATTAGTTTTTTGTTGTTTTAAAACAACCAACTGTCCAAATACACTTTGTCTATTTGTTACGGTTATGCTCTCAATTTTGGGTGCTCTAGCATGTCGTTTTAGTCACCACAAATTAGTACATGCATCTCAAAATAAACATAACACACCTAAACATCGTTTACTACTTAAAATGAACAGATCTAAGAACTAATACATGCATTTGTAGACACAGGTATTTTTGGTCAACATGACCCTGGAAAAAAACCCCCCGGGGAAAACCAGTTTGGAATCTAAATGTATATATGAGGAAAAGCAGAAGAAGGGTTACAATAAACACAATATATGGAAGAACTTGATACAATAGCAACTCCAGCTGAGTTGAAATATAAGCTCTACATCAACATATGTGCCCCTGAATGGTGCGCCCCTCATGCAAACTACCAGAACCACAAAATCCGCTCCAACTGCCAACTGTGATGTCAGATTTGAAAACCCTTGCACAAGAATGAAGCTCCAGTAGATGTCCTCACTCTGAAACTAACCTCACTGCAATCTGATGGCTAGATATCCTACCAGGAATGAATCAGCCTCCAAAGCTAATGCATCCCTCTCTGAAGTAGAATAGCTCCAAGAAATAAATGAAGCAAGAAGCTCCAAGCCTCCAACAATGAAAGCTAGAAACCTCCCTCAATCATCCTCATGAAAAAGACCTCATCTCCATATCTCAAGTGCTCCTTTCTCAACAAGAAAAACACTAAGTGAAGAATGCGTCCCTCCTTTGACCTTTGTGCCCCTCTTAGACAAGCAAAAGGAAACCTAGATTATGAATGGTGGAGATCATCTCATCTCCCATCTAATCAATGGTGGAGATCTTCCCATTCATATCTAAATCATAAACCCACTTTGGGTTCAGTTTCCTATGTCTACTTTATGTCTCCAAATTCACCCCTTTGTGAATTAATAGTTACTTTAGGCCAAAAGTGACCAAATTTCACTTTAACCAAAGTCAAAGTGAAAATAGACAAAATTACAAGGTACAAAGTGTCATGTCCTTCCCTAATGTGCTAAGGAGGTCAAAAGCACATGGGGAACACCTCCCAAGGTACAAATCTCAACAGCCTTCGACTGTTTTTTATCTTCTTTCATTGTTCTGTAATGAAGATCGATGGTCTTCATCCAACGACTCGAAGTTCAGCAAGCGTTGCTCCATTGGAGAAGTGTCAAGTGATAACTCGATAGTGGTGCGCAATGTGGAAATTTCACACTCGATGGGGAGAGTGGCTTCGACCCCATGGACTAGATGAAATAGTGTAAAACCAGTGGCAGTTTTAACTGTCATGCAATAAGCCCATAGTGCCAAAAGAAACATATGATGCCAATTGGTCTTATGTTTGTTAACCATGCACTGAAACATGGTTTTGAGGACCTTGTTGACCGACTCTACGTGTTCATTGTATTGAGGGTAGTATGGGGCAGAGAACTCATGGGAGAAGCCTAACTTTGAGGAAATTTCGACGAAGAACTCATTCTCAAATTGTTTTCCGTGATCAGAGACTAGTTGTAGTGGTACTCCGAAGTGGGAAATGGCATGGTTCAAGAATAAAAAATGCATTGTTGTGTCAGTGGTGTTGTTGAAGGTAGGCATGGATTTGGCCCATTTGGTAAAGTAATCGACTACCACGACAATGTATTTGTGTCCATTGCTAGATGGAGGGTTGCAAGTCATGAATTCAATGCCCCATTTGCAAAAGGGGCCGACAGTGATGACGGGGTGTAGAAGAGTGGGTGGAGCTCGTGCTTTGTTTGCATAAAGCTGACATTTTTCACATTGTTTCACAACATGGATGCAGCCATAAAACAATGTGGGCTAGAAGTAGCCTGCTCGAATGATTTTTTGGGAGGTGGACATCCATGAGATGTGGCCACCACAGGCACCGCTATGGAAATTATTCAAGACTCTGTTAGCCTCATCAATGGTCAAACATCGACGAAGTATGGTGTCGACCCCATGTTGATACAAAATGTCGCCAATGAGGAGGTACAGAGGGGCCTGATGTCGAATGTGTCGATGGTCGTCTCGAGATAGGTGAGACCCAAAATTCTGTGTCCGAAGGTAGATGAGAAGGTCGTCGTACCAGGGGTTGTCTGAGGGGATGTAGAAGAGGTGTTCATCGAAGAAATCTGTATTGACGGGTGAACTTGTAGCATCTTAGGGAAATGTCATGATGAGTTTGGTGAGGATGAGTGATTTCTTGCTTTTGGGACTTGAAAACTCTAGGTCGTATTCCAGAAGGATGACGATCCATCGGGAAAAATTCCCATTAATTTTCCGTCGACTTAGAAAGAACTGCATGGGGTTGGAATCGACCACGACTTTGGTAGTGTGAAGCAAGATATAATGACACATTTTTTGGGCTGCGAGGACAACTACGAGGGCGAGTTTCTCTTCATGATTGTATTTCATGGGTGGTCCTGAAAGGTTTTTAATAATGCATTAAATAGCATGCTTGCGTCCATCATCCCCTAGTTGGATGAGAACTCTTTCTACTGAGATGGCTGCGGCTGATAAGTAGAGGATGTAATCGCTATCATAATCCAGTGGACTAATCAGAGGGTCATTGGAGAGAATCACTTTTAGATCATCAAAAGAGGTTGGGGCATGTTCATCCCATCGAAATGGTATATCATGACATAGTAAGTGAAGGAAACCATGTGCGTGAGTGGCGTAATCTGGGACAAAGCATCGTAAAAAGTTGGATTTGCCTTGTAGGCTCTGCAGTTGGCGCAAATTCTGAGGTGGTGAAATTTATGTGATGGCTTGGACCTTGAGGGGGTCCACTGTGATTCCATGTTGGGAAATGATGAACCTAAGGAGGCATCGAATGGTGACACAAAATACACACTTGAGGGGGTTCAAGAAGATATTATACTGTCGACATCATTGAAAAATGACCCATAAATCATCTAGATGTTGAGTGCGTTTCTTGGATCGAGTAGTGAGGTCATCCAGGTAAGCGAGAATGATGTGAGAGAGATCATGGAAAACATAAGTCATGGCCTGTTGGAATGTCGCATTGGCGTTCTTGAGTCCAAAAGGCATGACACAATATGCAAAAGTACCCCATGGGGTAGTGGATGCGGTCTTATACTGATCTGCTAGATGAATCTGGATTTGATTGTAGCCAGAGAACCCACCCATGAAGGACAAGGCCTCATGTCTGGCATAGTCATCGATAATTTGATGAAAGGCATTGGGAAGTTGTCTTTGGGACAAGCGTAATTGAGATCGCAAAAGTCAGTGCAGACGTGAATAGTGCCCTGTTTGTTTTTGACAGGGAAAGGGTTGGAAACCCATGACGTGTATGTGATGGGGTATATGAATCATGCAGCGTGTAATTTGTCAATTTCGGATTTGATAGTCATTGCTTTGGATGGGCGTAGTTGGTGTTGCTTTTGACATATAGGGGTGATATATGGCCATGTGTCGATACGATGTTCAACGATAGAAGGATCGAGGTCGGGCATCTCTGTATATGACCAGGAAAAAATATCCCAGTATTCATGAAAGAGATATTTTTAAGCTGTGAGTTCCTCAGGGGAGCATGTGGTGCCAATGGTGATTTATTCTATGGTTCTTGGTTGGATGGAAATGTCAATTTTGATAGTGGGGGAAATATTGGCCATATTTCCTTCTTCAAAAGAATCAGGGGCAAGGATAGGGTTGTTGAACCAGTCTATATGTCTAGATGGAATAAAATCCTTGGTTTTTATTGCACACATGGAGACTTGGCTAGGAGGGTCAAAGGATTCCTGTGAGAGAAAAAGTGCTCTATGATGGAGCAGATTCCATGGGCAATCAGGTGTAGTTATTTCCTCGAGGATATCTTCATCGCAGTGGAACAAACAAGAATATAGGGGATCCGAGGGAGTAACATTGGTGACTGTCACCATGTGATTGTCTTCAAGTGGTGAAGATGTAGAGGGGGTATCACAAAGATGGTCTGATGGTGTGATTGACATAAACCAGATGTTCATAAAATGTGGGTTGTGAACTGTGGTTAGGGGTACGATTTCTTGAGGGAAATGAACTGGAGAGTTGGGGGGATTTGGTGGAAAATCTTCAGAGAGTCTATCAATGAACCATGGGGGAGTGGGAAGTGCCTCAGGTTCAGGAGAGGTGATATGAATAATATCTGGAGATAAAGTAGGAGGAATTGATTATATCATAGGGAGTGCAGTGTTTGGAAGATCTCGAATAAGGGCCATTTGACAGCACCTGTATTTAATGATCGTAGGGAACTGGTATGTGAAATGATCAAGTGATTCATGAATAGAGAAAGAACACCTCATCCATTCATTGACTGAGGTCGTAACATAGTGGATGTCTGTGACATTGGTACTTGATGACGTGGATGGAGGGGGTTCTTGTTGAAAGCTTTGGTGTACTACCTTTAGCATCTACTGGAACTGAGGTAGGGCAGGGAAATGGTGAGTGTAGTGGACATACTCTAAATAGATGGCACATGTAAATCTGGTTCACAAACCTTTAATTCCTATAGTAGGGGTCATAGTGGTAGTACTAGGTGTGCTTGGGGAAGCATCAATGAGGTGGTTTCTCGAGGCAGTTGGATCAAATTGCGTAACTCGGGGAGAGAGGGACATTTTTTTGTGGGTTGTCCTTCTTTCTTGCATAGTGTGCAAGGAGGCTAAACTCGGGGGGGGAAGTGGAGTGGTGGGATCTTTCTTCTTTCGTCTGCCCCTAGTTGTAGCAAGGGTGCTGGCAAGTTGGGGTGAGGGTGGTGTGGTTGGAGTTAGTACTGGAATCTGCATTAAAATTCCCTTTGTTTGGGGAGGGAGGGATGGTTGAGGGACCATCATGGGAGGGTGTAGATACCATACTGAAATGTAAAGCACCATGTTGGGAAGGGTAAGAGTTGCAGCTACCTGAAATGCTTATACGCCCAGTGGGGGGTAGAATAAGGGGATTTCAGCGATGTCTTAGGGGATGGTTTCCCAAGCCAGGATTTGTCCTTGGGGAAGGGTGAAATCGAGGATAAGTGGTGTCGTGGAGTTCTCAGGTAATTCCTGAGGTAGGATTTCTTTAACTGGTTGGGTATCAAGGGGTAGAGAAGCCTCTGTGGGAGGAATGGTATCTCCAGTTTTAGTTCCATCAAAATATACAACACGCACTTGGGCCAAGGGGTGGATGCGCGATGGTGCTCCATGGTATATCCCTAGCAAGGATGGGTCCTTGAAAATTTCGGGGCCCATCTCTACGAGTGGGTAGGCGTCAGAATTAGTGTGGACAAGAGGTAGGATTTTATCGATGTTGGAGGAATGGTTAGGCTCATAATGTGAAACTTGGTTGATGGTGATGATCTTCCCATTGTGGGGGAACATCATCGTTTGAAACACAAAAGAGGCCACAACCTTCATAGAGTACATGTAGCTACATCCAAACAAGATGTTTTAATCGAGCAGAGCGTCGATAACCTCAATGTCAATAAGAATTGTTTTGTTAATATCCTGAATAGATCCACAAATATAATCACCACAAATACTGAATACACAATAGATTCACAAATCAAGATAGAAGAAACCACACTAGATTATTACCAAACCCTTGAAGTAGGGAAACACCATACAATGGATCCTATTATGGAAGGGATCCTCTCCTGTTCACTTGTCTCTTCAAGGGGGCATCCTCCTATTGAGCTACAACTCACAATACAATACTCTTTTCATGTCTCATTACATTGCTTGAACCTCTTTATATAGTGCTACCATCACCTAATAACATTCTAGAGGAGGAATCTTCTAGAAGTAGAACCTTCTAATAAATCCTCTTACATTTATTATATCTAACTTCCCATTTATTATATCTAACTACCATAGTGGGCCTTATTTAGTAATATAGTGGACCTAGTCCACCTTACATTGAATGGCCTCCACTATTATCACTATGGGCCCTCTGGCCTACTACCTCTCTAGCTACCTAACATTCCATCCCCCTTATGAAAGTGTTGTCCTCAACGCTTGATGTGCAACGATATACCAGGGTCCCATGGATAATTGTGGATGATAATGCTGGAAAAGACTGGAGAACCAAGGTACCATGTAGAAAAAAAATCCACCATGTTGAAGTAGTCCAACCACCATTGTAAGCCCAGGTCCCATGTCCAAGTGCTCATGTGAACTCCCCATGGAATATTTTGGAACCCAATAACCAACTCAAAATGATGCTCCAAAGACTGACACCTATCATGTGGATCCAAATAAGAAGATCCATTCACACAGTGGAAAAGGGTCGTAGCATAATTTGGAAGAAATAATACCACTGTAGAATATGCAGGATGGACACTGGTAATAATCATTGGCTCTCGATTTGTCACATTGATGCTCTCTACAGAAGGTGGAGTAGAGTCATCAAATAAAATATGGAAGTGGTTGTCATCCCAGAAATGGAAAATATCCATATACCAATCATCGAAATCGGCCTCCAAATCATACCAATCATATATTTCTTGATTATATTCATCCTTGATGTCTTCTATAAGAAATCTCTCTTGCTTTCTATCCAATGAATCTTGAATACTACGAAAACTATAATTGAGGCCATCTCCAAAGACATCCAACTTGTCATTCAACGTGTCATACAATTGGGATTTGAGTTATTCAAGAATTTATTTGAGGGTTTGAGAGGAAATAGCCATATCATCACCCTATGAACTCTTCTGTCCCATAGTCGTCATGAAAAAACCCCAAAAATAGAACAATAAGTTACGACAGAAAATCACGGTTTTTTTCAGAAAAACCCTGAAAAACTGTTGAATTTAAAATGCTCATAACTTCACTTCATGGACTCCGTTTTGGCTGATTTGTTTTTTGAAATTGGGTGAAATTGTGAGAGGAAATCATATCTGTATTTTTTTTGGGAAAATTTGGCCTCCACTGCTACATAAATAAAAACAATCGCGTCGTCGTCCATGGAAAAAACCCTAAAAATTTGCATATTTTAAAACCTCAATATCTTGACTTCCCGAACTCCGTTTCAGACGATTTCGTTTTTCAACTTGGGTGTTTTTATGAGAGGAACTCAGATCCATGACCTGTTTCTACAAATTTTTCATAAAAATATACCAAAAATTTATGGAATGTCGTGGCCCTCTTTTTTCTTCTCCGAAAAAAAATCTGCAAAAATAAAAAATGTTTGCCCACAATGTTTGCCAAGGAAAGTACTCTAATACCACTTGTTAAGAACCTGAATATATCTACAAATATAATAACCACAAATAATGAATACATAATAGATCCACAGAGCAAGATAGAAGAATCCACACTTTATTATTACCAGACCCTTGAGGTAGGGAAACACCATACAATGGATCCTATTATGGAAGGGATCATCTCCTGTTCACTTGCCTCTTCGAGGGGGCAACCTCGTAATGAGATTCAGCTCAAAATACAATAATTATTTTCATATCTCATTGCATTGCTTGAACCCCTTTATATAGTGCTACCATCACCCAAGAACATTCTAGAGGAGGAATTTTCTAGAAGTAGAACCTTCTAAGAAGTCCTCTTACATTTATTATATCTAATTACCCATGTATTATATCTAACTACTATAGTGTGACTTATTTAATAATATAGTGGACATAATCCACCTTAAATTGAATGGCCTCCACTATTATCACTATGGGTCCTCTGCCCCCCCCCACTACCTCTCTAGCTACCTTACAGGTTTTTCCCCCGAGTTCAATGGGGAAATTTTGAAAGAGCCCTTCAAGAGAGGATGGTCGTCCATCATAAGCTTTCAAAGTGATGGTGGATGGTATTAGCTCAGGGGAGCCAAATTTCTTCCATACCATTTTGGACATAATGCATGTGGATGCACCTTCATCAATGATGCATCGATGAATTGTGATGTTACGAATTTTGACTGGTATTTGGAAAGCTACCAAAGCAGAGAGATGGGGTTCCCCACAATCTATATCAAATGTGATGAGTCTAGTATCAGCAAGGTCGACTGCCCCCAGGGTAGAAAGAAATGATTTCCATTGAGTGGGATAGGTTTGATGGACCTCCAAGATCAACATGGTTGTAGGAGATTGCACCAAGTCGTCGTCCAGACTATAATTGTGTGCCGCCCTAGCCTGAGGGTTGTTGACATTCTGTCGTAATGGGATGTGAGGAATAGGAAGGGGTGGTTTAGTGTTAGGGTGTGGAATTATCAAAGGTTGCCTTATTGTAAATGGAACTTCTTCCAAAGTGGTGGGAGTAGATTCAGAGGGTGCACTGTATTGAAAAATGTGTGTTTGTAGAAGAATTTCTTCTTCACTAGTGAGGAGGATATTGCGATCCGTCAGATTCCCAGAGTTTTGATACTGTCCCATCTGTGGTGGGGCAGGATGCATCTCCTGTTGGGTATTCATCACACCTTGGTGTGGAATAGGTTTTTGCAACACAACCGGGGGTGGTTGTTGCAAATACTATTGTGGGGCCTGTTGAGGGGTAGGCGGTGTTGGGGGACACGATGAATTCACAGAATCTTTCATCTATTTGAAGTCAACAATTTGGGGGAAATGGTGAGTATAATGGCCATGCTCACTCAAAAGAGATCAGGGGAAGTTCATCCAGAGGTTTTTGTTGTTTTTCTTCCCTTGGCATTTGTTTTTATTGCCCCCTTGGGGGTTCTGGTTCCCTTGATTCTGGTTTCCCCCAACAGGTTGGTTTTGTTAGGGGTTGTTTTCCCCTGGTCCTGGGTTATTATTGCTTAGTTTTTTTCCTTTATTTTTGGAATTATTCGACTGATGGGCCAAATTTTTCAAATTCAGTTGTTCAAAATTTTGAAATTGTTTAATTGGAGAGGGATGAAAAAAGTTAACCCCAACATGTGGTTGTTCTTGTGGAGGAGAAATTTGTTGTGGAGGACCAGGGAATGGGAAATACGTGTTATTTTGGGGTAATGACCCATAGGGTATATAGGAAGGCGTAGCGTTTTCACTAGTGCTCAGGGTGTAAGTTGAGGTAGAGGGGGTACCAAAACTTGGTTGAACAACCAAGTGCATTATGGGTGTCGGCGGGGGTCCACTCATGGGTGGGGGGGAAACAACAGGGTATGGTTGTTGATAAGGGGGAGGAGGGTAATAAGGGAGTCCTACATACATCGGTGGATGTTGGGGTGTACCATACATAGGTGGTGGTTGGATTTATGGATTGTGTTACTAATCAATCCATCCGCTGAGTGAGACATCCTAGGTTTGTCCTGACTGAATGGTACAAGTCTTGGGGTGTTAGGTAATATGGTATATAGGTATCCTAACTATGCATAAATGAGTTCATACTATTGGGCCTTGTTGATGGCTTCCTCTTCAGATTGGGGGAAGGTGGAGGCCACATCTTTGGCAAGTAGGGGGACCAATGATCTGAGAAACCAATCGAGGCATTGTTGCTTGGTGGTTTCTTCTTTTCATAAACTACATCAAAAACACCATTAATGAATGTGGTCAACGATATGTGTGGCTGAGTTTTTTTTAAACTTAGAGAGAAGTTTGAGACCATTGTCATGACGGATTGGTAGTTGAAACAAGGTCAAAAATTATTTGGCCAAGGATTCAAAAGTCACATGGGACCCTGATTTTTCGTCCACATACCATTTGGCCGATGGACCTATGAGTGTGCATTGAAATAACCTTAAACGAACAGAGTCATCCATGATGTTGTTTGAAGAGAAACATAAGTGGAAGGTCATGATATGATTGGAGGGATCTTCTCCTGCCTTTCCTTCGAACTTGGGAATGTCCGAAGGTAGTTTTGTAGGCATTGCAGGCCATGTGGGGTCATGCAATATAGGATCATTCGTGAGCTTACTTGGGTCTGGTATGTTGAGGGAGGCCAAATATGGAATGTAGAGTGGTGGCCGAGTATTGGTTCCAACCATGTTGTGAGTAAGTGGTGTACTTGACCCTTGAGGGGGTTTAGGTTGGGTTGTACTTCCTGCTTGAGAAGAAGTTTTCCCTCTGCTTCCTTGTAAAGGAGAGCTAGTGGATGGTTGGCCTTGGGAATTGGACCCAAGTAAAGTGGAACCAAGTAAATTTTATCCCAAAATAGAATCACTCACTGGGGTGTGACAGGGTTTAGCCGATGATTTGGCAAGACTAGGAACTCCTCCTAAAATAGGAGGGAGGTTCTGCAAGCGTCTAGAACGGCGGGGATTCTGTGGGTCCCCTATGATGTTTGACTAGAAAAGTGAATGTGTGCTAATAAAATATACAAGAGTCTTTGTATAATTTTGTACCTTCACAATATATCTCACAATCGCATGTAATCACAAGAGCATCGTACATAAATCGATTGAAAAGAAGCATACATGTGGGTAGGTGGATTTTGTCCATGTGGGAGAAAAAAGAAAACAAATGCTCCTGTCCTAAAAATATGTAACATCCTTCCTCTTAAATAGCACTGGACCTTCCAATAGAACTCAACAGTGTGGTCTGAAGCTACTAAAAGAGGAACTAGTGAAGGATGAAACAATCAATTATAATGAGGGGTAGAGGGTGCATATCCTAAAAGAGCTGGCAATATTTCTCAATAGCCACACAAAATTTGATCAAGCTGAAATTGCAGCCCACAATTGCCACCTTGGTAGATGTCCTAAAATTTGGCCACTAGGTACCTCAATCAAAGTGCGACATTTAGATTTTTGGCCTCAGAAATGGGTCACGGGCTGGATCCCTTCCAAGAGGTGGGTGCCTCAAGGGGGGATGCACAGAACAACCGAACCTTGGTCTTCGACCCTTAATGAGTATCTCCCTACCTTATGGTGTAGTATCACTTGAATTGAAGGATTTTAAAGTTCCCTATTTGTCAACTTCTAATGTTTGAATATGTGAGAACCAGATAATGGGGAGTCATTTGGATGCCTATCCCCGAGATCCTACCTAGACTAAAAAATTTCTTTTGGCACCTCCGGTGGAGGAAAAAATAGTGGGATTTTTATAAAACATTTAGATGTGGTTGTTTGAGAGATTGGGGGTGTGAACCAATCTCGTTTGAATTAAGTGGGAGTGGATAATTCCTTCAAGAAATAGTGGGACATTTCAGAATCCCTTTGGAGGAAACCTACTTCAACCTCCACAATTTGAGATGAAATTATGTGAGTGAGTAGTGACTTTGTGTGTGAGCAAGTGATAAAATGTGCCAAATTTTTAATAAGTTAGGCGTCACCTTGAAACATGTGGACTTCATGTGGTCATTTACAAGTCTTGATTACCTATCTTATTAGATGCCATTGGTACAACCTTGTGGAATTTTAAAGTCTCTAAAGAACTAGCATGTGGACATTTGGGTCGTTACTAATCCTTTAAACTCTCTAATGTGATTTAATCTAAGAAAGATTCAAAAAACTATCCTATATTTCAAGCATGTTGGCATGTATGGGCCTGTTACAATAATATTTAAACTCCCCTAGTGATGTAAACTAAGAAAGCAACTTCAAAACTATCCTATTTTTGCAACATGTGGGCATGTATGGGCCCTTAAAAATTTAAGATGTTTTGAAAAGAAACTAATAGGGGCCCTAGGGGGGCTTTGTCCTCTCCTAAAGACTTTTTTTTAAGGGAGATGAAATATTCCCTCAATCGTTCTTGTGATTCTCAAGATCTCTCTATGGTGAGAGAGAAGGGCATACTCAATGATTGAAGTTTGATTTTTGGTCACAATGCAAGTGTTTATATATGTGATAGCAACTGATCTTAACTTATCTTTTACAATAAAAAAAATCCATCCATGTGGAAAAATGAAAGCAAAAGAGGAGAAATACGGTTCCTTTTAACCCCCTAAGTGTCTATGTTTTGACTAACCCTTCATGTGGAGAGGGAATATAAGTGTGGTGCATTTACAAGTTTCATAGAATCAATATTTAGAAGGCTAGGGGCCTTCAAAATATCACAAAAAAACTCTTACAATGTTGGATCTCTGGACAGATGCACGGGCCCTAGTTTAAACAGAGGTGCATATGGCGACAATGCAAAGAGAAACAAGGAATTGTTGGCACACTTTGCACATAATGCGTTGGGAAACACAATGTTGTTGGCACACGTGCTCAGAAGACATGCCCGTGGGATGGAAAACCAACGCACGTTATGATACGCATCCGAGAATTTTTTTTTAAATGAAATTCTCCTCTTCTAGCTCTAAATTCATCTCTTTGCATGTAGGACTGGGCCGGTTATGATCCCTACAAGGTAAATAGATCAAAAATAAGTGCTCAAACAACCCAAATAGGGAGGAAATTGATACCTTTCCCTAGTATGGTCGTCAATCTATTGTATCCTTTTCGCCACTTGAATGAGAAAAAGAGGGACACTTGCAAGTCCAGTTGGGTCAACTGAACATGAAAAAAGTTAGTGTATGAGTCAAATGACTCAATCACATGAAATAAACAAACAACTAAGCTAATAACAACTAAAGAAACAAAACTACAATGCATAAGGAAATTAGAACCAAAATTAATCAAACAATTGATCAATATTCATGCCACCAATGGATAGATTGTATTAGTGAGAAAACACCAAGGAAAAAGGGGGACTTATGGATCCCCTCTTCCTCCAAGAGAGGGATCTTGAGTCCCCTATGTGAGAGATCTTCTTACAAATGGAAAACTATAAAGGAAATGGTGAAGAAATCCAAGCTTATTCCCTCAAGAGGTGAGGTGAATAACTTAATGAGATGATGCTAGTATGATCCAAGAAGGAAGGAGGTTCCTTGTAGGAGAATAGAGGCATCATAACAATACAATGATATTCTTGAATTCATAGTGCACCCATGGCCTCTTTTTATAGCAAATATTTGAGGTAGTATCCAACCGGTCTTTAGTGTGAACAATGGGCCCTTTAGGGCACCCTTAGGTCTTTGACCACCCCCCCACTCTGATTCAGCTCAGATTTGAGGGTCAAATCGACTTGGGAGCTGAACCAGAAGTGGGTGAGGGGCCGACAAGAAGTATAAATGCGTCTTTCTTAGGTGTGCATGGATTTTTACATACACAGTCGTGCATCAGGCACATGTGTGCTTTTACTTCATTTTTGACTTGAAAACGTGTGCGTGCTTCCTTTGGATTCTGAGCACATTTCAATTTTATAACTAGTTGTATAGTTTTTGTGCCCTTTGGAAATGTATTTTTGAGGTTGTAAATGAAATAATGGGTGTTTGGAGATGTTGGATTCCTATAACCATTTGCGGATGAAATTTTAGTGATAACACCAATTACCCTTGTGCACTATGTGGCGAATATGGTTGTTACACTCACCATTTCCTCCAAATATCTGATTTCAAATGGATGAAGGATGCCATGAATCCCTAGTGGGCTCCCAACCCTCAAGGTCCACCTCAAGGATCCCCCACTTATATATCGTCACCACCACCGACAGTATTACAAAACCCTATCCCACATCAAGGCATCATTAATACTCAACCAAAAGGGGTTCAACACCCACAACTACAAGGGAAGTTCTCTCCACCTGAGAAGCCCCATCACAGGAACACCACCGATTGCAGTATCCTCCTCATTTTGGAACAAGAAATCCTCTTACAGACTCGTAGTCGCCAATATGGTACATCCCCTGATCCATTTCCCACCACTGAGAATGCTCCCCAACCACCAACCCGGAAACCATTGATGATCCCTCATTCTAACAATAATTCCATCACCCACATGCCTCGAGCACATTTGTGTAGAAATGTACACAACCCTTATACTAGGGCCACCCATAGATACCATATCATTGATGACTATTATTGCACAATCTGTACTTTCCCAAATCCCAAGGGAAGTGAGGCAATATTGAAGTAACAAGGGGGTGACCTATCACTGTCACCTTAATAGGAAACTCCTTTCTATTTAGGAGTATATCAAGATTACCCCAAGGGAGACGTAGCCAGTGACCTAAAGGGATGATGAAACTAAAGAAAGGATGCAAGAATACCCGCCTCTCATTGGTCACTCAATTTTAAAGGTTCTTTAAGTCTCTGGGAGATGAAGCAAGAGTAAAAATGAAGTGTACATGCCAAGAACAAGAAAACAAAGGAAACATATGGAAACTTTCAAGTACCAAATGATGTTAGTGCTTCATAAGACCACGAACCCTTGAAAAATGAGCTAGCTGATATAAAGATGCAGCAATATGAAAGTTTACAACAACAATAAGTATTTTGTAACAACAACAAAAAATATGCCTTGGAATTGCTTGAAAAGACAATGAAAAGGTAGCATTGACTAGGCAGAATGATAATCAGTTGTAACAAACAATTTTAGCAATGTCTAGCTAGCATTAAATGACAGCTTTTGTAGTGAATTTATTGTAGTTAGATGGCTGTAGCAATAGTTTTTAACAATAGCAAGTATTAGTGTATAAATTTCAATACAAATTAAGTATTTCCTGCGATTATCCTGATCTAACAATTATATGCCATTGTTAAATACATAATCGCTTCTACTAATATTCTTGCGGAAATTAAACCACGATCACAAAGTGAAATATCAAGAACACATAACACAAAAGTTTTAGAGGGAAAGAATAAATATAAAAACCCCACTATCATATATTATGTATATCATGGATCATGAAACAATCTCATACAAAACTCCAATCCAAGAGCTCTTAGTACAATACAATTGTCTCACACTATCATACAAAACTCAGCAAATACATGTGTCAATTTTTGTCTCCAGACAGCCTGCCTCCTCTGCACAATCCCTGCAATTAGAATTCTCACAATGAATTTGAATTACTTAGTTTCCATATGCTCATGATCATATCCACTACATGTGTGATTGCATGAGTGCACTTCACTCAAATCACAATTGATAGCCAAACTGTCCCTTTCACCTGTTATCTCAACTGGGTCTCCACTGGATCTGACATGCATGTAGTTACTCATGGTGAATCTTCAATTGCATGTGAGTTCATTGATTGTGAATTAATTAATAATTAATTCACTGAACTCTCACTAGTGTAAGCTCAGTTACAACTAGTACAATTGGGCTTAACTCACTTAACCGAGTTAAACTACTTCACAACTCTCATAACTACACTTATAACTCTGTTACAACTTCAAGTCACCTCCATGTCTTATCAACCAACCTTTGAACTCGAATTTCCTATAGTTAACTGTTTTCCCATTTCAGATAATTATTTCAAGTAATTATGAGATAATAGATTGATATTTATGGTCCAATTTATTTAAGGGAAAAGTAAATTAGACACATGTTTCTTGTTGACTTTTCAACACTCCCTCTCAACACGAAAGGGATTATCCTTCACCCCAATCCTATCTCTATGATATTCAAATTTTCTCCTGATGAGCACCTTCGTCAGAATGTCTACATCCTAATCTTCCGTAGGAATGTATTGAAGCAGCATGATCTTCTGTTGCACACAATCTCTGATATGATGATACTGAATATCTATATGCTTAGATCTATCATGAAACACAGGATTAATTGAGAGTTTAATGCAACTCTGATTATCACAATGAATCATTGTCGGATCTAAATGAGAACCAAACAAACCAACCAAGATCTTTCTCATTCAGATAGCCTCACATGCAGCTTGACTCGTTGCCGTGTATTTCGCTTCCGCTGAACTAAGTGTCATGGATCTTTGTTTCTTGTTGTACCAAGAAACAATTGTAGATCTGATCCTAAATATCCCCCCTGATGTGCTCTTTCTATCCATTGGGTTGCCCGCCCAGTATGCATCTGTGAAGCCATGCAACTTCACCTCATCCATTTGTCTGTACCATAATCCATACTCATATGTGCCCTTCAGATATCTCAGGACATGCTTACCCTTGTAGATCCACCTCGATCCTACCACTGATTTATTAATCGATCTTGGGAAAATTTCCCATGCACTGTTTTTGACAATGGATTCATACTCCTCCACCATAGCATCAACCCAAGTGGGATCCTATGCTGCTTCCTGAAAGGAAGATGGTTTAGCGATGTATCCAATAAATCGATCAGGAGACCATCTCTATCTACGCTGTGAAGTAGGGACTCCTACATTCTGTGCAACATCTAGCCTCAATCTATCATCTTTCGTGGTGTGCTTTCTTCCATTTCTGATGGATGGATTTGCTTGAGTGGCTTCCTCCACTCCATGAACCTCCTCATGTGGCTGATCCTCATCTTGAGACTCATCTTTGGGAACCAACAGTTCCTTTTCTGCATGCAAGTCTAGCTCCCTCTCAAGAGAAAACCACATGGCTTTCCCCTCATCGAACTTTATATCCCGTCGCATAACATTCATCTTACTGTTCGGAAAATACACACGATAATTATGGGGTGTTTCTGTGTACCCCACAAATATCCCAACTTCAGCAGTCAGTTCCAACTTCTTCCTGGCACAAAAACAGATGAGCCAAAAATTTTAAAATGAGAAACATCAGGTTTCTTACCAGTGAAAACTTCTTTAGGTGTACTCATGCCAAGTATTCTATGAGGACAATGGTTTTGCACATAAAATACAGTATTGCATGCTTCTGCCCACAAATGCATTGGTAGGCCTTGATCATGCAAGATCACTCATGCTGCACCCATGATTGTTCTGTTCTTCCTCTCTGTGACCCCATTTCGTTGTGGGTTATGAGGCGCTATGAGTTCTCTTCGAATTCCTTCTTTGCTGCAGAAGTCCTTGAATTTGTTAGATATGTATTCTCCACCATTATCGCTCCTTAAAGCCTTCACTTGCTTCCCTAACACTTTCTCCACCAATGCTTTAAACTCACAAAACTTTGAGAATGTTTGATCCTTCTTCTACATGAAGAAGATCCAACATTTACGAGAAAATTCATCAACAAAAATAACATAATACCTATGTTTTTCTATTGAAGCAATCGATAATGGTCCACACACATCTATGTGAATTCTCTCCAGGATCAACGAAGAATAGTTCTCCTTTTTATGAAAGGTGGACTTTACATACTTCCCCAGGGTGCAACCCTTGCACTGGTCTAACTAAGCAAGTGTTCCCATTGGAAGTCCAGTAGATATTTGTTGCATGATCTTCAAGGCTCCATGATGAAGATGGATCAATCGCCTGTGCCATAATTCTCCCTCATCCTGGCTCACCACTTTTTCTTCCTTGCCCACCATGGCACCACAACCATCTACCTCCAGCATGTAGAGATTCTTAACTCGAATCCCTATCTTCTTGACTTGACCCGTTTCTTTATGTCGCAGGTAGGATTTTCCATCGCTGGAAGTAATGTCATATCCTTTGTCCTCCAACATTGCGGCTGAGACTAGATTTTTCTTCAGACCTGGAACATGCATAACATTTTTCAATTGAAATGGTTTACCTGACTCCCTTTGAAAGGTAATGGTACCAATACCAGTCGCACTGTATCGTCCATCGTCGCCCATATCTATATGCATTCTGAGATCTTTCTCCTCCAAGTCACTGAAAGACTCTTTATCTCCTGTCATGTGGTAGGAAGTGCCACTATCCAAATACCACAACGATCCCGATGCACTTGAAGCCATGCATGAGATCAAAGAGAAGTCAAGTTCAAATTGTGAGATAAGAGCCTCACCAATTGTAGCTCTAGCAACCATCTTGTTCTTCCTCTTCTGCGGACAGCTAGTAGCAAGATGCCCATGTTCATGACAGTGAAAACACTTCACTTTGGGAAAATCCATCTTCTTGACTTTACACTCGGATTTTGAATGGAATTTCTTCCCTTTCCCTTTCCTTGCCTTGGCAGTCAAAGCACAATCCTCTTCATCATCACGCTTTGATGAAGATCCATCTCTGGTGTTCCGCCTGAACTCCTCCTGCACTAGATCCGACCATAATCGTTCCCAATATGGAAATGTTTCCCTTCCATTGACAGAGTCTTGATAACTGTGCCAACTCTTGGGAAGTCCTAGGAGAGCCAAGCTCACCAAATCATCAACAACGAATGTTATTCCCACACTTCCAAGATCATCCCGACATGGGACAAACTTTGTGAGATATTTTTGTTGTTGGGAAAAATACCCTATGGACTAGCAAACTAGGGTCAGACTTGCATGCAGATTTTGACCGAAAATAAATTACTTTTTAACCTACAACCCAAGATAAAGACCCCTCTTTCACAGTAGATTCATGAAGATAACCACTAACCTTTTTTACCGTCGTTCGATGTAGATCCTCCGTTGTGCTTTGACCACTTGCTTGCGCTGCTCCTTCCACAGATAACCTGCAAACCAGACAAATAACAACTATGCATGCATGCTACTTCTCTACTCAAGGGTTAGAAATCAAGCATAAATTCATCAAATCATAGATAACTCATGCATTGGGATGGGAAAAGTATTATTTTTATTAATGAGATGAATCAACTTACAATCAAAGCTGAGACCGACCACCGCTCCTTGAACCTGATCCTGGGCTCCTCTTCTTCTATCCTCCAACTGCTTTGCGTTAAATATCCTTTGGCATGAGGAAAGGCTAAAGGGTTTGGACAATGGATTACGTAAATGGGTAGAGTTTCTTCGCTATATTTTTCCTCCTCGAAATGGTACCCCTACACCTTCTTTTATAGGCTAGAAGGAGCTAGGGTTTTGGATGAACCCTCAGCCATGCATGGCCGGGAGTTTCAGTTAACTGACCCATAGGTTTTTGTTCTGTCAGCAACTTTCCTTTTTTCGTGCTTTGTTAGGTACACGCGGGTTGTAGTGAGCCATTCAGCGTGCACACGCGTGCAGTAATGGGTTAGGGCGCGTGGACCTTGACACAAGAGGATTTCCAAAGAGTTGTTCAACAGATGTTTTGGCAATGAAGGGATATGAGTTGGCCTGATGCCAGGTAAGCATGTGTGGTGCAATTTAGGGTTATAATAGATGCCCCGTAATGTGTGAGGTCAGAAGATCATCTGATGGCCGAAATACATTACCAATCTTTACTGATGTGCTGAATGAGTGAGCCCAAGGATCAGGAACCAAGAGGTGCCATTTGCAAAATAACAAATGTCTCACCGAGGCGAGCATACCCATGTCCGGGATAAAATAGAACCATGGCTACCAATCAAATACACTGTAGATCCATGTCAAATAACTATAAAGAATAGCCATGAATAATACACAGCGGAGCTATATCTCGAAATCAGAAAGATATACATATAGAGTACCCATCTTCCAGAAGTTGATTCGGCCTGATGGTTGTACTTCAGAGCTCAAGAAACAACTTCAAAATCTTATAAAACTCGGGTAGGAGTGTAATATGAGTGTACGACTGCACTACCTAGAGGTCTTCAACGGCTCGTCGGTTATGGACTTGATAATCTTGATGATCAAACTGAAGGCTTCAGTGATTTGTAACAAGGACTTGATTGGACGTTCAGGATGGCTGGGTATGTGGACAAGAGACATATTGCAGAGGGGTCGACTCAGACTTAGTGACAAACTTCCCTTGGACAACAACATGACAAGTGATAAGACTCAGGCAGCATATATGTTAATCATAAATCTATGAAGCAGGAGGCAATGCAAAATCTCCATATGTTTGGAAGAGTAACCAAACGGTGGAGGACATAACTCTATATAGCGAGAAAAGATTCCTAAGGTTGTACTACATCCCATAGTCTGATGATCAAACAGACAGATGTGCTTTATCCAAGTGCGACTCATTATGCTGCCAATAAAGAAAATACTTTTCCCATCCTCTTTTTGGGGTATATTTGATTTTTTTGTTCTGTTTGGTAATTTTTGAAAAAGAATAAAGGGATATTACATTACAATGGAGGAACGAGTACTGCAAACATACAAGCTCAAGGCACAAGGACAAGACTGATATTCTGGTAAAATGATGCTCGGGAAAAATCCTTCGACGGCCAAAGGTGTTAAGACGCAGAAGAAAACTGTCACAAGGCTGGTGGATAAGGTATGCAAATGCGGTTGATAGAACACACAATGGTAACATCCTTCGATGTAAGTTTAACGAGCCTAGAGAAGGTAGGATCGGTGGTTTTTCATATTTAGAGAGTCTGAAAAAACCATAAAAGGAGACTCCGCTGGGGTACCCTTTTCGACAATAGTCTAGTTGATTTGAAAAATGATGCAGGAGCATCTCTCCATGCAGCCAGCCAGCCACGTCAGCGCGCACGCATTCAAAGGCTGAAGAGAGGCGCAGCCTCATTTTGAATTTGAAATTCAATGTAATTTAATGTCTTAGGCTGGTGAGCCATGGAAGTTGTGCCTTTGTGCAGGTTGTAGGTAGGATCAGCTTTAATGCTAGATCGGCTGAGATCTAGATCCAGATGCTGGACTAGACATCCATTTAATGTAATTAAATAGGGTAGGTGAACCTGGAGGGAAGTGCTCGATGGAGCCCCTCAGGTAAAAGAGATTTTAGATCTCATTTTGAGTTAGATGAGATAGATGAGGTTGTAAGAGAAGAGCCGAGGAGAGATCGAGAACACTTTTGTAAAATACAGGCATTTGCCATTGTTAATATAACAGAGCAGTTTTTCCTGCATTGATTTTGTGTTGAATGGATGTCTGTGTGTGTTCTCTATGTATGCAGTGAATGTATGTAATGTGGATGCATTTTGCAGGAGTTCTGTTTGATTTCAGGGTTGAAATTCTTTGAGGCTTCACACCAGGAGGGTGCAATAGAACGCTGTGAGTTCTTAGAGATGTGCACAGGGGGATGCACTTCTGAACATTGCGGGGTTCAGACAGAGACGTGTTGAGGCACAGGGCTGAAATCAAAAACTCAGGAAGAAGACCTGTGAGGTTACTGAACACCTTAGGAGGCAAAGTTGTGTAGCTGAAACACAGTTGCAGACAGAATCATGGAGGATTATGTGAGAGCTCTGCCAAGTGGGCATTGAGTGTGTGTACAGGAGTGCACAAAGGAGGGAACTCTGCTAAGAGTTTAGAAGAAACAGAATCACTGAGGATTCTGAGAGATCTTCCAGGAGGGAATTGAGAAGGTGCAAAGAGTGCATAGAGGGAACCCAGAACTACTGAACATTCTGTGGAGAAGATACTCCTCCAGGAGGGTGTCGAGGAAGCGTGCAGATAGGCACCGAAGAGGAGAGAAATCTTTGAGTTCTGTGTTGTGAAGGGAGAGTCCACTGAAGGGTCTCCACTGGGTTTCTGAATACCCAGAAGTACTCAAGAAGAGGCTTGAGCAGAAGGATAGCCAGGAGGGCATCCATTCCATTCTCCATCTGAGGGAGAAGAAGGATAAAATCCCCCAAGGGGTCTGAGTGTTCGTAGGAAGCTCAGGAGAGGCAGCACTGTAGGTGTGCAAAGACTCTACAGAAGTGCAGACGTTGAAATATTTCGAGGATTCGAGAGTAAGAACTCTGAAGGAGTCAGCGTTTTATACGCATAGCGAGACTCAAGGTTGAGGAGTTCGCAGAGGAAAGAAGAGAAGGCAGAGGCCTTGGAAAATCTAAGTTCTCCCAAGTCTGGAAGAAATCGTGGAAGCTCAGGAGGAGCAGCAGCTGTCGTTAGAATGGCCAGAGAGAAGATCTGGACTGTTGAGTTACCCGTCCAGAAAGAGCGTCAGGAGAAGTGCACAGAAGAGGAGAGTGACAGTCATCAGATCTCTTAGAGAAATCCCGTCAACCATTGGATAGGGAGAAGGTGCACAGAGATTAAACGCAGGAGCAGGTGTGCAGATGAGAAGTGGTATGGGCCGTTAGATCTGGGATAGATACCCGACAGCCATCGAATCTGGAGAAGTCACGCGGGAGTTAACCCCATGAACGGGAGGAGGAGTCCCGAAAGAGTCATCGGGATATCAAAGTCATCGGGGTTTGAAGGTCAAGAGAATCGAGACCTTGTAGGTCACAAAATCCCGAGAAAGGATCCTAGTCATTGATCCCGGCAGGACATGCGTCAGACATCAGGACAGGAGTCGGGATTTAACCCATCGGGGATTCTAGGAGTGAAGAGATCGTTGCATCAGGATTCGTGATCCGTGAAATCCCGATAAGCTCAGAACCATCCATCAGCAGGGACACGTGTCGGAAGATCCGAGGAAGTCGTGAATCGGAGAATCGGGGTTCCCGGAGGCAAGAACCTCTTGCATGTTGGAATCACGATTCACGATATCTCGACGGGAGATTTGAACCATCCATCGGCAAGGATGCATGGCAAGAGATCCCGAAGAGTCGGAGTTTGGACATCGGAGTTTTCGGAAGAAAGAAACTCTTGCAACTTGAAGTCACGATCCGCGATATCCCGACGGGAGTTTTAAACTGTTCATCTGCAGGGACACGTGTCAGAGTATCCCTAGGATTCAGGGTTCGGCATTTCAGGGTTTCCAAAGACAAAGGAATTGTTGCATCAGAAATCATGATTTCGTGATACCCGATAGGGTGACGAAGATAGTGGAGGACATGTGTCAAAAGAGTTCCGTGAATTAGTGCAACGGGAATCGTGATTTCTCGATCACCACAGGAGCATGGGACATAGGCGCCAAAGAAAAGGATCGATGTTGGAAGGTCAACCCTCGTAGGAGTCAATGCCAGGTGGCATCGGGGATCGGGAGTCGGGGATCCGTGAGGACAGTGGATCACGACAGTGCAAGTGCCGATTTCCCGATGAGGAAATTCCCGATAAAAGCAAGGAAAGCATTTGGAGAATATTCATTGGGGTTCGGGAATTTGTGAGACCCGATCTCATGAGTTCAAGACTCGCGATCACGCGAGGTCCGATTTCCCGATAAGACAAAGGGAGATCATAAGGAGCATTCCGTGGGTATTGAGAACTCCCGATAAGGGGGTTGAAGAACATTTCAGTTCTTCGGGCCTAAGGAAGAGAAGGTCCTTTGGGAGCGGACGTGCTCGGTTGGCACGTCTGTGTCAAAAAAGGGATAAACTAGCACCGATTAGATGTCAATTCAAAATCATTTTAATGAGTGTGACAAGGACAAGATCACTTGGCTATTTTTTCACTCTTAAGGAGTCTAAAAAAAGCTTAACTATGGACTCCGTCAGGAATATTCTTCTGGACCAATTTAACGAGTGTGAAAGAATAAGGTCACTCAACAATCTTTTCAATTTTAGGGAGTCTAAAAAGAGCTTAACTATGGACTCCATGGGGTTTTCTTTTTCGTAAATTTAGTCCCTCGGGCATGAAAAAGGAATAAAATTATACCTGAGAATACTCTTCTAAAGAATGGGAATTCGATAGAGTATACCCTTTTTTGTACAGTTGACCGTCCGGACCAAAAAAGGGGTAAACTACCACCAGACAGATGTGACTTCAAATTTCAGTTTAACGAGCATGAAAGGTCACAAGATCGCTTGGCAATCTTTTCATTTTTAGAGGGTCTGAAAAGGGCTTAAAAGGAGACCCGTTATGTTTTGGGAGTCCTGAGGGTGAGACAAAGAGTGAAAAAGACCCATGCAAATGAGGCTCAAACTCATATTCAGGAAAGACTATATGGATTCCCGAGCCTATAGTTTTTTTAGAAACGACATGGACGCCATAATGCAACCAGGACCTACCTAGGGCATCCATGTTCTGGTAAGCTCTACCACCAAGTTGCGACACTTCTAGAGCAGATATGACGGTTCCGTGTCACAACTGGATGGGATCGATCCTATAGCATAAGAAAAAGGCAACGAGATGCAAAAGTTGGGGTGGTATCCTAACCTATATGCTCAAGTTGATTTTTGAAAAAAAAAAAATTATGGACCGTCAATATTTTTCCGAAACTCAAAAAAAATTGTCCCAATACCTAATAAAATCCCTCCCATATAACTCCTAGATCACTCTAAATGGTTTTTGGTATAAAGAAACTGATAAGGGGGGCCAAAAAAGTGACAAAAAGATGCCAAAAAGTCTATAAATAGAAGTTGGCAGCTCATTATCACCATTGCTGATTTGGAAATTGACTCTGGAGCCAAAAGACCCCCTTTGCCAAAGATAGTGATTCCAGGAGCTACAGTGGATGAAATGAACTTCTTCTTGGACCAAGTAAGTACAAAATCCCTTATCTAGCTATTCAATACTTCAATTCAGTCATTTGATTTATTTTTTGGGTGGGCGTCGACCTTAAAAAGGTCGGCCGTAGGTACACGGGGGTTGTCCAGATACAGCTCACGTGTACACGCGTGCAGAGTAAAGCCTGCACGCGTGTACACACGACTGTCACCTATACAACCCGCATGTACCCCCCCTTATTGAGGGAAAATAAAACTAAAAGAAGTATTGACCCTCCTTTACCTTGTTGTGTTGGCAGGATGTATGTCCAGTGGAGGGAAAGGGAGCATGAGGCAATCAGTGAGTTGGTTGCTGCAGATCCGAATGTTGTGGCCGTGTTAATGCAATGCGGTTTAATCAAATTTTTTCTATGTCCATTTATGTGCGTGCAACCAAGACTACTGAATGCCTTGATTGATTACTGGCATCTTGATGCAGAGGCATTTATGCTATAGGGGCAATCATTGGTGCCCACCACCGAGGAAATTTACTTTCTGAATGGCCTCTCAAGGAGAGATAAACCAATCAACTTCCAGACTTTTCCTGCGGGGCTGAGCAAGATCTCAGAGTTGATAGCTGAGTACTGTGAGGCTGGGACCGAACGTGCGGGTTCCCAGGTACCCGTTAGCATTACCAACTTAGCACTACAGACTATCTTGTTACTTATTCAGCGGATGACCAGCTTAGCAGCCATGCATCAGGCTTCGCGTGCACAGATGAACTGTGCTATCCAGTGCATGAATGCACAAATTTTTGATTGGAGTACCACACTGCTAGAGTGTATGAAGAGGCAATTGACAGATTGCCAACAATGGACACAGAGGAACTTTGGGTTCGGGACTATCTTGTGTTCATTCTTTTTTGAGAGAGTTCTATGTTTTAGTCCTCAGGTTGTAGTACGAGGACATCTGGCCTCTTAACCTGAAGTGTGTAGATGGGCAGTGTTACTGCCGTGATAGGGTGGTGGAAGGACCATTGAGGCCTTCGACGATGACTTCTTTGCTTGGTTGTCACGACAGATCCCTGCTATCGAGGACTACCCGTATGCAGGGATAGACTTCTCTAGAGATCCAGAGATACCCGTGCCTCCTGGTGAGGAGCGAGGGGAGATGGGTAAGTCTCCTCCTTTGTAGTTTTGTTTTGTTTGCATATGTAATTTTTATGTCTTTTTATTATATATATCATTTTTTTGTATGCCAGAGTATTTGATGGATACATTTGTTGTATGCAGATGTGGGACCCGTGCAACCTGCCGACTATGCATGGACCAGGCGTCGTCCACGACCAGAGGCCGCGGCTGCTGCCGCTGGGGGATCAGTAGTAGCAGGGAACCTTCTAGCCAGATAAGCTGAGAGGGTCCTTAGACGAGTTGAGCGGAACTTCACTACGCTCACTCGCACAGTATCGATGGCAGAGATAGAGGACCTGCCGCCATCCATGCAGCCTCATGTTGTGGGGGCACCTCGGACATGGGTCTGATTGTTTAGGAGTTTAGCCCGTGCTGTAGATGATTATAACAGGGCCCATAGGCCCTGGACAGATTTAGACTCTTTATGTGCCACGAGCACCTACTTGTATATATTTTTTGAGGGCATAAGCCTGGTGACTCGTTACTATTCCCATTTTTGAGGTGCTTGCATCCACCTATGTACTCCGAGTATTTTATGATGTTTATATATGGTTTTTTATCTTTTTTGTGTCTTATGGATCCTGTTTGCAAAAATGTATTTACATGTTTATGTCCATGTTCTTTTATATGTGGGCAAGATGCCAATCTAAAATTTGATTAGCTAGAGTATTTTTTATTTGGTTTAATCTCCTAGGAACATGTAAATATGTAATATAATCAAAGTTGCGTTCTAAGAGATGTACCCTAAGGAATCGTCAGTGTAAAGTTGGATCATGAACCCAGTATATTCTGTTTAGATGCGACACAACTAGTTGAGCGTCGAGATAGACCCGGAGATGAGAGATACCTAATGACAAGGCGTCACGAAGAAACTCAATAATTGCACTATACTCGGCGACATTATTTGTGGTTTCACCTAAGCATATACCTCCAGAAGATAACAACTGACCCTGTGGTGTAAAGATTACCCAAGCTGCGGAGGCAAGCCTCCGCGTGTGTCGACTAGCACCGTCCGCATATCCAATGAACACCTCAGAATCACTTGACATTTGCCATATTGACGAAAGATAACATCAATGACATGTCCATAACACTTTTTAAAAGAAACGTAAAAAAGGTAATAGTACAAAGACTATACATATGTTACAAAAAGTTACCCACAGTGACCTATCTATGAGTAATACTTCTTGAGGTAGAGCCCATTTCTAGGCTCCGCCAATGCATTCCCTTCAAAATCAACCAAACAATAAGCGCCCTTTTTTAATACCTTTTTGATAATGAAAGGTCTGAACCACATAGGTTTAAACTTTCCTGCCCCCAGGGGGTCCTTGTCTTGGTCATAGACCAGGACAAGGTCGCCTTCAGAAAAAATACGAGGACAAATGAACCTATCATATTGACACTTGACCTTATGTTTATGAGCCTCATTGGCCATGGCCGCATCACAACGCTGCTCAAGGTATACTAATTGTTCTTCAAGTGGAGAAATGTCTGGCAATAACTGTACTACCAATTTCAGAGATGGGATTTGACATTCTATGGGCAAGGCTACCTCCAGCCCATAAACAAGTTGAAAAGGTGAGAAACCAATTGCAGTCTTAACAGATGTTCGGTAAGCCCATAATGTCGAGTATAACATCAAATGCCAATTGGACTTGGCTGAGTTGATAGTTCGTTGTAGAATCGTCTTGAGAGTTTTGTTTACAACTTCCACCTGCCCATTGGCTTGGGGGTAGTAAGGTGATGATTTTTCCTGCCATAACCCAAGATTTGATGTTAATTCGGTCATCATTTGGTTTTGAAAGTGACTGCCATGGTCAGTGACAATCTCTCTCGGGACGCCGAACCTTGCTATGATTTGATTGAATAAGAAGAGAGCTACAGTCTCTCCATCATCTTTAAACATTGGCATAGCCTCGATCCACTTAGTGAAGTAGTCAACAGCTACGATGATATAGCGGTGCCCCCTTGCTGACGGGGGGTTGCATGTAGTGTAATCAATCCCCCACTTAGTGAAGGGACCAACTGTGATGACAGGAAACATAGGAGTGGGATGTGCCCGCATCTTCCAAGAGAAGATTTGGCACTGATGGCACTTCTTGACCGATTCGATACAATCTTTGATAAGAGTGGGCCAGAAGTAACCTGCTCGTAAAATATTTTGGGTTGTTGCCAACCCAGATAAATGAATACCACATGCTCCAGTATGGAAATCATTGAGCACTATGATGGCCTCCTCATGAGTAAGACATCAATGCAAGATGTAGTCTACACCTCTCCGATACAATGTATCATCGAGTATGAGATAATTCTTAGCCTAATGGCGTATCCGCCAACGCTCGTCACGAGAAGCAGAGGTGGGGAATTTCAAAGTTTGGAGATAGATAAGTATATCTCTGTACCAGGGGTCTGAAGATGAAATCAAAAACATATCCCCCCGGATAGGTGATTCCTCAGGTACAACATCACCTGACTCAACCGGAAGTTCCGAAATAAGTTATGCGAAGACCAGTGACTTTTTGGACTTTGTTGAAACGAAGTCTAAGTCAAACTCTTGGAGGATGACTATCCATATACTAATTTTTCCGCCTATAAATCATCATGTCAACATGTACTGGAATGGATTCATGACAAATGACGGTGGTCTTAAGAAACAGAACATATTGACGGAACCGTTGAACAGCATGAACTGCTGCCAACGCAAGTTTTTCGATATGTGAATAATTAAGTTCTGGTCCTATGAGGCCTCAGCTTAGGTAATAGATCACGTATTCTGAAAATGAATCATCCTCCTGAACTAAAACCATGCCTATGGTTGACTCTACGGCAGCTAGATATAACAATAAATCCTTGTTGTAGTTAGGTGGCCGTAGCAGCGATGCAGTTGTGAGGGCGTGTTTTAATGCGTCGAAAGAGAGTTGAGCGGCTTCGTCCCAGAAAAAAGGGATGTCTTTCTTTAGTAAACGCATAAATCCCTTGGTGATTTCGGCATAGTTGGCGATGAAGCGTCGTAAGAAGTTCTCCTTGCCTTGTAGACTTTGAAGTTGTAAGATTGTGCATGGGGGGGGAAACTGGATTATTTCCTCCACCTTAAGAGGATCGACCATGATCCCTGTTGTTGACATGATGAAACCTAACAAATGTCCTGACGTTACGCAGAAGCTGCACTTGTTTGGATTTAAGCGAATCCTGAAGTAGCAACAGTGTTCGAAGATTAGTCTAAGGTGCATGGGATGATCTTTTCACTTGCGAGAGCGTGATGCTAAATCATCTAGATAGGCCTCGACTATATGTTTGAGGTCATGAAACACAAAATACATGGCCCGCTGGAATGTGGCTCCAGTATTTTTAAGGCCAAAAGGCATCTTACGATAGGAAAATGTACCCCACGGACAAATGAATGCCATTTTTTGTTGGTCTTCAGGTTTGATTTGGATTTGATTATATCCCGAAAAACCATCCATGAACGAAAAGGCTTCACAACCAGCACATTCATCAATGATCTGGTCAATGAATGGTGTTGGAAAATTATCTTTGGGACATGCCTTGTTCAAATCATGGAAATTGGTACATACACGAATCGTGCCTTGTTTTTTATTGATCGGCACGGGGTTTGACACCCATTGAGTCAAATGAATAGGATAAATGAAACCTGCCTTTAGCAATTTCTCAACCTCAATATTGATGGCTACTTCTTTCTTAGGATTGGCTGGACGAAGTTTTTGTCGAACAATCTTAGCATCATGATACGTTGTGATTTCATGTTCAACTATTTTTGGATCGATACCTGGCATTTCCTCATAAGACCAGGCAAAAACATCGTGAAATTCTTTGAAAAGATCCATGTAAATTTGAATCTCTTCAGGGGAGAAATCCGCTCTGACAAAGACATTCTCCACGATGCCAGAGGTTCGAGAGATGTTGATAGGTATAGTTTTAGCGATAGTCGCCATATTACCCTTAGCATAGATTTCCTATGTAGCTAAGAGATTAATAGTACATGGTTGATCTCCCTTCATGGTAATGGTGAACTCTCCTGCTTCGATTCGGCTTAACTCTGGGAGGAAATATGATCTGTGATGAAGATCTTCCCAAGGTTTGTCCGAACTAGTCATTTCTTCAATTACTGCTTCGTCAGAAGGAAAGACTAATTCTAATGAATCGATGTTAGCGAGAGAACCCTAAGCCCAGATAGGGTCTAGAAGTGGATCTAACTCTTGTGTTGGAGTCAGATCAGGGTTAGCTGAGGTTTGCTGGACTAAAGAGTACACTACTTTAGCGGCCGACAAGGGCATGGACATGCCGTGGTGCCCTATCTCATCCATCGTGGCTGATGGGGAAGGAAGAATCCAAGGATCCTCAAAGTAAGTCGTGCGGAACAACGAAACTTGAAAAATCTCAACCTTATGGTGATTAGATATAAACTTGACATCATCATGAGGAGGTGGGTAATCGAAGGTACCCATCAAGGATGGGCACAAACCAACTCCTATGTTAATGACACCTGGTTGAGGATTATCAATCATGGGAACCGTGGATGCCCCCAATGTTGGTTCGGGTCTGGAGAAAGACAGTTGATCAATGGTCACTATCCGGCCCTCGTGTGGAAACAACAAGACTCAGAAAACTGTAGCAACCACATCTTTCATAGCATAAGTCCAACTCCATCCTAACAAGAGATTATAGTTGACGGGAGCATCGACTACCTCTACTTCGACACACACGATCTTCCCTCCTAACTACACAGGGAAAGAAGGAACGATGCCATGTGGTCGGAAAGAACGACCGTCAAAAGTAGTGAGGAGAGTAGGTGATGGAGACAAAGTGGGCTGGCCTCGTCGACCATCATGCGGAAGATATTCCATGTAAAATTTTTCATGGGATGAGCCACTACTATATGAAATGCTACGTGGTAAGGTAGACGAAGTTTTAAGTCGGTTGTATCTAACATGATGGTACCCGGATTACAAGTCTCAGTAGAGCCCAAAGCAGTTAACAAGGCTTTCCTCTGAGCAGGGAAACTTTGGAGGACCTCCAAAGCAGACATTGGACAAGGGGTTTGTGATAAATCCTCCACCACAGAGTAATTTTGGGCGGCCCTTGCGATTGGGTTGTGAGAAGCTTTCTTAAATGCACCCTTTGGATTGCGTGTCATTATTTATCCCAACGTCTTCTCGATTTGTAGAGGAAGATATGGGAGTTCAGCTTCTTTACCCTTCTCAGAAGTGCTTGGTTTACTATAATCGTGCACTCTAGTCATTATGAAAGCATCACCCCTAACCATATATACATTCATGGATGAGGGATTGTTTGGAGGAGGGCAGACTTCTTGGCTACCCCCTTCTGTGCTTGTAGAGGCTTGAGTTAAATTTTTCCCATGTTAAAAGGGATTAGTCAATACTGCTTGTTGTTGCTGTGTGACAAACTTGTGGGCCTCTGCAAGTCGAGGACAAAGATGGGTCGGGTGGTCTTCCACACACAAGTTGCATGGATACCTTGCCTTCCGTTTTTCCATGGTGTCCCCACCAACATTATCAGTGGGTTTTTTATCCCCCTTACCCTTCTTTCGTTGTTTTTTCTTCCCTTTAGGCTAATGGGTGGCCTTTGGGTTAGTCAACTTCACGGAGTGTACTTCCGACGTTTGGGTAGGAGGAGCAGCCAAAGCAGTAGTCTGGCTGGTCGCTGAGTGTTGTATAGATAATTGTTGCAATTGTTTTGTCAATTGCTCAGCGGCCTTGGTTTGTGCTGAACCTACAATACCATCGGCATGTGGTCCAGCTCTTTGTCTAGTTTTATCCAGTATCGATCGTGGTGCATCCGGCAGGATGTTGTATAATAAACTAGACTGAGAATAGATGAGCTCAAACTATTGAGCCCTCATGATGACATCTTCTTCAGAGAAAACTCTGGAAGTCGCAACGTCTTTGGATAACTATGGGACCAGAGACTTAAGGAACCACTCAAGCAGAAATGCTAGTGGGACTGGTACTTTGATTAGACTCTTCCGGCATCTCCACTCTCGGATATGATCAGAGATATGGTCCACGGTTATCTGTTTGAAATTGGCGAGCAACTCTGTGCCAGCGTCGTATCTCACAGGTAACTAGAAATGGTTAAGGAAGGCCATCGCCAGTTCGCCAAAAGAAGAGTATCTTGAGCGATCGAGCTCAATGCACCATTTTGCGACACTCCCGATAAGAGTGCGTTGAAACAATCACAACTGTATGGAGTCATCTTTCAATGAGTTAGATGAACACCAAAGGTGGAAGGTAGTCAAATGATCACCTGGATCTTCATTAGGCTTGGCCTTGAACTTTGGAATGTCCAAAAACAGCTTCGTTGGCATAGGAGGCCAACACGGATCATGACAAATAGGATCATTTAACAACCTTGTCAAATATGGCAAGTGTAAAGTTGCCAGGAATGGTAGCTTGGGTTGCTGCTGATAACCTGGGAAAAAGGGTCTTGGAGTTGGACTGGCACCAGGTTGCCAGGAAAAGTTTGGCTGCTGGCCCGGATTCTGGTAGAAACCATGGCCCTGACCAACATAAGGATTTTGCATCTGTGGAGACATCATCGGCTGATTTCCCATAAAGGACATAGGGTGTTGGGCATGCATCATTTTTGAAGGACTTTGGGAAGGATTACCCCATGCTGGTCCTAATGGGAGAGGCATAGTAGTTTGTCCAGGGTTCCATTGACTGTGGAAAGAAGTACACTAGAACGAAATTCCAGAGGAGGGAACGGATCCTTGTCCTGAGTTCCAAGGTCCTACTATATGTGCTCCCTGCGCAGGAATAGTACCCTGCGCAGGAGTAGACTGTCCAAAAATAGGATTTCCCCCAGACGGGAAAGCGGTGGATGAGAAAGTGTTGTTACCAAATGTCCTGTTCCAAACAAATGGTGACGAACCTACTGGCATACTGTGCATAGGTGTTCCTTGAATCTCGGCTCCAAATAAACTATTGTGTGTAGGCTGCCCGGCGGACTGCTGATGCTGACCACCAAGCGAAGGGGACGAAGGAGGGATATGACCTCCGGTGTAAAGAAAAGCGTTAAAAGAGACAGGACTGCCCCCAAGTTGACTTTGTAGAGGAGCGTTAGAGCTCCCTTCCCCTAGACCCAAAGTCTGTAAAGTGGAGTAAGTGAGTACAAGACTTGTACCCGAACTAGGCATACCATATGAGAACGGAGGGCCTGTCGCCCTAGGTGTGAAGGGGGTTGTGGCTGCCGCCATAGACGGGTTCGGTCCACTGTGTGATGTAGTTGCGGCCGAGACCATGGTGGCTCAGACCGACGATAGTAAGTTAAGAGATGATTCTCCCGTGGTAGCAACTGTGGTAGGAATGGAAGAATTTCCAGAAGAAGTAAGAGTGTTTGTTTCCATAGCTGTGTGAGGCACTGACAGGCTTTCGTAAAATTGGATTGGTACAATAACTAGTGGCTACGTATCATTGGTTGGGGTTTCAACTGAGCCAAGATTGGCATTTGACTCCTTCGGGAGTTTTTTGGGCACAAAGGTCTGTAACCTGGTCTCTTCGAAAGACCCTTGTTGGTCTAGCTTCCGCCTTAATGGTGGCGGGGGTGGCTTCAATATAACCGGTGGCAGGCCCAGAAGCCCTCATGACCGGCGGAGCTCGGGATCCTCCATTGTGTGAGAAGATCCAAGACATGCTAAGGTATTCTACATGTTCAAAAAGTAACACACACTAAAAAGAAACCCCTAAGAGATAAGACAAGCAATCACTAAACTAGTTGGAAGAACAGTTACAACAACCAACACTAGAGCAACTTACCGGTGCAAGTGCAACTCGAAAATGGAAGCACCCTCTCGGTATACTCTGCAAATCATGGCTTGATGTCTGTCCTAGGTACCACGGTATACCCCCACAGTCACCTGTGTATGTCCCTAAAAGGATTGGCAACTAGGTTGCCAGCACGCGAACAATCACCAGGCGGGTATAGTCGAAAGTCGGGACAATGAGTAGGGTATCAATCCCAAAACCTGTCAAGGGTATCGAGAGAAAATGGTCCGAAAGACAACTGAGGACCTCGAATAGATTCGATACCCACGAAGCCCCGTGGCAAATGCAAACGACGGAATCCCAAAACAAGCCCTCGATATGTGTTCTCCACTACGATTGGTCCAGCTTTGGAGGGGTTATCTCCGCTACCTTTCCGCACGCGACCTCATGTTTATCCCATGTGTTAGAGGGGGGTCCTGGATAACTTCCACAAAACTGGACTTAGACACTCCCTACCTCAGACTCTAATGTTTGGTTTTGAGTGGCCTTGAAGAGTTTCCTCTCCAACCTAATTCAAGGCCCTATTCCTGAACTAGTGTGTGAACCCTACAAACATAAAAGTCTAGTAGATTTTAATATTAGTGTTGCTTTTAAGGATTTTTCTTACATCAAGGGGTATGAAGGTTAAACTAATGGTGTGTAAAGACGAAATAAAAAATGAATGAAAAAAGATGGAAACAAAAGACTTTTACTAAATGCAAAATTTCAGCAACTTTTCACAAAGAAAGATTTCTTTTTCTTTTCAATTTTTCTAAGATTTTATGCAACAAACATAAAGGAATTTCACTCGAATACGATCTACTTATGCTCTAAATGCACTACAAAAACTTATGAAACAAAAGACTTCTCCCTAGCTAGTGATGCAGAAACACACTCTTCAAACAAAGAAGAAAATGAAAAGAGATTGTTTTTTTTATTTAAGTGCTAGTAAAACAACAAAGGGAAAATACCGACAAGCACAAAACCAAGAAAAACCAATTCTGGCTTAAAGCGTGGATCGAAAAGAATCAGAGTAAAGACACACAATGGAAATAAAGAAAACAAAGACTCTTACGCTTGTCTAAAAACCCAAAAAAAAAAAAAAATAAATTATATTTTCTGTCAACTATCAACTGAGAAAAAGCAGGCTAAGGGTAAGATGACCTAACCTACTGACTGCTCAACCCTAGACTCAAACACCTGAGAGGAATAATTCTCATCAAAGGAGGGGATGACTGCTCCACCCTGAACAAAAAGTAGCCTCTCAAGCACGCTACTGTCACTAAAACAACACACGTGCAAACGCGTGTTGAGCTGAAACAGGAAGCGTGTACACGCGGGCTGACCTTGTACAGGCCGCGTGTATGTATAAATTCTAAGACAAAAATAAAAACAGGTAGTCCAGACCAGGAAGAGGCCTCTGGTATTGATAACTAGGGTCTCTTGAAGGCTTGGATGCTTCTTCTAACAGAAAAGAAAAATAATGCGAGGAATAATAAGGCGAAAAGAGTAATCTGAAATAGGACTATGAACCAACAAGACTCAGACAGGATTCTAGAAAACCCCCTAAGAATGTATATTTATGACAGGGAAGAGGTGGACTGCCTCTACAGTTCTCTGAACTCCTACACGCCATTGTTATCCCTACAGCTAGCGTTCACATGCGGGTTGTAAGAGGATAGGGCGCGGGTACACATGCGCAAGCCTTCTTCAGGCCGCGTGTACCTCTGTGTGTCCCGACAACTACCGTCAAGCAACAGTCAAGGAAAACTGGTATAAAGAACCAAGCTCCCTGCTAGCTCAGACCTTGCAGAAAAAGACAGGCAAAGAAACATAAAATCTAATCTTTAAACTATCCAAAAAAATCAACTAAATCCAGAAACCCTAAAAAGTATTTTCCCCAGTACGGTCGCCAATTCTGTTGTTGGGAAAAATACCCTACGGACTAGCAAACTAGGGTCAGACTTGCATGCAGATTTTGACCAAAAATAAATTACTTTTTAACCTACAACCCAAGATAAAAACCCCTCTTTCACAGTAAATGCATGAAGAGAACCACTAACCTTTTTTACCAGCGTTCGATGTAGATCCTTCGTTGTTCTTTGACCACTTGCTTGCGCTGCTCCTTCCATGGATAACCTACAAAATAGACAAATAACAACTATGCATGCATGCTAATTCTCTACTCAAGGGTTAGAAATCAAGCATAAATTCATCAAATCATAGATAACCCATGCATTGGGACGGGAAAAGTATTCTTTTTATTAATGAAATGAATCAACTTACAATCAAAGCTGAGACCAGCCACTGCTCCTTGAACCTGATCCTAGGCTCCTCTTCTTCTGTCCTCCAACTGCTTTGCGTTAAATCTCCTTTGGCATGAGGAAAGGCTAAAGGGTTGGGACAATGGATTACGTAAATGGGTAGAGTTTCTTCGCTATATTTTTCCTCCTCCAAATGGTACCCCTACCCCTTCTTTTATAGGCTAGAAGGAGCTAGGGTTTTGGATGAACCCTCGACCATGCATGGCCGAGAGTTTCAGTTAACTGACCCATAGCTTTTTGTTCCATCAGCAACTTTCCCTTTTTCATGCTTTCTTAGGTGCACACGGGTTGTAGTGAGCCAGCCATCGTGCACACGCATGCAGTAATGGGTTAGGACGCATGGGCCTTAACACAAGAGGATTTCCAAAGAGTTGTTCAGCAGATGTTTTGGCAATGAAGGGATATGAGTTGGGCTGATGCCAGGTAAGCATGTGTGGTGCAATTTAGGGTTATAACAATTTTGGAATGGATTCTCCCTTTTCTGTCTCGATCTTCATGAGTTTATCTTTGAGCCCCAATTTCCTATGGTTGTTGTTGTTTTGGAACAGATCCATCAAAACCTTCCACATTGCATGTGGTGTGGATTTCCCATGGAGTTTTGAGACAATGTGGTCTCATACTCCCTCCAACAGAATCCTCCTCAACTTTGCCACTTTATTTTTCCATGCATAAAAATTTGCAGTGTATGTCGCATCCGGCTTAGGAACATCTTTGTCAATGTATTCCTTCAAGCCATTGTCTTCGAGTACTGCTTCCATCCTGTCCTTCCAAGCAATGTAGTTCGAGCTGCCCTTGAGTGCATACTCCAACCTCAAGCCATTGAAATCAATTTCAATCTTGAAACAACTGTAGCACCAAGAAAGTCCTTCTGCAAATTCGAATTTTATCCAACCACAAACTCAACTGCTGCAATCCTTCTTGCCCTGGGAGGTTTGCACCTGACTAGTTACTAGCCTGAGGGAAGTTCGCACCTCACCAGTGTACAACCTACAAAAATTTTGAGGAAGTTTGTAATGTAATGCACAATGGGGTGAGGGAGGTTCGCACCTCTCCTTTAAGAAGCTTGCGAAAATCCTAAGGGAGGTTCGCACCTCTCCTTTGATTAGGGTGCGAAAATTTATGCTCCCACCAATGTGTGAAGTTTTCAGTACTATGTCATCGCACCCTTCCAGAGGCGGGACCTGCGAAAATACTATTATTTTCGCACCTCGCTTTCGTGGCTCCGTGGCTCTGATACCATGTAGAAATTTCAATACAAATTAAGTATTTCCTGCGATTATCCTGATCTAACAATTATATGCCATTGTTAAATACACAATCGCTTCTACTAATATTCTTGCAGAAATTAAACCATGATCACGAAGTGAAATATCAAGAACACATAACACAAACGTTTTACAGGGAAAGCATAAAGCTAAAAACCCCACTATCATATATTATGTATATCATGGATCATGAAACAATATCATACAAAACTCTAATCCAAGAGCTCTCATTACAATACAATCGTCTCACACTATCATACAAAACTCAACAAATACATGTGCCAATTTCTGTCTCCAGACAACCTGCCTCCTCTGCACAATCCCTGCAATTAGAATTCTCACAATGAACTCAAATTACTTAGTTTGCACATGCTCATGAGCATATCCACTGCATGTGTGATTTCATGAGTGCACTTCACTCAAATCACAACTGATAGCCAAACTGTCCCTTTCACCTGTTATCTCAACTAGGTCTCCACTGGATCTGACATGCATGTAGTTACTCGTGGTGAATCTTCAGTTGCATGTGAGTTCACTAATTGTGAATTAATTAAAAATTAATTCACTGAACTCTCACTAGTGTAAGTTCAGTTACAACTAATACAACTGGGATTAACTCACTTAACTAAGTTAAACTACCTCACAACTCTCATAACTACACTTATAACTCTGTTACAACTTCAAGTTACCTCCATGTCTTACCAGCCAACCTTTGAATCCAAATTTCCCATAGTTAATTGTTTTGTCATTTCAGTTAATTATTTCAAGTAATTATGAGATAATAGATCAATATTTATTGTCCAATTTATTTAAGGGAAAAGTAAATTAGACACATGTTTCTTGTTGACTTTTCAACAATTAGTGTTCATAATTGCAAGAAAACACCATGTAAACTTAGCAATTATCAAGTAGATTGTTTGAAAATTATCACAAGCAATTTATGAGTGAGTTAGATGTGAGTTATGTAAGTGTATGCAACAATGATTTGAAACATGATACAGGAGCATCACCTTCAAAGTCAATAGCGCAAGCGTGGAGGCAAACAAATGACATCTCAGCAATGACAGGATTTCAAATCAAACATTTATTTCAGAATTTAATCGGTTGTTGAGATATTTTTGTAAACAACATTTTAAAATGTAACTTGTTTGTAAAGTCTTCAAGGACTATAAGGGATTGCAAATATGGAGTGTTGACTCTATCTAGAAATAACTGGTAGTTATTGTAATAGGATAGAGTAGTAACAACTTTGAATTTGAGATGATAGATTGCAGGCAGGACGAGAGAGCTCGTGGAGCTGGTCCTTAGATAGTTTTCATTGTTGAATTGTAACATATAGAACATAATAGAGATAGTAGTAGAACATAGTAGAAAAGGAGGAATGCTATGTAATTTGTTTTTCATGAATGAGTAGAACAAACATAAATTGTCCCAAATCCTTGGAGTGTGTTCATCTGATGTGTGGTTGAATGAATGTTGATTTCTATGTATATGATTTAGTATATTTTGTTCATGCATGATTGTTCAAGAGGTCAAATGTATGATTTCATGACGAATATGGATGAGTTTCGATTGTTTCTCTTCTGATACTTGTATGCAAGGTGTGCATCTCGAATGCAAGGAGTGCGTTGACTGAGTTTCAGATTGACTCAGAGAAGTTCAGAGAGAACCAAGGAAAATCAGACCAATTGAAAGGTGTGCACAATGTCAAGAAGCCAACAAGCTTTGAAGAACCAATGCAAAGGAAATTCAGGTGGGTGAGAAGAGTTTCTTTTCTAGAAACCCTTCGAACTGAGTTATTCGAAATTCTGAGAATGCAAGGTGTGCGTGGGAGATCAAAATCCTTTCAAGGATAGAAGCTCATAAGAGATAAAACTTTTCATGAGTGTTGACGAGGTTCTAGAGATGGATTCGTAGAAGGAACAAAGGTTTGAGACCTTTGAAAACTGATAAATCTTCTAATTCAGGAGAATATAAGAAGCTCAGGAGAGAGGAGAGATAGTGATCGTTGGATCACCGTGGAGAAGATCAATAACCGTCAGATAAAAATGGAAGTGCAAGAGCCTTAACACTTCACGTATAGAGGAGAGAGAAGCTATTGGAGTTGAAACTTGGTATTCTCGAAGTCTGGAGCCTTGGAACACCGAGGTGGAACCTCATCCATTCGATTGATCAAGCATGGGTCGTCAGATATCATGATCTCATAAGGCATCGAGTTTGAAACTTGATATTCCTGGAACGTGGAGAGCCGAAGAGCCGGAGTGAATATGGACTATTGAATCCAGGAGGGTACGTGTCAGCAGTTCAAAATATCCAGAGGAAGGCGAAATTTGAACCTTGAAACACTAGAATCCCGAAGAGCCGAAGAGTCATGAGTCATTGATCTGTGAGGAAACACTTGTCAATAGATCTCAAACTCCGGGGAAAAGCTAAAGTGAGTTTTCAGTTTGAGAACTGAGATCGTTGGAGCACGAAGACCCAAGGTCTCGAAGTAAGGTCTGGACCATGAGATATAAGGGAGATGTGGCACAAATCTGTTAACTCTAGGTAAATTCCCAAAGTAACCCTCGATTGTTGAATCAGGAGGGACACACATTATTGGATCTTATACTCTGGGTAAAATCCATTTGGAAAAAGAGGTTTGAGATTTGAAATCTCAGAAGTCTAGAGACCTGGAGAAAATATCGACCGTCGATCAAGAAGAGGGTCGTTGGACCATTGATCCGAGTTTAACAGACAACCATTCAAGGAGAAGACAGGACCATTGATTTATGGGACAAATGTTCATATATCACTAATTCAATAAGGTTGGAGTATAGAAGAAAGTTGAGTTTGAGATTTCAAACTCCCAGAGTCCAGAATTGCGAAGAGAACCTCAAGCGTTGATTCAGGGAGAGTTGATCTAGTCTGTATATAAGAAGGGTTCATATTTGAATCATCGATTTGGACGTCATCTTCAATATCGTGATATAAACAATCCCATGTCATTGTGGGGACATAAGTTGTGAGGAGTTTAAGTCATTGAGGGTGAGCCGCAATTCGAACCATGGTTTCGTCAGGAGGACACGTGGACGTTGGAGGAGCATTGTGGGTCCAAAATTAGTTTGACTCCAAACCACTCGTGATCGCGCCTGCAATCACATGGTCATATTCCCAGGTCACACCAAGAGAGGGCTTATCCGAAAAGGAGCTAACACCGACACTTTGATTTTTTTCAAGATAGTGAAAGGGAAGGTCGCAGGTTGTCGTCAAACCTACACCAAGGAGTCGAGGGGTCTTGTGTTTAGATATAGAGGGGTACCTTTAATGTTCCAGAGAGTCTTTTGACTCGAGAATAGAAGATACAAGACTGGGAGGTCGCGCAGCCCCACTGGGGATAGGGGGGATGCATCAGGTGGTATCAGATCTGATGTTTAAGTTTATTTGCAGACAACAGACAAAAGTAGAGAGGAGGAAAGTTGGTATCATTTTTGGTATCAAATAAATTTGATTTCTGTTTGTAGGAGACACAGTGAAATCATGCCACCCCAAATCCACAGAGCGAATGTAGAAATGGAAGAATAAGTGAGGCGACTCTGAATGAGACTGGACGCCATGGAAACAATGCAGGGGAGAGAAGAAAACACTGGAGATATCAATGAAGCTGAGAGAAAAGAAGAAGAGGTCGAAGAAAATGTAGTAGAGGATGTTGCACAAGATCACTTATTAAAATTTGTTTCAAAGATAGGATCCAGAGAAAGAATAGAGGTACCTATGTATGAAGGAAATTTGGAAGTTGAAGAATTGTTGGATTGGGTACGTTCTATGGAAAAATAATTCAATTACGAAGATATCGAAGAAGACAATATGGTGAAGCATGCAGTGATGATACTGAAAGGTCATGCAGCATTATGGTGGGATGAACTACAAGAAAAACGTAGGAGAAATGGTAACTAGAAAATTAAAAACTAGGATAGGATGGTAGCTAAGATGAAAGCCAAATTTATCCTGAAGGATTACCAAATAAATATTTACAGAGGATTGCAGAACCTGAAACAAAGGGATTTGTCAGTGAAGGAGTACACTGAATAATTTTACCGATTGAACATCGGGGCTGGACAGAAAGAAAATGAGGATGAAAATACAGCCAGATATATCAATGGGCTGAGATATGAAATACAATAGGAGATCAACATGATTTCGGTTAGTACAGTCGAGTATGCTTATCAAGTAGCCTTGAAAGATGAGGAAAAATTGGTAAGGAAGCAAAGACAATGAAGCAAAGGAGGAAATTCAAGTAGAGGTAAGGGAACCAACAGAGAAAAATTCCATAAGTCGAAGCCTGAAGCTGACAAACAACATAGTCACCATGAGAAGGGTGGAATTTCTAAAGAAGGACAGTATGGAGGAAGAATTTATTTTTCCAGAGGTAGAGGAAGAGGAAGATCCAGAGGAGGTTTGGTTAAATGTTATACCTGTGGAAAAGAAGGACACAAATCTTGGGAATGTGCCGACAAAAAAAGAGAAGGAGGTGGATAAGCACACATTGTTTAAGCACATAAACATGTGGAAGAAGAAGCAGTAGAAGGAGGAAGGAACCTCATGATGAGAAAAATTCTTCTTAAACCAGAAAAGGAACTAGAGGAACAAGTTCAGTGAACAAGTCTGTTCAAGATTGCTTGCAAAGCAAAAGACAAAGTTTGCAAGGTGATCATAGACAATGGGAGCACTGAAAATCTAGTATCCACAAAGATGGTGGAAAAGATGGAGCTGAAGACAACTGCACATCCAAACCCATACAAGGTATCATGGTTGCAGAAAATACATCAAGTAATGGTAAGTCAACAATGCCAAGTTGAATTTAAGATAGGAGGTTACAAAGATGAAATATTGTGTGATGTAATTCCTATGGATGTCTTTCATATTTTATTGGGGAGGCCATGGACGTATGATCGAAAGGTTATTCATGATGTAAGAAAGAACACTTATACCCTAGAAAATAATGGTAGGACACATATGTTGTTACCCATAGAAAACAAAGAGAAAAAGAGAGAAGCTAGTTCAAGCATACTTCTCATGAGTGGGAAGGATCTCTTGAATGAAGTCAAGGAGGAGAAAGAAATGCATTTTGTTGTAGTGAGGAATCCTACAGTTATCCTTACAAATAATTTTGTGGAAGATTTGCCTGTAGAAATCCAGGAACTAATAGAAAACTTTGTTGAAATAGTAGTGGATGAGTTACCACACTCATTGCCACCCATTAGGAGTATAAGCCATCATATTGACCTTATTCCAGGAACTAGTTTACCAAACAAAGCAGCTTATAGGTTGACACGTAGAGAAAATGAGGAAGTCAAAAATCAAATCCAGGAGTTGTTGGACAAAGGTTTACTCATGGAAAGCCTGATCCCATGCACAATACCGATTGTGCTAAGCCCAAAGAAGGATGGAGGATGGAGAATGTGTACATATTCTAGAGCCATCAACAATATAACCATTAGGTATAGATTTCCTTTACCAAGGATGGATGATTTGATGGATTGTTTGATTGGAGCAAGCTATTTTTCCAATATAGACTTGAAAAGTGGATATCATCAAATATGAGTGAGAGAGGGAGATGAATGGAAAAAAACATTCAAGAAAAATGAAGGATTGTTTGAATGGATGGTCATGCCATTTGGGTTGACAAATGCACCAAGTACATTTATGAGATTAATGAATGAAGTGTTGAAAGACTTCATAGGAAAAATTTTCATAGTATATCTGGATGACATACTAATCTTCAGCAAAACAAAGGAAGAACACTTAATACATTTGACATCAGTGATGGAAAGGTTGCAGCAAGAGAAGTTGTTGATAAATTTGAAGAAATGTTCTTTTATGAAGAAGGACCTCATATATTTTTCTTTCATAATATCTTCAAATGAATTGAATATGGACCCCAAAAAAGTGAGAGCGATCATAGAATGGTCGTCGTCGAGTAACATATTTGAGTTAAGAAATTTTCATGGGTTAGCAAGATTTTACATAAAGTTTATCAGAAATTTCAGTGGCATATGTGCACCCATGCTGAACACTATGAAGAAGAAACACAAGTCATTCAGTTGGATAGAGGAAGTTGGAAAAATTTTCAAAGTGTTGAAGGAGAAAATCACAGAGCAGCCAATTTTGGTCTTACCATATTTTGGAAAAACATTTCAGGTGAGATGTGATGCAAGTGTATTAGCTATTGGAGTAGTCTTGAGTTAGGACAATAAGCCAGTTGCTTGTTTCGGTGAGAAACTGAATGACGCCAAGAAGAAGTATTCCACTTATGACAAGGAATTTTATGCAGTGATTCAAGCTTTGAAAAAATGGAGACACTATCTAATTCCTAAATAATTTGTCTTGTATAGTGATAATCAAGCTTTGAAATTTATTACTAGGCAAGAAAAGTTGAATCAGAAACATGCAAAATGGGTAGAATTTATGCATAATTTTACTTTTGTTATTAAACACATTGTTGGAACTGCTAACAAAGTTGCAGATGCTTTGAGCAGAAGGAGTTTGATTGTACAAGAATTCCAAGTGGAGACTTTGGGGTTCAAACACCTCAAGGAGATGTATAAGGAAGATGCCGATTTCAAAGAGGCTTATGAGGCATGCAAGAATCCTTTATTGGGAGATATAAGCCCATGGAATGAATATTTGATCCAGGATGGACTACTGTTCAAAGGAATCCAATTATGCATTCCAAAGTGCTCAATGAGAGACAACCTGCTGACAGAGAAACACAATGGAGGTTTAGCTGGACATTTTGGTCATGATAAGACATTTGCACAGCTGGGAAATTCATATTATTGGTCGAGCATGAGAGAAGAAGTGAAAACGTTTGTCAACAAATGCAAAATTTGTCAATATGAAAAAGGAATACATTGGAACTCTAGTTTGTATCAACCATTGTTAATTCGAGAAAGGCCATGGGATGCAATCAATACGGATTTTTTTATGGGATTGCCTAGAAATAAAAAAGGGAGCGATTCCATGTTTTTTGTGGTGGATAGATTCTCAAAAATGGCACATTTCATACCATGCCAGAAGACAAGTGATGCCACAAACATCGCCAATTTGTTTTCTAGAGAAATAGTGAGACTACATGGATTGTAGAGAAGCATAGTTTCAAACAGGGACACCAAATTTGTAGGACACTTTTGGAGGACTCTATGAAAGAGGTTGGGGATGAACTTATCCTTTAGTTTAGTGTATCACCCTCAGACAGATGGAAAGACTGAAGTAGTGAACAAGAGTCTAGGAAACTTGTTTAGAAGTTTAGTCACTGAGCAAGGTCGACAGTGGGATCAGATTCTAGCACAAGTAGAATTTGCATTCAACAAGTCAGTGAACAGGAGCACAGGAAAAAGTCCATTTGAAATTGTGTATGGTATACAATCAATAGGGATTACATAGTTGAGAGATTTGAATCAAGATGAGTTCATAAGTGTTGAAGCAGAGGATTTTGCATCAAAAATGCAAAAACTCCATGACAAAGTCAGAGAATAGCTATAGGACAGTAGTCACAAATACAAGAGCAGAGTTGATCAAAAGAGGAGAGACGTTCAATTCGAAGTTAGAGATGAAGTTTTATCTCATTTGAGAAAAGAGAGGTTTCCAAGGGAAACACATAAAAAATTGAAGATGAAGAATATAGGACCATGCAGGATTCTCAAAAAATTAGTAGTCAATGCTTATGAGATTGAGTTGCCAGACAATGTTGGGATATATCTGATATTCAATGTTGCAGACCTGTATCCTTATAGGAGAGATGAAGCAAGAGAATCATATGATCAGAAAGAAATTTAGTGGGAAGAGCAATTTCCCACAGCACAAAAACATCATATGGAGAAAATCATTGAACAAAGGGATGGAAAGAAAACCAGGAGGAAGACATATCTTGAATACTTAGTGAAGTGGAAAGATCATCCAATGGAATATACAAGTTGGGTCACAAAACCTGATATTTTGAAGCATGGAAAGACAATGCAGGAGCTCATGGACATGAGTCCATGAAATTTTTTAACTAGAGGAGTATGATGCAAGAGCATTGCCTTCAAAGTCAACAATACACGCGTGGAGGAAAACAAATGACATCTTAGCAATGACAGGATTTCAAATCAAACATTTATTTTAGAATTTAATTGGTTGTTGAGATATTTTTGTCAACAAAATTTTAAAATGTAACTTGTTTGTAAAGTATTGAAGGACTATAAGGGATTGTAGATATGGAGTGTTGAATCTATCTGGCAATAACTGGTAGTTATTGTAATAGGACAGATTAGGTAACAACTTTGAATTTGAGATGATAGATTGCAGGAAGGACGAGAGAGCTCATGGAGCCGGTCTTAGATAGTTTTCATTGTTGAATTGTAACAGATAGAACATAATAGAGATAGAAGTAGAACATAGTAGAATAGGAGGAATACTATGTAACTTGTTTTTCATGAATGAATAGAACAGACAGAAATTGTCCCAAATCCTTGGAATGTGTTCATCTGATGTGTGGTTGAATGAATGTTGATTTCTAAGTATATGATTTAGTCTATTTTGTTCATGCATGATTGTTTGAGAGGTTTATTGTATGAGTTCATGATGAAGTTGGATGAGTTTCGATTGTTTCTCTTCTGATACTTGTATGCAAGGTGTTCATTTCGAATGCAAGGAGTGCGTCGACCGAGTCTTGGATTGACTCAGAGAAGTTCAGAGAGAAACAGAGAAACTCAGACCAAGTGCAAGGTGTGCACAACGTCAAGAAGACAACAAGCTTCGAAGAACCAACGCAGAGGAATGTCAAGTGGGCAAGAAGAGTTTATTTTCTAGAAACCCTTCGAACTGAGTTATTCAAAATCCTGAGAATGCAAGGTGTGCGTGAGAGATCAAAATCCTTTCAAGAAGAGATAACACTTTTCACGAGTGTTGACGAGGTTCTAGAGATGGTTTCATAGAAGGAACAAAGGTTGGATACCTTTGAAAACTAATAAATCTTCTAAGTCAAGAGAATATCAGAAGCTTGGGAGAGAGGAGCGACAATGATCATTGGATCACTGTGGAGAATATTAACAGTCGTCGGATCAAAATAGAAGTGCATGAGACTTAGCACTTCGCGTACAGAGGAGAGAGAAGTTATCGGAGTTGAAACTTGAGATTCCCGAAGTCTGGAGCCCCGGAACGCCGAGGTGGAACATCAATCATTCGATTGATCAAGCATGGGCCGTCAGATATCGCAAGTTCATAAGGAATTGAGTTTGAAACTTGAGATTCCTGGAACATGGAGAGCCGAAGAGCTGGAGTGAATCTAGACCGTTGAATCCAGTAGGGTACGAGTCAGTAGTTTGTAAAATCTAGAGGAAGGCGAAAGTTGAACCTTGAAACACCATAATCCCGAAGAGTTGAAGATTCGTGAGTCAGTGATCTATGAGGAGACACTTGTCAACAAATCTCGAACTCCAGGGAAAAGATGAAGTGATTTTTTAGTTTGAGAACTGAGATCGTCGGAGAATGAAGACCTGAAGTCCTGAAGTAAGATTTGGACCGTGATATCTAAGAGAGACGTGGTGCAAATCTGTTAACTCTGGGTAAATTCCTAAAGTAACCCTCGATCATTGGATCAGGAGGGACATGCGTCAATGGATATTAGACTTTGAGTAAAATCCATTTGGAAAAAGAGGTTTGAGATTTTAAATCTCAGAAGTCAGGAGACCTGGAGGAAATATCGACCATCGATTGAGAAGAGGGTCGTTGGACTATTTATCGGAGTTGAACGGGAAACCATTCGAGGAGAAGATAGGACCATTGATTTACAGGACAGATGTTCATAGATCGCTAACTCCAGAAGTTTGGATTACGAAAGAAAGCTAAGTTTGAGATTTCAAACTCCCAAAGTCTGGAATTGCGAAGAGAACCTTGACCATTGATTCAGGGATAGATGATCTGGTCTGTAGATAAGAAGGACGCAGATTCGAATCGTCGATTTGGACTTCATCGTCAAGATTGTGAGATCGATGATATCATGTCATTGTGGGGACAAAAGTTGCGAGGATTTTAAGGCATCAATGGTGGGCCGTAATTCACACCATGGTTTCGTCAGGAGGACACATGGAGGTTGGAGGAGAATCGTGGGTCCAAAAGAAGTTTGACTCCAAACCTCTCGTGACCGTGCCCAAAATCACATGGTCATAGCCCCAAGTCACACCAAGAGAGGGCTTATCAGAGAAGGAGCTAACACCGACACTCTAAGTTTTCGCAACAGAGCGAAAGGGAAGGTTGTGGGTTGTTGTCAAACCCACACTAGGGATTCAAGGGGGGCTGTGTTTAGATACATAGGAGGACCTTTAAGGTTCCAGAGATTCTTTATACTCGAGAATCACAGATCCAATACCAGGAGGTCATGTATCCCTATGGGGGAATAGGGGGGTTGCATCACAACAAAAACAAGTTAACTAGTGAATAAGTCTAGTTTAGGGATAGTATAAGTTAGCAAAAGCTTCAAGGAAGAGAGCTTGAGTGTTTGTTTGATCAATCATTCACTAAAGAAAGTGGGCTAGTGCCTTTAAAGGGGTAATGGAGTCTATAGGTGACGGTTTTCTCTTGGAAGATAGAAACGACGATGATTATACTTGTCTAAGAAGAAGAGGTGGATGCAGGAGGTGTTGGCACTTCAAGGCCTCAAACATCCAAACCCTAAAGACAAATTCACTAGAGAGTAAACAATTTTAGGCCCTGGCGAGTCTTCCTTCCTTAGACTATTGAAACGTATTAATAGAAACAATAACTAGATAATGGCTTCTAAAGTGCTAATATTTTAGGTCTTTAGAAGTTTATCTAAGTCAAATCACTTTAGTAAATTCTAGCAAATGAAGAGAAAAGAAGTAGTATCTTAAGTCCTTTACTCCTAGTGTTTGTCAAGCAAGCAATTTCATAATATTTAACATGAATTAGAAAATGTACCCTAACCATTCAAAATAAAATGAAAATTGCATATTTACTTACTTCACCAAGAATAATCAAGCAATAAAACCCTATATTGCGAAGTAACTTCACCGAGAAATGATCCAAGTTGCAAATTTTAGCCTCCAAGACAAGTGTGCCTTCTTATTTCAGCCAACAACTCCCAAAACGGGCACAAATTTCAGACCACACTTGTTGTGTGATGAATTGTTATGAAACAATGAGAGTACTTTATCTCCATTTATACAAAACTAATGACCTTTAATTAATTTTAGGTCAAATAAAGGTCGACCTGGACAAATTACATCAAAATTCAGTTCTTTACATAAATAAAATTAATTAATCCCTAAAATAATCTCCAAGGGTGACTTCATTCTCTTCTAGGGTGATGTTGAGCCCCTAAGGTGAAACATTGAGCTCCAGATGCAGAATGTTTGGCCTCCAAAGGTCCTGGATGATGCCCACACATTCCAATCAACTCACAACTTCCCTCAAAGTTCAAACCCTAGCTCTGGATGATGTCTAGGATCATAAGGTTGATGTCATGGGCTCCCAAAATTCAATGTCCAGGTGGAAAAGAAAGATCCCCCTGGGTCTAGTCCTGCCAGGGTGTCTCCAAGGGAAACGCCCTTCTTTCTTCCTGGTGAAAATCTATGATGTCTTCTTGCCCCTGGCTAGGGTTACAATTTCCATCTGTGGGATTTGATCCCCATGAAGGTACAAGCTAATCATTCCCCCATGTGTACTTGTCCACCGGGCAAGGTCCTGCAACAACAACAAGTACGCCCTCCAGAGGTTCATAAGTCACAGGGATCATAACATGTAAATCACATCCAATAATTAAATTACCCAAACATGTGCATCAAACCCACGTTTACCTAAACAAATGCTCAAATACTTTATGCAATTTAACAAGTTAGGTTTGGAGAAGGTCTTAGGGTTTCCTATTGGGATAATCCTCCTTAAGTTTGGGGTGTTTCCTAGGTAAAAACCAATCCATGTCATGTAAGTGTATGAGGCGGTGTGGGGTAGTGTTTGGGCATGGGGTGTAGTGATAACGGGGAAATGTGAATCTTACCTGTGGATGCCTTTGTAGAGGGCGAGCTGCACCTTATCATGGATTCCATTATTCCCTAGTCCGTTCATTTCCTTTTATTCTTAGCTTCATTTCTTTTGATATTTTGTTTTTTATGCTTCAAGGGAAGAGTTGAGGGACACTGTCCTGGCTTGGTGACCAGAGGTGACAACATTATCCACCAACATTTCATGGAGATGAGAAGGATAGCTCGTTATGAGACCCCATTTCTCTTAGCTATTCCACCAAGAGCCACTACCCTGGTTTGGTGACCAAATAGATGGTAGTGTCATACCTCTACATGCCCATGGTCATAATAAGATGGCTTGTGATGAGACCTCCTATCCACCAACTAATACTTTGAGTGATTATTTGTCTTATAGGTTCCCTTTCCTTACTGAGAAGCCTTTTACTACTTTCTCGAGAACCCATGGGTGGAGCATCTCAAAGGTTTTCATCTTTGGATTTTAAATCTTTCCATCTACTTTTACCCTCTGAGGATTTATCCCCTTCTTCCCAAAAGGAAAGGTAAAACCTTTCCTAGTGTGGAAAATCCCAATGCCCCAACAAAGGTAGGGGGAAGATGAGAGGAATAAAGATGGAAAGTGGTAAGTATGGATGGTGTCAGCACTCAAAATGTACTATTTAATTTTGAGCGATTTCATCAAATAGAATCTAAATTTGTTAGTTTCCTAAGTCTTTTGCTAGTTTCTACAAGCTATTTTCACTTGACAAAATTTCAGATTTTTGGCCAAGCTTGCTTTCAAACAAATATATGTTATTACTTGACAAAATTTCAGATTTTTGGCCAAACTTGCTTTCAAACAAATCTCAAAGTTTTCAATACTGATCGAAAACATGTGAGGCAAACACCTACACAATGGAAACAACAAGAGTTAGTATCAAAACATAAAGCATAACACAACATTAAGCAGGGTCAAAGGTTTTTATACACATGGCATTTCTTATTTGATTCTGGGCGATTTTTGTAAATATGAGCAAAAATATAATTTTAGGGATTTTTAAAGACAAAAGTTAATTTTTGAATCATTAAAGAATTAAGTCTCTTTACAAAAATATTTCCTCAAAATCCAATCGGGCTAGAGGTCAAAGTCTATAAACAACACACAAGCAACAAACAATTGTGACTACACAACACATAAGCTAGGACAGAGCGCCCAAGTGCTAGGCACAAGTCACATGGAAGAGGAAATCACAGGAGGGCGCCCTCTTTCTATAACACGTCGAAACATGTTTTATGCATTGGTGCATATATACAGTAAATAAATGTTATTCTTGGTCGATGTGCGATAATGCGACAGGTACAAAAACAAAAACCTTAAAAGCTAGTTGTGAAACAATGTATGAGCGACATATCATTGTTTGTTTAACAGGTGTGAAGCTTATAGATTGCAAGCTCAAGACCAGGTGCGATGGGAACATTAATTTTTTCATGCGTGGTGTCCTGATCATCATATATTTAGCATATTAAACAAGCATTCTTTAGAAGGTGATTCTGGGAATGTAAATCTCAATGAAGTGTCTGTTTCCATAAGTTCTGAAGGTCATATTCATGAGGATCGTGAGGGAGATATTGCTTCACCCAATAGGGCTAACAGACTGTGGAATAAGCAGGTTCTTCTCAGCATGTTTACAATCCACAATGAGACACTCAATGTCTAGATGCACTTGGTGGGATTATTCATTTTTATATTCCTTACAACATACGAAGATACAAAGATACTAAAAAAAAACCGTTGAAAAGCCATGGGATGCAGTAAAATCTATGAAGGTAGAGGGATTCTTTCTCAACAGACCTTTTCTTCTGTTTTCACATGCTATGCAATGTTAAATAAAGCGAACACGATGATAATGACTTTGATATGATAGAGCATTATGGCTTCCCGTAGGATGTTGGCGCTTTCAATTGCCTTCTCTATTCTTTGTGCAGGCACTAACAGACATCAAAGACATCGAGTTTACATAAGTTGGGCGAAGCAAAAAGATGCAGTAAAAGCTGAGAAGACTTTCAGTGAGATACTGTGAAGTTGCATTTGTTGCAGAACAGGCGCCTTCATGAGATCAAGAAGAATACTAAAACACTTGAAGAACAAAGGAAAGTGATAAATTCTTGAAATCTCTTTATGTAGCTTCCCCTGAAGACAAGATAGATCAATTAAGGCCATATTGGTATACAATAGATGCTCAGAAGAGGAAAAAGTTGCTTTAAATCGGGTTGTAGGATCTCAAAGCTCATTGGGCATCATTCAAAGACAACTTAGCCTTGGATCTCCTAAATGAAGGTATTATCATTTATCGAGACAGTAAAACATGGAAAAACTAAGTGCCATATCATGCTTGAGAACATTTTTTGTAGGGTAATGTTGACAATGGTGAGGCAAGTGTGCAATAGGGAGGCCAAGGTTCCAGAAAAATTTCTCCCTCTTCTCAAATGTTTGAGGATTATCAGTGCCCACAAGTTTGGTTCCATCTTCAAGCACCAATGGTGAATGCAAAGATAAGGAAAGTTGTAAGAGATTAAAATTTTCAGAGGAAAATGCAGGAGGAAATCAAATGCACAGATGGAAAATTACTTCCATATTTTAAGGGATCATTTTCAACATTTCGAGGAATCAAGGCACAAGTCGCAGAGCACCTCAAATTTTTAGATTCAAAGTAAAAAATTGGTTGCAACATTCCATATTTAGAGGGATGTAACTCTAGCATTTGAGGTAGATAAAACTCGACATATGGAAGACTTAAACCTAAGTTTCCAGCAATCAATCAGATCATGTTATTAAGGTAGTGAATCATTAGTGATTGAGTGCAGATGGCAGAAGATCACTAAGAGGATCATTCAAAATCTAAGGGGATTTGAGTCTAGTTACAACAATACGAGACACCTTGCAGTCTATTCCAGATTTATTTTATTTTTTCAAAATATTAATTGATTTTTCTTCCTAGAAATAAGAGACAGTTTGTTAATTGTATGGATATATATTTTTCATCATTTGTAATGAGTAGAGGGAGGGTTCAAACTTCAGGACTGAAGGTCGACCTTTGGGTTTTCAAACAGGCTTTATGCATTGATATTTTAATAAGTATACATCTGAATTTACAGTTTCTTCACCGAGTCTTTAACCAAACCTCCATGTTTTCTTTCCTTCTATTGTATCTGTGAATTAATTTGTAATTCATAGTGTCTTACTGTTCATTTTATGATTTTCAGAGGTTGTTCTTTCATTGTATTGATAGGTTGAGGTTGTTCGTTCTTATATGAGTTTGTTGGTATAGTACTGTTCTTCCTTTATTTTTAAAACTTATAACCATTTGGTTGGTTCAGTGAGGCCTTTATTTGTTGGAGTGTATTCATTATCATCTTGACCGAGTGAGGTTTGATAGTCCATGGTTTGATCTGCCTTTCCATTATTTCATTCAAATCATTTTTCTATGTTACCAAGCTTTCTCCCCTTTACAATCAAGGAGTGACTCTTGGAGTGATACCAAATTGGCATCGTTGTCTGGGACAGAAGTGAGCTAGTTTCCCTGGGATAATGGCACAGATCTGAATTTTGATGGAAGACAAAGGAAGGACACTAAAATCAACTGTAATACTCTGCCTGACGACTCCACAATCAAATACTCCACTAGGGAGGATTCGCTTGACAAAAATATGAAAGGGTGTAAGGGAAAATCCAAGTATCAGTTCATTTCTACTTTTCCCTTCATGTATTAAGAGGTTCATATTGTGTTTTTTTTATTCAGATGATCATCAACCTATCTTTGTATATCCATCCTTGCAAGAGGAAAATTTGTAGCTTCCTTATGTTGTTGATGTTGATCCTATATCTTTACCTTAGCCTATTCATAAAGATGAGATTTACATTCAAATCCCTCCCAAATCTGATCACTCTTGTAACCTTGAGGAGATTGAAATTGATGCAAAACTTTCTTGTATCTAATTATCTCCAGTGACTATTGATCCTTCCAATCAACTTGTTAGTCCTCATGATCATTCCACTTCTTTTCAAACAAGAACCAAAATGAAGATGTTCAAGCCTTTAAGGATGCCATATCTCCTTCATCCTTATCCTCTTGATTTCCTTGAGTATCTTCCCCATTTTTATGGAGATGATCATGTCACATCTGAGAGGCATTTGGGGGCCTTCAAAAATTTTGTTGATCAATTCGAGATTATTGATGATGATGTTACTATGAGGTTGTTCTCCAAAACTTTGTTTAGAGATGTTGTAGTATGGTTTAAGGATTTGAGAGTTGTATCCATTGGTTCTTGGATCGAGTTGTCCAATGATTTTTCAAAGCATTGGGGTGAGAAAAATTCTCTTGATTTGTACCTCACTAATTTTTATGCTTTGAGGAGAGGCGAAGACAAAGTATTTTCTGTATTCAATCGAAGGTTCTACAACATTTATCATGACATGCCTTTGGAGATCTGGCCTACAAAGACTGTTTCCATAGTGTTCTATGTTATGGCTCAGTATCCATACCTTGTCCTTCTCCTGAGAGAAATGAAGTCTTCATCCTTAGAATTATTATTTGAAGATTCCCAAGAAATTGAGGAGAACATCCATGCTTCCAAAAGAGTTCGAGCTCGAGCTTACTTTGAAAATCTGCATGCACATGAGCAAGGGAACTGTCAATATGTTTTAGATTTTGAGCAAGAAGACAATGAGTATGAAGCAGATTTGGAACAAAAACAAGGATGTAAGTATATGTTAGATTTGGAATCATATTCTTCAGTGTTTGCAAATGTTTCTATGGAAAGGTATACATGTCAAGTTGATGATCAGTTTTCAAACCATTTTGAGTATGAGGTAACTGATGATTGCATAGATAATTACATGTTTCTAGCTGATCATAATCAATATGTTTCAAACACTACTTTTCCATTATCTTATGATCATTATTCTAAGGAGGGAGTTGTTGCTACTAATGATCAAGATTTAATTACAAGCGATATAGAGGGTTATCAATTTTCAAGTAAAGAGGCATTCATGGATGGAAAGTTGTTTTCTGTAGATCAATATGTTTAAGATTTTGGTTTCAAGGATCCAGTTGCAGCTTTGATGGAGTCATGTATTTCAGAACACTTGAAAATTTCAGATTTCATTTACTCATCAACACTTACGAGTGAGTATGGTTTTATGAAGGATTTTCTATCAATGTTATTATATTTCAGATTTTCTCTATTGATCAACGATAGAGACAAGATCATATCAGTTTTGAAATTACTTGAATGGCTACTGTGGAAGTTCACCTTTACCTGATCAGGTTGCAGTTCCCGTTAGAGGTAGGGTAGTGTAGGAAATAAGCTCATTTCCGAGCATTTTCTTTCCTTCAGTTTGCAGCAAAAGTAGCAGTTAGTTTTCTTGAATAAAGACAGGTTTTGAATGTGTTCAGAGAATGGTTTCCTAAGTCAAATAGAAGATAAATTTATTAGTTTCCTAAGTCTTTTTCTAGTTTCTAAAAGTTGTTGTCACTTGAAAAAATTTCAGATTTTTAGCCAAGCTTGCTTTCAAAAAAATCTATGTTGTTAGTTGACAAAATTTCATATTTTTGGACAATCTTACTTTCAAACAAATGTCCAAGTGTTCAATACTGATCGAAAACATGTGAGGCAAACACCTGCACAATGGAAACAACAAGAGTTAGTATAAAAAAAACAAATCATAACTCAACATTAAGCAGGGTCAAAGATTTTTATATACAAAGCATATGTTATTTCATTCTGGACAATTTTTGTAAATATGAGCAAAAATATAATTTTAGAGCTTTTTAAAGTGAAAAGTTAATTTTTGAATTAATCCCATCAAGATGGATGTGAAAGTCTACCCAAAAAACGCAAAGCAGAAAACCTTTGTCACCACGCAACACATAAGCTACCACAGAGTGCCCAAGCGCAAGGTACAAGTCACATGGAAGAGGAAATCACGAGAGGGTGTCCTCTTGCTATAACACGTTTAAATAAGTTGTATGCTTTGGCGTATATATATAGTAAAGAAATGGTATTCTTGGTCGGTGTGGGATAATGTGACAGGTATAAAAACACAAACCCTAAAAGCTAGTCGTGAAACAATGTATGAGCGAAAGATCATTGTTTGTTTAACAGGTGTGAAGCCTAAAAACTGAAAGCTCGAGACCAGGTTCGATGGGAACATTAAAGTTTTCATGCGTGGTGTCCTGATCATCATATGTTTAGAAGATTAAACATGCGTTCTTTAGAAGCCAATTCTGGGAATGTAAAGCTCAGTGATGTTTCCATTTCCAGAAATTTTGAAGGTCATATTCATGAGGATCGTGAGGGAGATATTGCTTCACCCGATAGGGCTAACAGACTGTGGAATAAGCAGGTTCTTCTCAGCATGTTTACAATCCACAATGAGACACTCAATGTCTGGACGCACTTGGTGGGATTCTTCAATTTTCTCTGCCTTACAACATGCGCAGTTACAAAGATACTAAAAAAAAATTGTTGACAAGCCATGGGATGTAGTAAATCCATGAAGGTCGAGGGATTATTTCCCGATAGACCTTTGCTTCTTTTTTTACCTGCTATACAATGTTAAATAAGGTGAGCGAGGTGATAATGACTTTGATATGATAAAGCATTATGGCTTCCCGCAAGATGTTGGCGCTTTCAATTGCCTTCTCTGTAATTTGTGTAGGCACCAACAGACATCAAATACTTCGAGTTTATAGACACTGGGAGAATAAAAAATATGCAATAAAAGCTGAGAAGACTTTCAGTGAGATAATGTGAAGTTCCATTTGTTGCAGAACAGGCGCCTTCATGAGATCAAGAAGAATACTAAAACACCTGAAGAACAAAGGAAAGTGATAAATTCTTGAAATCTCCTTATGTAGCTTCCCCTGAAGACAAGATAGATCAATTAAGGCCATATTGGTATACAATAGATGCTTTAAATCGGGTTGTAGGATCTCAAAGCTCACTGGGCATCATTCAAAGACAACTTAGCCTTGGAGCTCCTAAATGAAGGTATTATCATTTATTGAGACAGTAAAACATGGAAAAACTAAGTGCCATATCATGCTTAAGAACATTTGTTGCAGGGTAATGTTGACAATGGTGAGGCAGGTGTGCAATAGGGAGGCCAAGGTTCCAGGAAAATTGCTCCCTCTTCTCGAATGTTTGAGGATTATCAGTGCCCACAAGTTTGGTTCCATCTTCAAGCACCAATGGTGAATGCAAAGATAAGGAAAGTTGTAAGAGATTAAATTTTTCAAAGGAAAATGCAGGAGGAAATCAAATGCACAGATGGAAAATTACTTCTAGATTTTAAGGGATCATTTTCAGCATTTCCAGGAAGGAAGGCACAAGTGGCAGAGAACCTCAAATTTTTAGATTTGAAATATAAAATCAATTGCAACATTCCATATTTAGAGGGATGAAAGTCCAGCATTTGAGGTAGATAAAACTTGACATATGGGAGACTTAAACCTAAATTTCGAGGAGTCAATCAGATCATGTTATTAAGGCAGTGAATCATTAGTGATTGAGTACAAATGGTAGAATGTCACTAAGAGGATCATTCCAAATCTAAGGGGATTTGACTCCAGTTACAACAATACGAGATACCTTGCAGTATGTTCCAGATTTATTTTATTTTTTAAAAATATTAATTGATTTTTCTTCCTAAAAATAAGAGATAGTTTGTTAACTATATGGATATATATTTTTCATCATTTGTAATGAGTAGAGGGAGCGTTCAGTATATAGGACTGAATGATGACCTTTGAGTTTTTAAACAAGTTTTATGCATTGAGATTTTAATAAGTATACTTCTGAATTTGCAGTTTCTTCACTGAGTCTTTAACGAGACCTCCATGTTTTATTTATTTCTATTGTACCTGTGAATGAATTCATAATTCATAGTGTATTACTTTTCATTTGATGATTGTCAAAGGTCATTCTTTCATTGCATTGATGGACTAAGACCACACATACAATTTCTTGTTGTAACTAACCATTCATAAATGCTCTTTAGTGTATATGAGTTTGTTGGTATAGTAATGTTCTTCCTTTATTTTTAAACCTTATAACAATCTGGTTGGTTCAGTGAGGCCTTTATTTGTTGAGTGTATTCATTATTATCTTGACCGAGTGAGGTTTTATAGTCCATGGTTTGATCCGCCTTTCCATTCTTTCATTAAAATCATTTTGTTGTGTTACCAAGCCTGCTCCCCTTTACAGTCAAGGAGTGACTCTTGGAGTGATAACAATTCGGCGTCGTTTTCAGGGACGGAAGTGAGTTAGTTTCCTTGGGAGAACGACACAGATCCGACTTTTCATGGAAAAAAAAGGAATGACACATAAATCGACTGTAATAATCTGCCTGGCGAATCCACAATGACTCCACTAGGGAGGATCCGGTTGACAGAAAGATGAAAGGGCATTAGGGAAAATCCAAGTATTAGTTCATAAGATTTCTTCATGAGATTTTGTTGTTCTTTATCAGTTCATTTCTACTTTTCCCTTCATGTATTAGGAGGATCATCTTGTGTTTTGTTTATTCATATGATCATCAACCTACCTTTGTATATACATCCTTGCAAGAGGAAAACTTGCAGCTTACTTATGTTGTTGATGTTGATCCTATATCTTTACCTCAACCTATTCATAAAAATCATATTTATATTCAAATCCCTCCTGAATCTCATCACTCTTGTAACCTTGAGGATATTGAAACCAATGCAAAACATTCTCAGATCGCATTATCTTCAGTGATTATTGAGCCTTCCAATCAGCTTGTTGGTTCTCATGATCAGCCCACTGCTTTTGAAACTAGACTCAAAATGAAGATGTTCCAGCCTTTAAGGATGCCATATCTCCTTCATCCTTATCCTCTTAATTTCCTTGAGTATCTTCCCCGATTTTCTGGAGAGGATCATGTCACAGATGAGATGCATTTGGGGGCCTTTGATTTTTTTTTTTGATCAATTCGAGATTATTCATGAGGATGTTACTATGAGGTTGTTCTCCAAAACTTTGTTTAGAGATGTTGTAGTATGGTTTAAGGATTTGAGAGATGATTCCATTGGTTCTTGGATTGAGTTGTCCAATGCTTTTTCAAATCATTGGGGTGACAAAAAGTCTCTTGATTTGTACCTCGCTTATTTTTATTCTTTGAGGAGAGGCGAAGAAAAAGTCTTGTATTTCTTCAATCGAAGGTTATACAACATTTATCATGACATGCCTTTGGATATCCAGACTATAGAGACTGCTTCCATGGTGTTCTATGTTATGGATCAGTACCCAGACCCTGTCCTTCTCCTGAGAGAAAGGATGTTGGAAATATAACTGAGAGGGGGGGTGAATCAGTTATGTATATAAGATTGAAACTTTTCCTGTTATTTTCTGATTCTTTTTAGATTATTATTTAATGTGTTGTTGATAACTTAACATGCATATATATACAATATTTGATCAATCACATAGAATACATAGAGACACTGATTTTCATGAGAAAACCCATAAAAGGTGAAAACCTCTTCTTATTAGGATGTCAATCAAGCTCTAACTTTCATGTACATCACAGTCTTTGAGCTCCAACTCAAATATGGGGCTACAACCTTTGATAGCAAGCTAAAACTTGCAAAGAGCACCAAATCTCATATTTCTCTACCACCAAATAGATGGAAGCACCAACTCCCTCGTTTCTCTAACACACTAGATTGAAGCACCAACTCCCAGAATATCTTCTAGCACAGACTAGAATTTAGAGGACTGCAATCCTCCCTAGCACCACCCTACCACCCTGATTGAATCTTACAAAACTTTACTTACTTTTTCTGTCTCTGATATGGTCTATTACAACTCCAGGTCTCCTCTACCTTCTTCAACTTCTATGCTCTATTCCACTTATGCATCTTTGTGCTTCTATGCTCTTCTTTTTTTGGTCCTGCGCACTTCACCCTGTTCATCTTCTCTTCTCCCTTTTATGCTCTATGCTTCCTCTGCATTCTATGCGATGCATATCTGATCTTCAATTCAGGTCATGCACTGCATCTCCTTCTACCCACATGCATATCGATCAAAAAAGCACACTCTATTATTTGTTCTGCACGTCTTTCTCATGCCTAGTTCTTTGCATGATCATCATCACAACTCTTCGTCTTCATTGGAAGTTATGATGAATCTGTTCATCATCAATGGAAATTATCCAAAGATTCTTTAACTTCTCTAGCAGTCGCAACTCTTCATCTTCTCTGATAGTTACAGTCAGTCGTTTTTGGCTTCTTTGGATTTTAAGCCCCTTCCTTCATGTGACCACTGGTGGTGATCAAACGCCTAACCAATAGGTGCTTTGTGAATCATGACTTCGAGAATCTTGGTATGAGACATCTCGATTCTCCCAACTCTCTATCTCCAAAGTGGATTATAGGGATGCTAGCTCCTTCCTCTATTCTCTCTCCATGTGACCGTTGGCTGTGAATTGGGGCCAAGTACTTTGGGATTTCACGTTTCGCGTCTTTGGATGTGAGCCAACCCTGAATCTCCCGACTTCCAAAATCACACCTAGAGAGTACTAGCTTCGTTCTCGATATGACCTTGGACGATGATCTCATGTGACCATGTGATTGCGGGTGCGTCCAAAGGTGGTTTGAAATCAAACTACTTTTCACCCTGCAATTTACCTTGAGACTCCATGTGTCCTTTCTCCAAAACCATGGTTTCGATTGCGGCCCACCCTTAACTTATTAAATTTCGTGCACCTTCAATCCACTGTTACAAGGGAAAAACTCTCTATGGCCAAGGGTAAACCACAACAGATAGGTATGACTGCAAAAATCAACTCAATTCCAACATATGCTATATAAACTAATGTGCAACATAGGAAATAGGCCTACCTCGATCCAATGTTTGATGATGTTCCACCGTTGAGCACTTTGACCCAAAGCTTTATACCTGCAAGAAGTTCTCAAAAAACAAGCAAAGAAAGTACATAGTGATAATATAAAAGGGGTTAGCACATCAGATAGAATAATCCATTAATAAACATTACAAACATGCCCATGGATAATAATCATATATTTGCAAGATACCAATAGGATGAGAATGGAGTATTTCTATTAACAATTGATCAGCATAAGTGACAACATTACAGACTTTTGTGTCAGCATGGTTTGAAACCAAGAAACCAATTTCCTTCCAACTGGGTCTCCACCACTTCAATCCTCCACCAAAGACAAGCTCATAGGGAAGAGGCAATGAGGTCCTCTCAACAATAGGGAAAGAGCTTGGGGGCTGAACACTGTGTTGAGACTTGAGGGACATAGGGATGTAGACTCAATATGAAGTAATTTCTCCAGAGTAACTTTGCTCTCAAAGTTGAATGCTTTCTCCTCTTTTCATATCTCAAAATTGTTCTCTTATAGCCTTCAGAATGCAACCGAAGGGCCGAGTCAGAATGTTTCTAGTATGTGGAAGGCCAAGGATCAGAGATCTTCTATCGTGACATGGAAACCCGACCTCGTTTTGTATTTTATGGCACAAATCCTGATATACGCGAGTTGTAGTGGAGCAGCAAGCGTATACGCAACTTGTATAACTGATATAGAGCGTATATGTGGAAAAATGTATATTTTTAGCTCTAGATTCACCAAAAGGGATGAAACGCCTGCATATGGAAATGGAAAAAGGCCCTATGTGCAAGATAGCAGTGTTGAGGCAAATCTTGCTATAACTGATGCCCCCTAATGTGTGAGATCAGAGGAGTATCTATGATGGTTGAAGTACATTATAAATAACCCAAAAGTGGAGCAATAGAGAACCAACTAGAATAACTCAATTACTCATTACATTATGTATTGACTTTTCATACATGGTTGCCAAGAATACAATACAGATCCATGTGGAAAATATACCAAACAAGTGTTCATGGCCATGAATAAGAAAATAAAAATGCGGTTACATGCCAAAAGTTGTCATAGTCATGAACAAGGCCCATTGAAACCAGTCTCAAAATCTATCTGAAGATATCTGTATACCATGGAGTACAATCTGATCTCCCATGATCACTGAAGTCAAATAGGTACTGGTCCAATGAAAGGGAAGCAACAACTCAGGAAAGTTGTGGCCACATAATGGTGTCTTCAAGTCTTCTACATTATCTGCCAAAGGTGAAAGTCTACATCATGTGAATAAAGGATATGAGGTCAAACACGATGAGACATCATTTGATTACTGGTCATTGAGGTATACCGTTAACAAACACGAGACAACCTACCAATAATGAAAGTAGGTATCAAGGCACCGGGTACATTCCTACAAGTGTGAAAAAGGAGTAGATGTTGAACACTTGAGAAATCCATTGATCATGAAACATTGATGTATTCTCATCTGTCAATGGCGAGAGAACCTGCCACTAATGACTGCAAGCCTCAAGGTACTCATAAAACTCTAGGTCCCATATCCAGAATAAATGAATTGAAGTCGATGGAAAGAGACCCGCTGAAAGGAGAGCATTGAGGCATCTCTCATCAGTCATCATGAGGAACAAAGCAGGAGCTTCATGATTTGGTGGAGATCAGATGAAGAACATGTTCACAAACCAATGACCTTGTGTGTCTTTCGCGTGTGCCAAATGAAAGTGGTACATGAAAAGGACCCTCTGAATAGAAGCCAATGATGAAAAACTTTTGACAAAGGCAAGGAAACCACCAATAAGGCTAATGGTATCCAAGACACTACATGAATCCCAAAGTGTGAATAGATGTCTTGTTGTCGAACACAAGGGAAACCACCCAGTCAATGACCAATGATGAAATGTCGATTGTTGGGTTCAAGGTTACCTACCAATGATGAAAGTAGGGCCAGGGTGCATGATAAGACCAAAGTATCATGTGATTCTGAAACAAACTAAGGGTATGGCCGACATGCAAAGTCAAAATTTTCGAGGAGTGGCCAACACAGGTTGATAGACTTCCTTTGAGAAAGAGCATGAGACATATAATGGACTTCAACAACATGGACTCAATGATGTGACAATTAGATGCAGGAGGCATCCATAATGTTCTTTATAGGGACTAGAAGAGTAACATATCGATAGAGAAAACTCTGTAGCGAGATCAGCTTCCTAAGGCCATGCTAAACCCAAAATTATGATGACACAAGGACTCAATAAATTTGTGCTCTGTTCAAAGGTGACACGACTGCCCATTTTTTTTTATTTTTTCATAACAAATGAATGCTATGATACAAAGGAGGGAACGAGTGTCGCAATTAAGCAAAACTAGTTCCAGCAGTGGAACGTACCTATGATTAATGCAAGGGAATGCATGCAGGAGATGGACACTCGGGGTGTTGTTCCCTCCAGGGTATAGGGTGTCAAATTGTGAAGGATATAAACAAGGCTCTACTTGGTTGAGGATGCAAACTGCTTAGGCAATGGTTTGTAATGCAAAGTGAGAACCAACTAAAGGCTCAATACTGCAAGCGAGGGCATGAGATGCAATCACAACTTAATGCCAAAAATTCCATTTTTTATATCTTTTAGTCTACTTGGTGTGAAAAAGGGGTAAACTTGTGCCAAATAGACGTCTTTTTAAATCCAGTTTACGAGTGTGAAAAAGTCAAGTTCACTCGGCAATCTTTTCAATTTTTGGTAGCGAGTCGAAAAAGAGATTAACTAAGACTCGTGACCTTTCAAATCCAATTTTAACGAGCATGAAAGGGACAAATCACTCGGTGATCTTTTCATTTTTTAGACGAGTCAGAAAAAAGCTTAACTGAGACTCATGACCTTTCAAATCGAATTTTAACGGGCGTGAAAGGGTCAAATCACTCGATGATCTTTTCAGTTTTTATATGAGTCGGAAAAGGGCTTAACTGAGACTTGTTTTTTTGTCTTTATCAACATGTAAAGGAGGAGGCTAGGGTTCCCATCTCGGTCTTCTGCGGAAATTCAGTATCTCATGGATAGATGACAAAAGCTTGGGAAAACCCAAGGCTCTCCAAGTCGAGGAGGAGAAAGTGCTAATGGAGGTTACAGTCTTTGTGATGCTTCAGATAATGTCTCTTAATGGAAAATACATAGGTGGGGGAATGGGATGACCCATTAGATCATCCCAATCGAAGGGGATTTCGTTAGGATTTGGAGGGAGAGCATTCGGGGGAAGAATAAATCTCTCTCGTTCAGAAGGGGGAGGATTTGGAATGTTGATGACATGACTAGAAGGTGTGTCACTCTCTTCAGGGAGAGTGGGATTGACCATAGATTGCACTGGTGTGGCCACTTATTCAAATATAGGTTGAAGGGGGTGCACAGTAATGGGGGCAAGAGACATTTCACCTTCGACAATGGGGGTGAGGTCAGGGGAAGGTTGCGGTGGTGGAACCACAGAGACCATCAAACGAGAAGTGATGTAAGGAGAAACCGTGGGTATCTCATAATCCAAAGGGCTTTTGGGTGAGCCCCATGCTTATGGTATCCTGAAAGTAACCGGGCACAAACGAGTAAGGTGACTTCCTTAACAAGTCCTGCAAAGGAATTTCGGTTTACTTCTGAGACGTCTAGGATTCTCGATGTAACTAGCAGGGGAAAGAGAGTCGTCTCCTGTATGATGAATAGAGGCGAGAGATGTGGCATGGTTATGATTCGAGGAAAAAAGAATGGTGCCCTCAACATAATTGGTAGAGGTTGGGGGCAAGTTGTCGACATAGTTTGTAGAAAATGTCGACCCATCTTCGACATGACTAGAAGAGGTTGGCAATGGAGCACCAATATGAATGACAGTGACTAGGCTAGCTATAGATGGTGGCATTTGATTCCAAATTCTGGGGAAATATTGATTTTGAAACATTGCAAGCCATAAAGGATCCTAGTGTACTCCCTGTCTGTGCCCAGAAATGTGGTGGTTTATGCCAAAGTGGTCCGAAGAGGTCTGGACGGGCATCGTCACTAAGGTATGTGAAGAGATCGAGGTAGGATAAGAATTATTCAAGTGAGGATACATGTTGCCCCCTTGTGAAGGGGTCCCATAAAGAGGGTAGCCCGAACTATAAAATTGATTCTCCCCATTCGAAATACCTACGGGTACTTGAGGACTTGTCATGGAAAAAGTGTTTAAAGTGACCGACATGGCAGATGAAAGATACATGGGTGGGGTGTAATAAGTGGAATAAGTACCCATCTGAGCACTGGCTCCTGAAAGAGCATAGCTAGTATTGGATACATAGAATGGAGGAGTGAAAGGAACTCCACTATTCATGAAAATAAAACCAAAAGCAGACTTCTGGGGCCAACTAGTAGTCAAAAATCATACCAAAAAGTCAAATGACCAATATGCATGCAAACGGGCTAAAGTGGCTGAGTGGCCTCCCTCACTAAAGAAGGTATGTCTCGTCCAAGAGGGACTTGAGAATCCCTGCTAAAGTTTGGAGGTAACATAATCAGTTATAAGGGCCCTCGTAGGATTAACAACTAGTCAATCAGATCCCCTCGGAGAGGTAATCCTCCATAAAGTATGTGTGTTGTCTAACCCCTATCTGACTCAGGATACAAGAAGAATAACCCCTACAAGTAACCTATGAGATACCTAATTCAAGAAACTAATAAAACCCTGTATAACCGATTCACAGATGAGCAGTCGTAAGTCCAGATCACCGTATGGGCAGGCTAGCAAAGCCCAAAACCTTGAAATCACCGCCTCTCACAGAGGTATGGGTACTAGAAATATCCCCAAATACGAATAAATCCACAGAAATATCTTTGACGCTAGGTGAGTATCGAGGGGTTATCCCTTCAACTAACTTCGCACGACCTTGTGATTAACTTTGGTGTGAGCAGAGCCTCCTAATATTATCAATTATACAATGGACTTCTCAACTCCTTGTCTCAGACACATATGTTGATTTAATTGCCTTGGAGAAGTTTACTCACAAGATCCTACTCCAAGGCACTAAATCCTAGGCTAGTTTGTGCACCCTAAAAAATAAAATCGTGACCAATCAAATTTAGTTTAAAGCATAAATTTTATTGGTTGTGGTTACTCAAAAAGGTATGGAAGTGAAACTCATGGTGTTATGACTCTCCAAGAAAATAAATATGGATATAATGCAAAGTCTTTCTTTAACTTTTCAATGAATGATATGCTAATAAGAATAGTGAAGTCTTCAATTTCAACTCTACAATTCAGAAGCAAAATGAAATCCTTCACTAAATGTGCTAAGCTAATGATAAAGATTCCAAGATGAAAATGCCAACCAATGCAAAATGCCTATTTGTTTTTGTATATTCAATATACTAAAAAGAAAATGCATGGACTGATGAGCAACCTGATATATAGATTCTACTGTATATAAGAGCAATAACTCGAGCAAAATACCAAGCAGCCAAGCAAGCAACCCAGATAACAAGGACAAATAAAAAATGGAAAACAAAGAGAAAGACTCCGCCCAAAAATTCAATTCCAAACAGGTTCCCTGTCATCCTAGATGATCTCAACAGACACTATAGAGACCTAAGAAGGGTCAACAATCTTCAAATCCCACCCAGTAGTCACTAAACCAAGAAAAAAAGCAAGGAGAAGTGGTATACGCGACTGTTCATGATAACAGAGCATATATACGCTTCTTGCAGTGAGACAACAAGCATGTATATGCAACTATCAAGGAAAAAAGTGCGTATATGCTTTAAAACAAGGCTAGGAAAGGGAAAAAAAGATGAAAACTCAGACCCAGAATGAACAGAATCTGTCAAGCAATGATACGACAAGAAATACAAAGGAAAAAGAGAAATGGAAGAAGAAAAAGTACTTCAACCCTTAGAAGGAAGATCTCTCCACAGCGGAGTTGCCATTTCTGTTACAAGGGAAAAAATCTCTATGGCCAAGGGTAAACCACAATAGATAGGTATGACTACAAAAATCAACTCAATTCCAACATATACTATATAAACTAATGTGCAACATAGGAAAGAGGCCTACCTCGATCCAACGTTTGATGATGTTCCACCATTGATGACTTTGACCCAAAGCTTTATACCTGCAAGAAGTACTCAACAAACAAGCAGAGCAAGTACATAGTGATGATATAAAAGGGGTTAGCACATCAGATAGCATAATCCATTAATAAACATTACAAACATGCCCATGGATAATAATCATATATTTGCAATATACCAATAGGATGGGAAAGGATTATTTCTATTAATAATTGATCACCAGAAGTGACAACATTACAGACTTCTGTGTCGGCATGGTTCGAAACAAAGAAACCAAGTTCCTTCCAACTGGGTCTCCACCACTTCAATCCTCCACCAAAGTCAAGCTCATAGGAAAGAGGCAATGAGGTCCTCTCAACAATAGGGAAATATTTTATGGGATGAACATTGTGTTTAGACTTGAGGGACAAAGGGATGCAGACTCAATGTGAAGTAATTTCTCCAGAGTAACTTTGCTCTCAAACTTGAATGCTATCTCCTCTTTTCATAGCTCGAAATTGTGATCTTATAGCCTTCATAATGCATCCAAAAGGCTGAGTCAGAACGTTTCCAGTATGTGGAAGGCCAAGGATCAGAGATCTTCTGTTGTGACATGGAAACCAACCTCATTTTGTATTTTCTGGCACAAATCCCGATATATGCGAGTTGCAGTGGAGCAGCAAGTGTATACACATCTTCTATAATTGATAGGGAGAGTATATGTGGAAAACTGTATATTTTTATCTCTGGATTCATCAAAAGGGATGACAAGTCTGCATAGGGAAATGGAAAAAGGCCCTCTGTGCAAGATAGCAATGGTGAGGCAAATCTTGCTATAACATCCCTGCAATGCGACATGACCGTCGATCTCACGATATTGGTGGTGCTCCTGAACTAACGGTTTAGATCTATTCTCTCAAGTTATGTGGATAAGATCTAACCTTCCTAGATCAACGGTTGTGATTTACTTCGTGATCCTGGCTCTGGGAGTTTCAAATATCAAACCTTTCTTTTCTCTGTACGCAAATCTTTCGAAGTCAATGATCCACGGAAAACTGTCCTTATCAATCGATGGCTCTGTTTCTACTTTAGGAATTTGACCTTTCAACCAGATCAATGGTTCTATGGCCCCTTTATCGATCAATAGTCAAGATCTCCTTCGGGTCTCCGAACTTATGAAATATCAAGTCTCAAACTTTACTTCCCCTGGAAGTATGTAGATTACTGCCACTTGTCCTCTTGGATAAGAAGGTTGAGGCTTACTTCGGGTCTTTACCCGTAGTCCACAGTATTACACCATGTCTTTTCTGGATCAGACGACCCATATTCACATCAGACGATCTGACGCTTGAGATATTCTTTGGATAATTTGACAACTGAGATCTACTTCAGATGATCTAACGATCGAGAATTTATTCTGACTCTCTGGCTCTACAGGCTTCAAGAATTTCAAATCTCAAACTGAAACTCTCGAAGTGATTTCTCTAGAACTCACGATCCATCACCACGTATCCCTCTAGATATGACAGTTGAAATTTACTCTGGCTCTCCATCTCTCCAGACTTCAGAAATTTCAAATCTCAAACTGAAAAATCTTGAAGTGAGATTTTTCTAGAGCGTAACTTCCTCACATCTTTAGACCCAAAACGAATGATGTTCATTTGATCAAGATATTAGATCAACAAATTGATCTGTTTGTGATGCATCTTTGCCTTGGATTAAATCCAATAGCTCTCCATCTTTGATTATCCTATCCTTCCACTTAATTTGATCTGACGGTTGATGGAGATTCAGATAACTGAATTCTCAAACCTTGTGCCATGTTTATCCTACACTCAAAAGTGATCCAATGGTCATTGTCGCTCTTCCTCCTAAGTTTTTGATCTCTCTAACTTATAAGGTTTTCTAAGTGTTCAAGGATCTCAACCTTTTTTCCTCCTGCGAGTCTGTCTCTTGGACCTCGTCTGCACTTCTGGAAACCTCTATCTCTTCTGAGCTTTCTCGTCTTCTTCTCTTTCAAGGTTTGGTTCATTTTTGTTCTTTCCATCAATGACAAGCATACTCTTCCTGTAAACATGCCAACAATATCCTCCTTTGGAATTGATGGAAATCCTAAAAGGTTGCACTATTCTTCTTAGACCTCCAACTGTAGCATCCAGACCGCACATTTTTCTCCCGCTTTAACATCAATGTCAAAGAAAACTGAGAGTGAATATGTTCTCCTCCTGATAAGAGATGCAATAAGAATTTTTCCCCTGATTAGATATACTATGAGCACTCTCCCCCTGATCAGATAGACTATTTTAACTTGATAACAGGGTCATGCCCAAATTCTGGTGTAGATACTCAAACTGAGCTTTTGCAAGTGGTTTAGTGAAGATATCAACAATCTGATCTTTGGATGGAATCTAATGCAAAGAAACAACAGTGTTGGTTACTTGTTCCCTCAATAAGTGATACTTGATAGGTATATGATTGGTCTTGGAGTGAAATACAAGATTCTTTGGCACACTAATTGCACTAGTATTATCATAATGAATTGGGATTGGTGCAATATACTTTACCTCAAAGTCTACAATTGTTTGAATCATCCGCAATACTTGGGTACAACAAGTGGAAACTGCAATGTATCCATCTTCTATAGTCGATAAAGAAATGGAAACTTTCTTCTTGCTCAACCATGCTATAAGAGAATATCCTAAGAAGAATGCACCTCCACTTATGCTTTTCCTTCCATCGATGCAGCTAGCCCAATCATCATATGAATATACCGATAATTGAAAATTCTGATTCCTAGGATACCATAGACCATAGTTCATTGTTTCTTTCAAGTATCTGAATATTATTTTGACATATAGCAAATGACTCTGTTTAGGTGCAGATTGATACCTTCCTACCATTCCAACAACATGCATTATGTCTGGACGAGATGCTATGATGTACAACATGATTCCTATCATAGACCTATATGAACTTTGATCAACATCAGGTGAGTCATCATCCTTTCTTAACTTGCATCCAGTGACCATAGGTGTGCTCAAAGGTTTACAATCCTCCATTTGAAACCTTTTCAACAATTCTCTTAGATATTTCTCTTGAGAAAGAAATATTCCTTCAGACCTCTGAGTAATTTGCAGACCAAGAAAAAATGATATTTCCCCTATCATAAACATTTCAAATTCAGACTAGATGGAAGAAGAAAACCATTGTACCAATGACGCATTATTGCTTTCGAAGATGATGTCATCTACACAGACCAACACAATGAGAAAATCATTATCCTCTGTTTTGATATATAGATTGTTGTCAATTGTTCCTCTCTTGAACCTTTTGTCTTGAAGATACTTATCCAGTCTGTAATACCAGGCACGAGGATCTTGTTTCAACCCATATAAATATTTCTGGTTGTTTCATATAGAATTTTTCTTTTATATCTCCATTTAGAAAACCTGACTTGGCATCCATTTGATAGAATTTAAACCTTTTATGACAAGCATAGCCAAGAAACATTCTAATAGATTCTAATCTTGCTACAAGCGCAAATGTTTCATCAAAATCTAGTCCTTCTATTTGAGCATATCCTTTGTAGACCAATCTAGCCTTATTTCTTACAATATTTCCTTGCCCATTCATCTTATTTTTTGTAGACCCATTTAGATCCTATTAAATTTTTATTTGCTGGCCTAAGAATGAGTTCCCAAGTGCCATTCTTTTCAATCTGGTCTAGTTCCTCATTCATTGATTTTAACCAATTTATGTCTTTACTGGATTCATTAAAGTTCTTAGGTTCCACCATGGATATGAAGGCTATATGTGATTGCTCAGTGTCTTTGATTATCCTTCTCCTAGTTGGTACACCTTTGTATTTCTCACCATTATCTGACTTTCAGGATGATTCTTTTGAGTAATTCTGGAGGAAGGATTTGATGTTGATTGTTGTCCGGACTCTTCTTGTCTGGGTGTTTCTTCTCCACCTGATTCATCATATTCTTATGACTATGAGATTTGATGTTCTTCATTTTCATTATTCTCATCATCTTTTTCATCTGGCTTAGTGCTTATTCTATGTTTATCTTTTACAGGAGCTTCTTCATCAATTCAAACATCAATACAATCTACTAATTTATGAATTATTTTTTTAAAGCATCTGTATCCTTTATTGTTCATTGCATATCCTAAGAAGATACCTTCATCAACTATACTATCAAATTTTGCCAGATGATCATCATTATTATTGATGTAGCATTTACTTCCAAATACTTTGAAGTGCTTGATTGATGCAGGTCGACCAAACACAACTAATGTGGAGTTTTATCACTATTCGGCCTTAGATTCTCTTTGTTTAGAATATGAAAAGCCGTGTGAACAGCCTCCACCTAAAAGGTTAGTGAAATTTCCCTTTCACTCATCATAGCCCTTGCCATCTGTTGAACTGATCTATTTTGGTCTTCTACAACTCCATTTTGTTGAGTACCTGGAATAGTATATTCTCTTTTAATTCCATGTCTGTCATATAATTCTTTGAAGTCTCCTGATAGAAACTCTCCTCCTCTGTTTGAGCAAATTTCCTTTAACTTCCTTCCCGTCTGATTCACAACTAATGCCTTAAACGTTTTGAACTTCTCAAATGCATCTGATTTTTCTCTCAGAAAGGCAACCCATGTAAGTCTGGAGAAGTCATCAATGACTAACATAAAGTAACGTTCTCCTCCAGTTCCTTCTTTTCGCAATTGTCCACATAGATCCATATGAACAATTTGAACTGGTTTCTCTCAAGATGTGAAACTCTTTGATTTGAATTGAGCACGATTCAACTTCCCCATTTGATAGGATTCACATACATAGTTATTAGGCTTAGATATTCTTGGAAGGTATTTCAGAGCACCTTCATTATTCAGTTTGACAATATGATAAAAAATCAGGTGTCCAAGCCTTCTGTGCCATAACCAAATTTCATCAAATTTTCTTAAATGACATTTCTCCTTATCTTCCTTTAGAACATTTACATTGTTTTCAGTTCTAACCCCTTTTTCAATCAACTCTCATGTGTTTACTATCTTTATTTTACAATTCTTGGCAGTGAAAGTGACTTCACATCCTCTGTCACATATTTGACTGACACTAATAAGATTATTCTTTAAACCATCAACAAATAATACATCTTGAGATTTGCTTCTTCCATTACTTAAGCTTACTAGACCTTTACCTCTGATCTTTCCTGGAGCATCATTTCCAAAGGTCACACTCCCTGATTTATTTTCTTTTAGTGATAGGAACTTACTTTTGTCATGTGTCATATGAATGGAGCATCCACTGTCAATATACCAGGGGTCTTTTTGTCTTTGAGCTGACAACACTAATCCCCACTTGTTATCTCCATTCTTCTTCCAAACCTTGACGTTTTCAGCTCTGTGATTTGAATCTGGCTTATAGTTCTTTAAGCGACAGTGTGCAACTTTATGTCCATAATTATGACAGATGTAACATTCTGGTTCATTGAATAAAGGATCATAATGATTGTTATGCTTAATATGCACCTTTTTCCTAGCCATCACATGATTTGCAGTTTGTGGTTTTTTTTTACTTGGTTGTCTCATTCTTTGTTGTGGTAGGTATTTATTCCTTGGCTGTCTTGATTGCTCATGTCTAAATCTTAAAGAACAATTTAAATCTTTGTGGCCAAAGTAAGAGCAGTAAAAACAATATCCATAGAAAAAATTTGTGTACCTGGAAAATGGTTTTCTTCTTTGTGCAGGTCGATTTCTTCCATGTTGGTGATTTCCTTGAGTAGAGGGTGTATTATTTCTGTGTTCTAGGGATTCAGTTCTGGTAGTTTTTCCTTCACTCCTCCTTGGTAGATGTTTCTCTTCCTTTGTTTCTGTAGTTTTGTTGTTGTCAATGGTTGTAGATTTGACAAACTTGATGGATTCTTTGTTTCTTGGCTGACCACTACTTGATCCCTCTTCATAACCCAAACCGGTTTTCAACTTTGAATTTCTTTGTTGATTTAGAATGGAGGCTAATCCTTCTGATTCTTTAATACTTATCATATTCTGATGATATAAGGCTTGGAATTTCTCTAGATCTTTTCTCATAGTCACTACTTCAGCTTCCAATTTTTCACCTTTTTATTTCGACTTCTTTCAATTGTTGTTTGAGGATGTCTTCAATATTCTTAGATTCTTCTAACTTAACCTTCAATAGATCAATTTGCTCAGATGGTTCATTGCATGTTTTCTCATACCTGAGCAGTAATTGTTTTTTCTTTCTTTTCTTTTCTCTAACTCTGTCAATATCTTCCATGGCACTAACAAGTTCTCCTTCAATATCTACTACTGCTTCATAATCAACAAACTCACTTCTTGTATCTTTAGTGTTTAGATCCTCTAAAGATATTAGAATGATATCATTTATTTTATCTTCAATAGAAGAGTCACTGCTTTCATCATCTGAGGGATAATCATCATTGTTTACACAAAGGATTTTCTTCTTGAAACTATTCTCTTTATAGAACTTCTTGTGTTTGTACTTCTCTTCATCCTCATATGTCTGATCCTTTCTTTTGTGAGGACACTTAGATGCAAAATTAACTATCTTATCACAACTGAAACATTTGAAGGGAAGTTTACCTTTGTATTTGCCTGATCCTTTCTTCAGTCTTCTCACAAAATTTCCTTCAATATCATCTATATCGGAGTCTGTGTTTTTCTCTACTTTAAAAGATGCCTCTCGTGTAGTGGATTGACCTTTGGTGATTCTCATTTCATAAACAGTTAGGGTTCCAAGAAGTTGATCTAGTGTCAACGTTTTGAGATCAGTTATTTCCTCTATAACAGAGACCTTTGAGTTAAATCTATCAGGAAGATATCTTAATATTTTCTGGACTAGAAAAGATTCATCTATCGTTTCACCTAGGCCTTTCATAATGTTGACAAGTTCTTCTATACGTAAGAAGTACTTACTGATAGTTTTTTCTCCATCCATCTTTAACTGCTGAAATTTCAGTCTGTGAGTCCGAAGTTTTGCATCTTTCACGTTTTCATTACCTTCATAAGTACTTATTAGCTTGTCCCACATAACTTTTGTTGAATCACGGTGCATGAATTTGACAAACTCGGCTTCAACAAGTCCACTGAGGATGGCATTCATTTATTTTTCATTAACGATAAACTCCATCTTATCATATTTTGAGGCCAATACTACAGGCTTCACACATCCCATTTTAATGACATCCTAAACATCAATACCCAAAGACATTAAATGTGTTCTCATCCTTATTTTCCAGAAGGCAAAGTTTGTTCCATCAAACAGAGGGGGTCTATTAGTTGAACTTCCATCATGACTAGTCATGTTCAAGCTTATGGATCTACCTTTGATCAAAGGCACCAGATATTATACCAATTGTTGGAAATATAACTGAGAGGGGGGGCGAATCAGTTATGTATATAAGATTGAAACTTTTCCTATTATTTTCTGATTATTTTTAGATTATTATTTAATGTGTTGTTGATATCTTAACATGCATAGATATAGAATATTTGATCTATCACATAGAATACACAGAGACACTGATTTTCATGAGGAAACCCATAAAAGGTGAAAACCTCTTCTTTTTAGGATGTCAATCAAGCTCCAACTTTCATGTACATCACAGTCTTTAATCTCCAACTCAAATATGAGGCTACAACCTCTGATAGCAAGATACAACTTGTAGAGAGCATCGACTCTCAGATTTCTCTAGCACCAACTAGATGGAAGCACCAACTCCCTGGTTTCTCTAGCACCCACTAGATGGAAGCACCAACTCCCAGAATATCTTCTAGCACCAACTCCCATAATATATTCTAGCACCAACTCCCAAAATATCTTCTAGAACCAACTCCCATAATATATTCTAGCACCAACTAGAATTTAGAGGACTGCAATCCTCCCTAGCACCACCCTACCACCCTGATCAAATATTACAAAACTTTACTTACTTGCTTTGTCTCTGATATGGTCTGTTACAGCTCCATGTATCCTTTGCCTTCTTCAACTATGTTATGTTTCACTTCTGCATATTTTTTCTTCTATGCTCTGCTCTTTTTTCTTCTGCGCACTTACCCCTGTTCAACTTCTCTTCTCACTTTTATGATCTGTGCTGCCTCTGCATTCTATGCACTCTGTCTCTGATCTTCACTTCAAATCATGCATTGCATCTCCTTCTACCCACATGCATAGCTATCGAAAAAGAACACTCTCTTCTCTGTTCTGCATGTCTTTCTCACGCCAAGTCCTCTGCATGATCATCATCACAACTCTTCGTCTTCTATGGCAGTTATGTTGAATATGTTCATCATTAGTGGTCATTATCCAAAGATTATTTGGCTACTCTGGTAGTCACAACTCTTTGTATTCTCTGGCAGTTACAGTCAATCATTTTTGTCTTCTTTGGCTTCTAAGCCCCTTCCTTCACATGATGGCAGAGGATATTTTCCTTTTGGCCTGAGAGCTCGATTGGCTCCTCTATTTCCCTTCCGGGAAATCTACCCACAACAACACCTTGAGAAAATTTCTCTCTTATTTCGGGATATCGGACTTTGCAAATTCGCAAATCCTATGGTCAAGCACCTTACCTCTCCAACCTCCAAAACCTGAAATATTCAATCACTTGGTCTCCCTTTTCTCTTCGCGATTTCGGGGTTTCAACCACCAAAATGCACTTTTACTATACCCTCGGGATTCCCGAACCTCTGAATCCAAAAATTCTGAAACTCTAAGGTTCCACTTCCAAGGAGATCAACGGCTGTGAGCTCTCCCTTGATCTAATGGTCAGCGCAATTTCACGTACTAGGAATTCAATATGCTAACAATTGAATTCTTTGTCCTCTCCACCTTCCGATCTCCGAAGTTTTGAAATACCGAAATGGTACTTCTCCTTGATGTTTTCCACAAACCTCAACAAGAAGCCTCCCATCCTTGCACGTGTCGCCTCCCCTTTGTTTTGGGTTTTCTCTTCTGCTATATCTCGATCTCTCTCCCTTGAGACTTCCGAAACCCCGAACTTCAAAGTTCCGAAAACTTGAACTTGCCGACTTTTCCACTCTACCCTGACGAGAATCCTTTCAGACTTCGAGTACTTGATGTGTCAAGAACCAAACTTGGAACTCAGACTTACGAAGTCCAAAACTCTGGAACAATATGACGGCCCATAAATCTTGACCAATGGTTGATGTTAATTTAGGATATCCAAAGGATGGATCTGTCCTAACCATTATCGCTCTCATAGCTTCCGCAGATCCAATGATCCCCTTTGTTTTGGGATTCCTCCTCGAAGAATTTCGACAGTCCAAACTCTTCCTCAAAGAACTTCTGCTCTGAGTCACCTCAGTAATCCTCCTCACTATGACTTGGCCTTTGCATGATGACCAAAATCCCTCTTCTTCTCTTCACACCTTGAAGACGCTAATTCTCCTGAGCTTCCTTTCACTAACTCAAATCTCCTATGAGATTTCTACACACACTCATTGCGACCCTCTTCAAATACGTCTAAGTATTTGAATCCTTTGACTCTGTGCAACTCCTTGCGACAACAGTCTTCAACCCTCTCCTTGGTTGACAACTTCTGAACTTCCAACCAGCCTGCGCACACCTTGCATGGCTTCTGTGCCTGACTTTCACTTTTGCGCAAGATGAGAACAACGATATCTCTCCTAAGCTTTCAGAGGTGAACTCTGAACCCGTCGACGCACTCCTTGTGGATGTTTCACTGCACTCCTTGCAGGAACTCTTGCTCAGATAGAGAAACAATTGAAACTCATTCCCTTACTCTCTCAGACTTCAAATACTTAACATGAAATCATACATACATAGCATCAAATAAAATGTTTAATAGAAAGAGTAAAACAACCATGAGCATAACATTCAACATGTATACATAAGAAGTATTTCAACACCATGAGTCTGAATCAAAGCTTCATATATTAATATCAGAACTTCTGTACATGGCTTCTTCTACACAGCTCTCTGCTTCTTCTCCTCTATGCTCTATGCTCAATTGATAATGTTAATGTTACAAATGATACAAGATGAGGGTGTCTGTAGTCAGTTTTCCCCTCTACACTCTAAACTGTCTAATCTAGAATTTAAATATACCTACTTGCATTAACTACCTATAAATGACTCTACACCTTACAGATGAGAGAAGATCACTCAAGATCTGTTTACAATATGGAACTACACACTCTCTTGACTATTACATTAATGTCTGTGCATCCAAACTTTCAAAACAATTCAAACATTTTCAACATGTGCCAAAAATGAAATGGCATTTGTCCCATGCTCATTTGTTGCTGGTGATGCTCCTGCATCATACTCCCTCGCTTGAAAATTTTCATGAACTCCTGTTCATGAGCTCTTACACAATCTACCCATGATTTTGAATGTCTGCTTCATTCTCCTGGCTGGCATCTTCAACTGGATGTCCCTTCCATTTGACCAAGTATTCGAAATACTCTTTTCTCCTGGTCCTCTTGCTAACTCTCTTGTCAAGTATACTCTCCATCTGTGGCTTTCCAGCTACAGGCATTTGTTTAGCCCACTGAACCTTTTTCTGTTCATTGTCTGCTCCTGCTTCTTCAGCTCTATAAGGGTACAAATCTGAGATGTTGAATATCGATGAAATTCCAATCCCATCAGGTAATTTGATCTCATATGCATTTGCCCCAAATTTCCTTAAGACCTTTCATGGTCCAATCTTTTTCATTTTTAGTTTGTTACATGTTCCCCTTGAAAACCTCTCCTACCTCAGATGTGCAAGAATCAAATCACCAACTTCAAACTGAAGTTCTCTCATGTGTTGATTTGCTCTGCACTTATACTCCTGGCTTGAATTCTGCAATCGCTCCTTCACTTGGCTGTGAAGTTCTTTCATTTCTTCTGCGAAATCTTCTGCACTAACACTTCTAGTTTCATTCTATTTTGAATCTTTCAATTCAGAAACTCCCTTGGGTTGCATTCCATAAACAACCTGAAATGGACTGTGCCCTGTGCTTCTATTGATCAAATCATTGTAAGCAAATTCCACCTGTGGAAGAATGCGATCCCACTGACTGTGGTGTTCAGTCACTAAGCTCCTTAGTAAATCTCCCAAGTTTCTATTTACAACTTCTATTTTCCCATCCATCTGAGGATGATAAGATGAGCTAAAAGACAACTTTGTCCCCAACTTCTTCCATAAAGTCCTCCAAAAATGTCCCACGAACTTGGTGTATCGATCTGAAACTATACTCCTTGGTAAGCCGTGAAGTCTAACAACTTCTTTGAAAAACAGGTTTGCGATATGTGTCGCATCACTGGTTTTCTGACATGGTATGAAATATTCCATTTTCTAAAATCTATCCACTACCACAAAGATTGAATCAAACCCTATTTGCATTCTTGGCAATGCCAACAAAAAATCCATGCTCACTACATCCCACGACCTCTCTGGTATGGGTAACGACTGATATAACCCTGTGTTTTGTTTTCTTCCCTTTGTGTGCTGACAAATTCTGCATTTGTCCATAAATATTTTGACATCTGCTCTCATTCTTGGCCAAAAATATGAGCCATTTAATTTCAAGAAAGTTTTGTCATGACCGAAATGTCCGGCCAATCCTCCACTGTGTTTTTCCTTCAACATATTCTCCCTCATGGAGCATTTTGGAATACACAGTTGATTGCCTCTGAATAATAATCCATCTTGGATCATATATTCAGCCCATTGAATTCTATCTCTGAGAACTGGATTCTCAAATGCCTCATACACCTCTTTGAAATCTGGATCATCCTTGTACATGTCCTTGAGATTATCAAAACCTAATGTTTTGACTCTGAACTCCTGCATAAGAAAACTCTTCCTTCTCAAAGCATCAACAACTTTGTTAGCAGTTCCAGAAATATTTTTAATTACAAAAGTAAAATTCTACCTATATTCAACCCATTTTGCATGTTTTTCGTTCAACTTCTCCTGTTGAGTCACGAATTGTAAGGCATGATTGTCACTGTACAAAACAATATCTTTAGGAACCAAATAGTGCCTCCACTTCTTCAGTGCTTGTATGATCGCATAAAACTCTTTGTCATACGTGGAGTACTTAACCTTCGCCTCATTCAGTTTCTCATTGAAGTACGCGACTGGCCTGTCATCTTGGCTCAAAACTGCTCCAACTACAAATCCACTAGCGTCACACCTGACTTGAAATGTCTTACTGAAATCTAGAAACACCAAAATTGGATGTTCATTAATCTTTTTCTTTAACAAATTGAAGCTTTTCTCTTTTTCTTCTGTCCAATGAAAATATTTATGTCCTTTCTTCACTGTGTCCATCATCGATGCGCTAATTCCACTGAAATTCCTGATGAATTTTCTATAGAAACTAGCCAATCCATGAAAACTTCAAACTTCAAAGATACTCTTTGGTGATGGCCAATTCTTAATCACCTCCACTTTATCTGGATCCATCTTCAACTTATCTGTAGAAATAACAAACCCCAAATAAATGATCTCTGTCTTCATGAATGACGATTTCTTCATATTTATCAACAATTTCTCTTGTTGTAGCCTCTTCATCACTGTAGCCAAATGCTTCAAGTGCTCTGTTTCTGTTGTACTAAAAATTAGTATGTCGTCAAGGTACACAATGACGAATTTTCTAATGAACTCCTTCAAGACTTCATTCATCAATCTCATGAAAGTACTAGGCGTGTTCATTAAGCCAAATGACATAACAATCCATTCATGCAGCCCCTCATTCATCTTGAATGTTGTCTTCCATTCATCACCTTCTCTCACGCGAATTTGATGATATCCTCTTTTCAAATCTAACTTTGAAAAGAATCTTGCCCCACTCAAGTAGTCCATCAAATCATCCATTCTTGGCAATGGAAATCTGTACTTGATGGTAATCTTGTTAATTTCCCTTGAGTCTATACACATTCTCTAGCCTCCATCTTTCTTTGGACTAAGCACTGTTGGAACAACGCATGGACTCAAGCTTTCTCTAACCAATCCTTTGTCCATTAATTCTTGGACTTGTCTTTTGACCTCCTCATTCTCCTGCGATGTCAATATGTACACGTCTTTGTTTGGTAAACTAGCTCCAGGTATAAGATCAATATGATGACTTATACTTCTGATAGGTGGCAACGAACGAGGTAGTTTGTCCACTACTATATCAACAAATTCTTCCAGTAGCTGCTGGATTTCCTCTGGTAAATCATCCACTCTTGTGCTGGTCAAAACAATTCTAGGTTTCCTGACCACAATGAATTGTGGATCTTCCTTCTTCTTAACCTCCTTAAGAAGTTCCTTACCACTCATGAGAAGTACAGTGTTGCTTACTTCTGGTTTCACTTCTTTATCCTTAATTGACAACAACATGTGAATTCTCCCATTCTTCTCTAGGGTGTATGTGTTCTTTCTCCCATCATGAATCACATTCCTGTCATATTTCCACGGTCTACCCAGCAATAGATGACTAACATCCATGGGAATGACATCACATAGTATTTCATCCTTATATCATCCTATTTTAAATTCAACTAAACATTGTGTAGTGACATTTACTTGATGTCCTTTTTGTAGCCACGAAACTCTGTATGGGCTTGGATGTTCAATAGTCTCCAGCTCCAGTTTTTCTACCATCTCTGTAGAAATAAGATTGTCTATGCTACCACTGTCCACGATGACCTTGCATACCCTGTCTTTGGTCTTGCAAGTAGTCCGAAAAAGTCTGTTCTTTTGGACTGGATTTTCTACTTCCTTCTCTGGCGTTAAGAGAAATTTCCTCATCATCAGTGATCTTCCGCCTTCAACATATTCTGCCTCAACATTCCATCTTTGTGCTTGTTCAATGTGAGTTTCACCACCTTATTTCTTCTTATCTGGATGTTCATAATACTTATGCCCATTCTTTCTGCATGTGAAACATTTTACTACTCCACCTCTACCTCTTCCTCTTCCTCTAGCATGAGAAAAAGTGTTAATATTAACATGCTGTCATCTCTGTGAGATTCCACCTCTCTTAGTCTGATGTTGAGGTTTCTTCCACTCTTCCTCTTTAGGTTTCTAATTCCTATCCTGGGCAACTGTCTTGCCTCTAGGATGACTCCTGCCTCGACCTCTTTGAACCTACTTTCGGCTAAGCTTCTCTTCAGCCTTTAGAGCCATATGATAAACATCTTCCACCATTCAGATGGTCATCATGCTCATATCATATTGAATGTCATATCACAGACCATTCATGTACCTGGAAACCTTTTCATCAATGCTTTCCCGATGACCTGCTCTGATGTTTAGCCTGTAGAATTCTTCAGTGTACTCCTTCAATGACATCAGCTTCTGTCTCAAATTCTGCATTCTTCGAAATAGAGTAACTTGATACTCCTTGGGTATGAATTTTTCTTTCATCTTCGCAATCATTCTATCCCAACTCTTGATTTTCTGCTTGCCCTTGCAGCATTTGTCAGCTTGTAGTTCATCCCACCACATTGCTGCATGTCCTTTAAGTCTCGTGACGACATGTTTAACCTTTTTGTCTTCCTCGACATCTTCATAGTCAAAATACGTGTCCAGAGCTCTAATCCAGTCTATAAGCTCTTCAACATCTAGGTTTCCTTCATATACTAGAATGCCCATTTTTTCCCTGGCACCCATCCTTGCAACAACCCTGAGTAGGCGTTCATTTGCTGCATCTTCGGCTACAACTTCTTCTCCTTCATGTTCGACTTCATTTTCACTTTTGGAATCACTGAGATCCCCAGCACCAACTGTGTGCCTCTGCGTTATTTCCATAGCATCCATCCTAGCATGTAAGTCACACACATCTCTTGCCCCTGGTGGATCAGGTAATTGCCTGCCCCTTCTTCTTGGCATTTCTCGTTCCTCTGGTGGATCAGTTGTTTGTCTGTTTCTTCTTCTCAGCAGCATGGCTATAAATATTTCTTTCTCCCTCTGTTTGAAATATAAAAACATAGAAGGGCTATGATACCAGATGGTGAAAACCCCTCCCTAGACCTGCAGGTCGGGATCTGCACAGGATCTTTTCCTTTTGGCCCAAGAGCTCAACTGGCTCCTCTATTTCCCTTTCGGAAAATCTACCCACAACAACACCTTGAGAAAATTTCTCTCTTATTTCGGGATATCGGACTTCGAAAATTCATGAATCCTGTGGTCAAGCACCTTACCTTTCTGACCTCTGAAACCTGAAATATTCAATAACTTGGTCTCCCTTTTCTCTTCACGATTTCGGGGTTTCAACCACTGAAATGCGCTTTTACTATACCCTCGGGATTCCCGAACCTCCGAATCCCAAAATTTCGAAACTCTAAGGTTCCACTTCCAAGGAGATCAACAACTATGAGCTCTCCCTTGATCCAATGGTCAGTGCAATTTCACGTACTGGGAATTCAATATGCTAACACTTGAATTCTTTGTCCTCTCCACCTTCCGATCTCCGAAGTTCCGAAATACTGAAATGGTACTTCTCCTTGTTATTTTCCACAAACCTCGACAAGAAGCCTCCCATCCTTCCACGTGTCACCTCCCCTTTGTTTTGAGTTTTCTCCTCTGCTATATGCCGATCTCTCTCCCTCGAGACTTCCGAAACCCTGAACTCCGAAGTTTCGAAAACTTGAACTTGCCGACTTTTCCACTCTACCCTGATGAGAATCCTTTCGGACTTTGGGTACTTGATGTGTCAAAACCCAAACTTGCAACTCGGACTTACGAAGTCTGAAACTCCGAAAAAATTTGACGGCCTGGAAATATTGATCAATGGTTGACATTAATTTAGGCTATCCAAATGAAGGCTTTGTCCTAACCATTATCCCTCTCGCAACTTCTATAGATCCAACGATCCCTGCTATTTCGGGATTCCTCCTCGAAGAATTTCGACCGTCCAAACTCTTCCTCAAAGAACTTATTCTCTGAGTAACCTCAGTAATCCTCCTCACTATGACTTAGCCTCTGCACGATGACCAAAACCCCTCTTCTTCTCTTCACACCTTGAAGATGCTAATTCTCCTGAGCTTCCTTTCACTAACTCAAATCTCCTATGAGATTTCTGCACACACTCCTTGCGGCACTCTTCAAATACGTCTAAGTATTTGAATCCTTTGACTCTGTGCCACTCCTTGAGACAACAGTCTTCAACCCTCTCCTTGGTTGACAACTTCTGAACTTCCAACCGGCCTGCACACACCTTGCATGGCTTCTGTGCATGACTTGCACTTCTACGGAAGATGAGAACAACGGTATCCCTCCTGAGCTTTCAGAGGTGAACTTTGAACCCGTCGACGCACTCCTTGTGGACGTTTCACTGCACTCCTTGCAGGAACTCTTGCTCATATAGAGAAACAATTGAAATTCATTCCCTTACTCTCTCAGACTTCAAATACTTAACATGAAATCATACATACATAGCATAAAAGAAAATGTTCAATAGAAAGAGTAAAACAACCATGAGCATAACATTCAACATGTATACACAGGAAGTACTTGAACACCATGAGTCTGAATCAAAGATTCATATATTAATCTCAGAACTTCTATACATGGATTCTTCTACACAACTCTCTGCTTCTTCTCCTCTATGCTCTATGCTCAATTAATAATGTTAATGTTACAAATGATACAAGATGAGGGTGTCTATAGTCGGTTTTCCCTCCTACGCTCTAAACTATCTAATCTAGAATTTAAATCTACCTACTTGCATTAACTGCCTATAAATGCCTCTACACCTTACATATGAGAGCGGATCGCTCAAGATATGTTTACAATATGGAAGTACGCACTCTCTTAACTATTACATTAATGTCTGTGCATCCAAACTTTCAAAACAATTCAAACATTTTCAACATGTGCCAAAAATGAAATGGCATTTGTCCCACGCTCGCTTGCTGCTGGCTATGCTCCTGCATCATACTCCATCACTTGAAAATTTTCATGAACTCCTGTGCATGAGCTCTTGCACAGTCTGCCCATGCTTTTGAATGTTTGATTCATTCTCCCAGCTGGCATCTTCAACTGGATGTCCCTTCCATTTGACCAAGTATTTGAAATACTCTTTTCTCCTGGTCCTCTTGCTGACTCTCTTGTCAAGTATACTCTCCATCTGTGGATTTCCAGCTATAGACATTTTTTTATCCCACTAAACCTTTGTCTTTTCATTGTATGCTCCTGCTTCTTCAGCTCTGTAAGTGTACAAATCTGAGATGTTGAATATCGGTGAAATTTCAATCCCATCGGGTAATTCGATCTCATATGCATTTGCCCCAAATTTCCTTAAGACCTTGCATGGTCCAATCTTCTTCATTTTTCAGTTTGTTATATGTTCCCCTTGGGAACCTCTCCTTCCTCAGATGTGCAAGAATCAAATCACCAACTTCAAACTGAAGTTCTCTCCTGTGTTGATATGCTCTGCGCTTATACTCCTGGCTTGAATTCTACAATCGCTCCTTCACTTGGTTGTGAAGTTCTTTCATTGCTTCTGCGAAATCTTCTGCACTAGCACTTCTAGTTTCATTCTGTTCTGAATCTTTCAATCTAGAAACTCCCCTGGGTTGCATTCCATAAACAACCTGAAATGGACTCTGCCCCGTGCTTCTATTGATTGAATCATTGTAAGCAAATTCCGCTTGTGGCAGAATGTGATCCCACTAACTGTGGTGTTTAGTCACTAGGATCCTTAGTAAATCTCCCAAGATTCTATTTACAACTTCTGTTTTCCCATCCATCCGAGGATGATAAGATGAGCTAAAAGACAACTTTTTCCCCAGCTTCTTCCATAAATTCCTCCAGAAATGTCCCACGAACTTGGTGTCTCAATCTGAAACTATACTCCTTAGTAAGCCGTGAAGTCTGACAACTTCTTTGAAAAACAGGTTCGCGATATGAGTTGCGTCACTGGTTTTCTGACATGGTATGAAATGTGCCATTTTCTAAAATCTGTCCACTACCACAAAGACTGAATCAAACCCTCTTTGCATTCTTGGCAATCCCAACACAAAATCCATGCTCACTACATCCCACGGCCTCTCTGGTATGGGTAATGACTGATATAACCCTGTGTTCTATTTTCTTCCCTTTGTGTGCTGACAAATTCTGCATCTGTCCACAAATCTTTTGACATCTTCTCTCATTGTTGGCCAAAAATATGAGCCATTTAATTTTGAGAACATTTTATCATGACCGAAATGTCCGACCAATCCTCCACTGTGTTTTTCCTTCAACAGATTCTCCCTCATGGAGCATTTTGGAATACACAGTTGATTGCCTCTGAATAATAATCCATCCTGGATCATATATTCATCCCATTGAATTCTATCTCTGAGAACTAGATTCTCAGATGCCTCATACACCTCTTTGAAATCTGGATCATCCTTGTACATGTCCTTGAGATTATCAAAACCCAATGTTTTGACTCTGAACTACTGCATAAGAAAACTCTTCTTGCTCAAAGCATCAACAACTTTGTTAGTCGTTCCAGAAATATGTTTAATTACAAAAGTAAAATTCTGCATATATTCAACCCATTTTGCGTGTTTTTGGTTCAACTTCTCCTGTTGAGTCACAAATTGTAAGGCATGATTGTCACTGTACAAAACAAACTCTTTAGGAACCAAATAGTGCCTCCACTTCTTCAGTGCTTGTATGACCACATAAAACTCTTTGTCATACGTGGAGTACTTAACCTTCACCTCATTCAGTTTCTCATTGAAGTACGTGATTGGCCTATCATCTTGGCTCAAAACCACTCCAACTACAAATCCACTAGCGTCACACCTGACCTGAAACGTCTTACTAAAATCTGGCAACACCAAAATTAGATGTTCAGTAATCTTTTTCTTTAACAAATTGAATCTCTTCTCTGCTTCTTCTGTCCAGTGAAAATATTTATGTCTTTTCTTCACTGTGTCCATCATCAGTGCACCAATTCCACTGAAATTCTTGATGAATTTTCTGTAGAAACTAGCCAATCCATGAAAACTTCAAACTTCAAAGATACTCTTTGGTGATGGCCAATTCTTAATCACCTCCACTTTATCTGGGTCCATCTTCAACTTATCTGTAGAAATAACAAACCCCAAATAAATGAGCTCTGTCTTCATGAATGACGATTTCTTCATATTTATCAACAACTTCTCTTTCTGTAGCCTCTTCATCACTGTAGTCAAATGCTTCAAGTGCTCTGTTTCTGTTGTACTAAAAATCAGTATGTCGTCAAGGTACACAATGACGGATTTTCCAATGAACTCCTTCAAGACTTCATTCATCAATCTCATCAAAGTACTAGGCACATTCATTAAACCAAACGACATAACAAGCCATTCATATAGCCCCTCATTTACCTTGAATGTTGTCTTCCATTCATCACCTTCTCTCATGCAAATTTTATGATATCTTCTTTTCAAATATAACTTTGAAAATAATCTTGCCCCACTCAAGCAGTACATCAAATCATCCATTCTTGGCAATGGAAATCTGTACTTGCTGGTAATCTTGTTAATTTCCCTTGAGTCTGTACACATTCTCCAGCCTCCATCTTTCTTTGGACTAAGCACTGTTGGAACAACGCATGGACTCAAGCTTTCTCTAAACAATTCTTTGTCCATTAAGTCCTGGACTTGTCTTTTGACCTCCTCATTCTCCTGCAACATCAATCTATACGCGACTTTGTTTGGTAAACTAGCTCCAAGTATAATATCAATATGATGACTTATACTTCTGATAGGTGGCAACAGACAAGGTAGTTCATCCACTACTATTTCAACAAATTCTTCCAGTAGCTGCTGGATTTCCTCTGGTAAATCATCCACTCTTGTGCTGGTCAAAAAGATTCTAGGTTTCCTGACCACAATGAATTGTGGATCTTCCTTCTTCCTAACATCCTTAAGAAGTTTCTTCCGACTCATGAGAAGTACAATGTTGCTTACTTCTAGTTTCACTTCTTTATCCTTAATCGGAAACAACATGTGAGTTCTCCCATTCTTCTCTAGGGTGTATGTGTTCTTTCTCCCATCATGAATCACATTCCTGTCATATTGCCATGGTCTACCCAGCAATAGATGACAAACATCCATGGAAATGACATCACATAGTATTTCATCCTTATATCCTCCTATTTTAAATTCAACTAAACATTGTGTAGTGACATTTACCTGATGTCCTTTTTGTAGCCACAAAACTCTGTATGGGCTTGGATGTTCAATATTCTCCAGCTCCAGTTTTTCTACCATCTCTGTAGAAATGAGATTGTCTGTGCTACCACTGTCCATGATGACCTTGCATACCCTGTCTTTGGTCTTGGAAGCAATCCGAAAAAGTCCATTCCTTTAGACTGGATTTTCTACTTCCTTCTCTGGCGTTAAGAGAAATTTCATCATCATCAGTGATCTTCCGCCTTCAACATCTTATACCTCAACATTCCGTCTTTGTGCTTCGACAATGTGAGTTTCACCACCTTCTTTCTTCTTATTTGGACATTCATAAGACTTATGCCCATTCTTTCTACATGTGAAACATTTTACTACTCCACCTCTGCCTCTTCCTCTTCCTCTAGTGCGAGGAAAAGTGTTATTATCAGCATAATTTCCTCTCTGTGAGCTTCCACATCTGTCAGTCTAAGGTTGAGGTTTCTTCCACTCTTCCTCTTTAGGTTTCTGATTCCTATCCTGGGCAACTGTCTTGCCTCTAGGATGACTCCTGCCTCGACCTCTCTGAACCTACTTTCAACTCAGCTTCTCTTCAGCCTTTAAAGCCATCTAATAAGCATCTTCTGCCGTTAGAATGGTCATCATGCTCATCTCATCTTGAATGTCATATCACAGACCATTCATGTACCTGGAAAGCTTTTCACCATCGCTTTCTCGATGACCTGCTCTGATGTTCAGCTTGTAGAATTCTTTAGTGTACTCCTTCATTGACATTAGATTCTATCTCAAATTATGCATTCTTTGAAACAGAGTAATTTGATAATCCTTGGGTATGAATTTTGCTTTCATCTTCGCAATCATTCTATTCCAACTCTTGATTTTTTGCTTTCCCTTGCAGCGTCTGTCAGCTTCTAGTTCATCCCACCACAATGTTGCATGTCCTTTAAGTCTTGTGACAACATGTTTAACCCTTTTGTCTTCCTCTACATCTTCATAGTAAAAATACATGTCCAGAGCTCTAATCCAGTCTAGAAACTCTTCAACATCCAGGTTTCCTTCATATACTGGAACGTACATTCTTTCCCTGGCACCCATCCTTGCAACAACCCTGAGTAGGCATTCATTTGCTGCATCTTCGGCTGCAACTTCTTCTCCTTCATGTTCGACTTCATTTTCACTTTCAGAATCACTAAGATCACCAGCACCGACTGCACACCTCTGCGCTATTTCCATAACATCCATCCTAGCACATATTTCATGCACATCTCTTGCCCCTGGTGGATCAGGTAATTGCCTGCCCCTTCTTCTTGGCATTTCTCGTTCCTCCAGTGGATCGGGTGTTTGTATGTTTCTTCTTCTTGGCGGCATGGATGTAAATCTTTCTTGCTCCCTCTGTCTGAAATATAAAAACAGAGAAGGGCTCTGATACTAGATGGTGCAGACCCCTCCCTGGACCCACAGGCCGGGATCTGTATAGGATCTTTTCCTTTCGGCTCGAGAACTTGACTGGCTCCTCTATTTCCCTTTTGTGAAATCTACCCATAACAACACCTTGAGAAAATTTCTCTCTTATTTTGGGATATCGGACTTCGTGAATTCACGAATCCTGTTGTCAAGAACCTTACCTCTTTGACCTCCGAAACCCAAAATATTCAATCACTTGGTCTCCCTTTTCTCTTCGCTATTTCGGGGTTTCAACCACCGAAATGTGCATTTACTATACCCTCGGGATTCCCAAATCTCCGAATCCTGAAATTCTGAAACTCTAAGGTTTTGCTTCCAAGGAGATAAACGGCTATGAGCTCTCCCTTGATCCAACGGTCAGCGCAATTTCACGTACTTGGAATTCAATATGCTAACACTTGAATTATTTGTCCTCTCCACCTTCCGATCTCTGAAGTCCCGAAATGCCGAAATGGTACTTCTCCTTGCTGTTTTCCACAAACCTCGACAAGAAGCCTTTTGTCCTTCCACGTGTCATCTCCCCTTTGTTTCAGGTTTTCTCCTCTACTATATCCCAATCTCTCTCCCTTGAGACTTCCGAAACCCCGAACTCTGAAGTTCCGAAAACTTGAACTTTTCGACTTTTCCACTCTACCTTGACGAGAATCCTTTCAGACTTTGGGTACTTGATGTGTCAAGACCCAAACTTGGAACTCGGACTTCCAAAGTCCGAAACTCCGAAAAAATATAACGGCCCAGAAATCTTAATCAATGGTTGACATTAATTTAGGCTATCCAAAGGATGGCTCTGTCCTGACCGTTATCCCTCTCGCAGCTTCCGCAAATCCAATGATCCCCGCTATTTTGGGATTCCTCCTCAAAGAATTTCGACCGTCCGAACTCTTCCTCAAAGAACTTTTGCTACAGTCACCTCAATAATCCTCCTCACTATGAATTTGCCTCTGCATGATGACCAAAACCCCTCTTCTTCTCTTCACACCTTGAAGACGCTAATTTTCTTGAGCTTCCTTTCACTAACTCAAATCTCCTTTGAGATTTCTGCACGCACTCCTTGTGGCACTCTTCAAATATGTCTAAGTATTTGAATCCTTTGACTCTGTGCAACTACTTGCGACAACAATCTCCAACCCTCTCCTTGGTTGACAAGTTTTGAACTTCCAACCAACCTGCGCACACCTTGCACGGATTCTGTGCCTGACTTTCACTTCTACAGAAGATGAGAACAACGATATCCCTCCTGAGCTTTCAGAGGTGAACTCTGAACCCGTTGACGCACTCCTCACGGACATTTTACTGTACTCCTTGTAGGAACTCTTGCTCAGATAGAGAAACAATTGAAACTCATTCCCTTACTCTCTCAGACTTCAAATACTTAACATGAAGTCATACATACATAACATAAAAGAAAATGTTCAATAGAAAAAGTAAAACAACCATGAGCATAACATTCAACATGTATACACAAGAAGTATTTGAACACCATGAGTCTGAATCAAAGCTTCATATATTAATCTCAGAACTTTTGTACATGGGTTCTTCTACACAGCTCTCTACTTCTTCTCATCTATGCTCTATGCTCAATTGATAATGTTAATGTTACAAATGATACAAGATGAGGGTGTCTATAGTCGGTTTTCCCTCCTATGCTCTAAACTGTCTAATATAGAATTTAAATCTACCTACTTGCATTAACTACCTATAAATGCCTCTACACCTTACAGATGAGAGTGGATCGCTCAAGATCTGTTTACAATATGGAAGTGTGCACTCCCTTAACTATTACATTAATGTCTTCACATCCAAACTTTCAAAACAATTCAAACATTTTTAACATGTGCCAAAAATGAAATGGCATTTGTCCCACGCTCACTTGTTGCTGGAGATGCTCCTACATCACATGATCACCAACGATGACCAAAAACCTAACCAATAGGTACATTGTGACTCACGACTTCAGGAATCTTGGTATGAGACGTCTCGATTCTCCCTACTCCCTATATCCAAAGTGAATCTTAGGGATGCTAGATCCTTCCTCTATTCTCTCTCCACATGACCATTGGTTGTGACTTGGGGACAAACACTTTGGGACTTCACATTTCGTGTCTTTGTATGTGAGCCAACCCTTACTCTCTCGACTTCTGAACTCACGCCTAGCAAGCACTAGCTCCATTCTCAATATGACCTTGGGAGATGATCTCATGTGACCACGCGATTGCAAGCATATGCAAAGGTGGTTTGAAATCAAACTACTTTTCTCCCCATAATTTACCTTGAGCCTCCATATGTCCTTTCTCCAAAATCATGGTTTCGATTGTGGCCCTCCCTTAACTTATAAAATTTTGTGCACCTTCAATCCCCACAATGTGACAGGACTGTCGATCTCACAATATTGACGATGCTCCTGAACTGACAGTTTATATTTTTCCTCCCAATTTCTGTGGATAAGATCTAGAATTCCTAAATCAATGACTGTGATTTACTTTGTGATCTGGGCTCTAGGAGTTTCAAATCTCAAACACTTCTTTTCTCCGTACGCCAATCTTCCAGAGTCGATGATCTGCGAACACCTATCCTTATCAATCGATGACTCTACCTCTACCTCGGGAATTGGACCTTTCAACAAGATCAATGGTTATGCGTCCCCTTTCTCCATCAACAGTCGCGATATCCTTTGGGTCTTCGGACTTTTGAAATCTCTAGTCTCAAACTTTACTTCCCCTCGAAGTATGAAGATTATTGCCACGTGTCCTCTTGGATCGGACGATTGAGGCTTACTTCGGGTCTTTACCCGGAGTCCACAGGATTACGCCATATACTTTTTGGATCAGACGACCTAGATTCACATTGGACGATCTAATGCTTGAGATCTGCTTTGGATGATCTGACGACTAAGATCTACTTTGGATGATTCGAAGGTCGAGAATTTATTTCGTCTCTCCAGGTTTCGGGAATTTAAAATCTCAAACTAAAACTGTTGAAGTGATTTATCTGGAGCTCCTGATCTGTTGCCATGTATCCCTCTAGATCTAATGGTTGAAATTTAGCCTGACTCTCCGGCTCTCCGAACTTCGGGAATTTCAAATCTCAAACTGAAAAATCTTGAAGTGAGATTTTTCCAGAGCGTAACCTCCTCACATATTTAGACACAAAATGAATGATGTTCATTTGATCAAGATGTTAGATCAATGAATCGATCTGTCTATGATGCAGATTTGCCTTGGATTAAATCCAAAGAATCTCCATATTTTCTTATCCTATCCTTCCACTTAATTTGATTCGATGGTTGACGGAGATTCGGATAATCAAATTTTCAAATATTGTGCCCCGTTTATCCTATCCTTCACTTGATTTGATCGGATGGATGATGGAAATTTGGATGATTGAGATCTCAGATCTTTCAACTTATCCTTTCCTTCCACTCAAAAGTGATCCAATGGTCGTTGTCGCTCTTCCTCCTAAGTTTTTGATCTCTCTAAATTATAAGGTTTTCTAAGTGTTCAAGGATCTCGACCTTTGTTCCTCCCTGCGAGTCCATCTCTTGGACCTTGTCTGGACTTATGGAAACTACTATCTCTTATGATCTTTCTCGTCTTCTTTTCTCTCGAGGTTTGGTTTGTTGCTATTCTTTCCATGAATGACAAGCACACTCTTCCTGTAAACATGCCAACAAAGGAAGTCTTCATCCTTATCATGCTTATTTGAAGATGCCCAATAAATTGAGGATAACATTTTTTCTTCCAAAAGAGTTCGAGGTCTAGCTTACTTTGAAAATATGCATGCACATGATCAAGGGAACTGTCAATATGTTTCAGATTTTGAGCAAGAAGGCAATGAGTATGAAGTATATTTCACTAGCATATTTGGGCCATTTTGCAATGACTGTTTCGACGCTATCGCGACATTATGTCATTGATATGGCGATGAATCTGGAGTCTTTGAAACGTCGATTTATGTGACGTGTCATTTTCGACGAACTGGATCAAACGTCGAAAAAGTGACAATATAAGCAAACAATGTGAAACTAGATTTTCGTCTAAATTGCGACAACAACTTTTATAGAAAAAGAAATGCATCAATAGAAGTTGTTGTTGCATATGCGATGACAACTTTTCATTGTTTATATAGCTAAACCCTCGCATCAATAGAATTTGTCGTTGCCTATTTGACAACAAATTTTTGTTGTTTATGTAGCTAAACCGATGCATCAATAGGAGTTTTCGTCGCCTATTCGACGATAACTTTTTGTTGTTTATATAGCTAAACTAATGCATCAATAGAAGTTGTCTTCGCCTAGGCGATGACAACTTTTCGTTGTTTATATATCTAAATCATTGCATCAATAGAAGCTGTCATCACCTATTCGATGACAACTTTTTGTTGTTTATGTAGCTAAACTGACGCATCAATAGGAGTTTTCATCACCTATTCGACGAAAACCTTTCATTGTTTATATAGAAAAATTGTTGCATCAATAAAAGTTGTCGTCGGATATGCGATGACCAAAATTTATTTAGAAAGAATTTTTTTATTTATTTTGGGCATCAAATTTGATATTAATATTAATATTACCATTTTAATATTAATATTACCATAATAGACTTAAGACTAGTCTATTATATGAAAGTTCACAATCATTCACATGATCAGTTTCAAAGGCATAACAAAAATATGTTTCTCTCTTTAATAAAAATTATTGGTTTAACATCAATCAAACTCATTCATAGTATCCTGAAGACAAATTCCTCTTACCAGACATCTACAACACCATGTATGAAAGGTATCTCACTTTTAAACATGACAATCCTTAGGAATAAGGTTAATACATTTAAACCCATATACACTAAATAAAGGTAAGGATCATCAATCTATCAACCTCTTAACCTTCTAGGTAAACAACCCATCAATCAATAGGCCATTGAATATGTGAATCAATAATGCATAACATTTATACATGTCAAAACCTCCAAAGGGTGGACACCATTAAGTCTTGATGCTAATACAAATGAATGATCAAATATAAGCACTTACATCAATATTAGACATCTTCATACTAGTTACAAAATAATCTCTAATCAACAACTTCATATAGTTATGAATATGAAGGAAAAAACTGGTTTCACTTATTCAAGAATAATCGGTTATGTTAATATGGCATCAAAAACACCATCATTCACTATGATTTATCCCATACAAGTCCCTATTGTCTGCCTCTAGTATTAATATTTTAGGCTGCAATTTTAATTTTAATATTAATATTACCATATCGTCCAAGTGGAACATGGTTTCTCCTATAATTCCTTGGATAATGGGGATAGGTCTCAATGCCTTGATAATGTGCATGAGAGGACAATAAATCCATTAGGCTCTAAATGAATCTTTTGGGGACCTACAAGGGCCATGTACAATGCCACAAAACACAAAACATGCCCTATATAAAATATCATTATCATTAGAGTGGTATGTGGATGCCATTAGAAGGTTTTATGCATTAGGGATGGGTACTAGAGCCTTGATCATGCTTAGGTAATAAGTTGAGGGAATTAGGACCTAAGTTAATATTCTTGATCTAATAGGCCATGATCAAGGCCTCAAACTACAACATAGTTCCTTTAAAGTGAATCATTGTCATATAAGTAGGATATGGCTATAATACTGAGTTTTTTCATAGTAGGAATGGGTCTCAAGGACTTTACCATAACAAAGGAAGGTCAATAAGGTCCTTATTCTATAAATGGATTTGTAAGTCTCAATATCCATGAACATCACCTTCAAAATAATCCCTTTAGAGGAAATATTTGGCCTCCAAGTTGAATATGTGTACCATTATGAAATATTTTTCACTAGGGACATGTGCATTAAGTAATTATCCATGGTCAAGCGAGGGAAATAAGGCCCTTGGGTCATTTATGAATCCTTTAGGGATTAAGGGACATAATCAATGCCCTAAACCACATAACATGTTGTCTGTAGGGAATCATGAACCTTTGAGTGAGATATGGGTATTGTTATAATATTTTGTGTATCAAAGATGACTATGAAGGATTTTTTTTGTACTTGTTTAGAATCTCATTACTCGTATTCTATACTACAAAAAGTGAGCCTAGAAATCATAGGGAAGCCCCTTTGACTTGGGTCTACCCTTTGTCTAAAGTGCAAAGGAGAGTTGGTGAGGTGACAATGACCAACATCCTAGTTCCACAAATCTTTAGCTAGGTGTTGGACTTTACATTTTGGGTATGAGATTGTGTGGAAACATTTTTCCACCATTGTCGAGGATAAAATTTGCTTCCTAGAAAACATCAGTAGATTATCTACACCTTTTGGATGAGGGTGCATTATTGAAGATCTATTCTCATCTTGACGACTCCATTGAGGGAATACGTCTTTTTCTCTTTGCATATTTGAAGACTTGTTGTTTGTAGGTGAAGCAAACAACAATTGAAGACATCAAAGATTCACCTTGGTGAATCCACTCATCTCTATTTGGAAAGTATGAAGGTATATATTGTAGATTTTATTTTCATATTTGGTATTTCATGTTGAAGAGTTCTAAATAATAATGGCTCCTTGGGAATTTCATGAGTATATCATGCTCTAGATGTAGATAAAATTCAAGGGTACCCAAACCATTATTCTGGACCAAAATGGTTAGAACAACTTCCAAAGTTTAATGGTGATGCCCATTGTGGTATTCATCATGTTGTATCATTCTTGCAATATACTTCAGAAATCAATGTAATACATGATGATCTATTAATGAATCTATTTGTACATTATTTGGAAGGAGAACAAAAGTCTTGAGTAAAATATTGTAGTGGTCCTATAGAGATTTCATCTTTTGCATATTTTTTCAAAATCTTCTTCAAATGTTGGGGTCCTCACTTGAAAAAGTTTGAAGATGTTATTGCAACTCTACATGAAAAAGAAGAAGCATCCAAAGCCTCCAAGAATGAATACCAAGAGCTTAAAGAGAATGATGATGAAGAAGATCAAGAGCCACCTCTTAATCCCATACATGAATATTTCAATGAAGATATTGAAGATCGAGCTCAAAGTCCTATTGAAGGTCAAAGACATGAAGATGAAAGTGAAGATGAAGAAGCATACATCTCCATTGAAGATAAATAG
>ML789030.1:149915-164863 GCA_009831015.1 Picea engelmannii
ATGAAATTCATAATGTCAACATGACATGAACATTGACAATATGAAATAGGGCTCCTAGAAATGCATACAAATAACAAAAATCCATGAACATACAGGAAGTAGAGAAAATAACACAATTCAGGGGAAAACTTACCACATCATTTGCTCTTCACTCAAGATCCTTTGTATTGGACATGTTGTAGATTACTTCATTAGAATCATGCTCTTCATGAATAACATAAACGTTATAATAATTACAAGGAAAACACCAATTAGTGGATGTTTTTGTGGAACCACTTCTCCCTTCTCCATTTTTAGTGCGGGTTTCTAGCAAAGGTAGGAAACCAGAGGTTTTCACAGAATTTTTTTTATCGATACACCTAAACTGTTATGTTGCACTAGGTTTCTAGCAAAGGCATGCAACCGGATGTTTTAGTAGAAGTTTTTTTTATTGATGCACCTAAATTATTATGTTTTACCGGTGCCCTTTAATATCTAAAGCATTGGTGATCCATGGCTACAAGTGCATTGGATCAAAAACATGTCAAAAATACATCAGTTCTAAACATTGGTCAAGACAGATTGATGATCCACATTGTTCTAGGTGCACCAATGCTTCTATACCAATGTGCACCCAAGTGTAAAAAAACACAAAATACAGTAGTGCTCCACTTTGGTTCCAAAATATTTGTGCTCCATGACCCATGTGCACTAGAGTGCTAATAGCCCAAAAAGACATAATTTCTTCACTTCTGTATTGGTATATTGTTTCTCCTATTTGGTATGGGTGAACCAATGCTCGTATACAGTGTAGGTGCATCGATGCTCTTCTTTAAGTATGGGTGCACTAGTGCTCCTAATACACCAAATCACTGATCAATAATGTCCCTAATGCTTGAGACTAAGAAATAAAGAAATTATATTGACGTCCACAATATACTAGAAGCACCAAGAAAAGCTACACAATTTTAAGTAAGAACTACAACTTATAGTTTCGTGCTTTTCATCGATTTGGTCACATGTAATTAATCTTTCCCAAAATGCAACCCTGATTATTACTCGAATACTGGTTCTTTGATAAATACAATTTCAATTCCCAATGATCATATTTCCCCCTTCCCACCTATAAATAGGAATACAGAACACTGGAATTTTTATGGACCACTCCCCCTCCAAATTCTTCCTTACTACCATCTTAATATGTCAGTGCAATATTTTCCACGGAACAGACAGTGGGACATTTTTATCCCTACACAAATCCAATAAGGTTATTACCCTCCTATGTGTAAATGTGTTGACTTGCATAGAATATATCTAGCTAAACAATGATACACACATTTGCAGAGAGAATTGGAAAATGAAGAAGAAGGAGAGAAAGAATGGAAATAATTCTCATTAACCGTTGTGAATAATGAATAATTTACACATGATATACTCTTTATAACTCAATGATTTCGACTTGAGGTGAACCAAGTCACCATATTGGTGGTATAGAGTGATTTGGACACACACCAGCAGTTACGGGAGTGAACTGCCACCTATTCTAGTCTCTCAGGTAGTTATGGGAGTGAACTGCCACCTAGTTGAGTTAACTAGTCAACTACAGAAAGTTGTCAGGAGTTAACTCAAGGAATCAAGGCCAATGTGCCACTTTGGTGATGATACCAAGGCAAGGTCGAATTATCATGGTGATGATCCCAATGTTTCATGGTGATGATCCCAATGCAACATCTAAACTCAACTCAACTAGTCAAACTGAAGTGTGAGCTGAAAGAGAATATTCTCTAGGTGGAATATTCTCTCCTAAAATATAGGAGACTGGATAATGACTAATTATGACTAATAAACAAATAAAAACCTTATGAAAAATAAATCCAAGGTGTGTGTGAAGTAACTCCAACACCCCCCTGAACATCACTATGGTGAAAATAAAGATTGGGCCCTGGCAACGAGGCCATGTTAGGTACCCAAGTACACAAGATACACTGAAATTAAAGTGAGGAAAGAGGGAAAACCTCATGGGAAAACCCCCCCCTCAAGGTACAATGTATGTAAAAAGAAGAACTATAGTTGCTAGGCAACTGTGTCCTTCACTCCAAGACGACCTCGCAGAGAATGAAATTTCTGCTCAGTGAAGGTCTTGGTGAATATGTTTGCCGTCTATTCTGATGAAGGAAAAAACTGTAAGTCGATGATCCCCTCATGTACTAATTCTCAGATGTAGTGCATATTGATCTCGATGTGCTTTGTCCATTGCCTCTGATCTGGATCTCTGCAACACTTTAGAGTGCTCTGGTTTTCACACCATATGACGATCGACCGATGAAACTGAATTCCCAACTCAGTGAGAAAATGTTGTATCCACATAGCCTGAATGGTTATGTTAACTACCCCTCTATACTATGACTCAGCTGAAGATAGAGCAATGACAGCTTGCTTCTTGCTTGACCAACAGATAGGCCCAGAACCAAGACTGAGTGAGTAACCATATGTGGACTTGTAATCAATGTTATCGCCAGCCCAGTCAGAATCAGTAAAACCAATGAGATCTAATGTAGAGTCAGTTGCATAATGAATCCCAAAGGTGATGGTTCCCTGTACGTATCGAAGGATACTCTTTGCAACTTTCCAATGTAGCTCATGTGTCTCCTGCATGAACCTAGAAACTACGCCCACTGCATATGAGAGGTCTGGTATAGAGTGTGTGAGATACAACAAGATCCCCACTAGCTATATGTACAATGTGCTGTCAACCAATGGAGTCTCCCCACCATCCTCAAGTTTGACTCCTGATAGGAAAGGAATCGGAGCAGACTTGCAGTCTGTCATGTGAAATGTCTCAAGGAGATCTCATGCATACTTGGCTTGAGACAGTTTGATGCCTGATGCATCCTGACTGATCTCAAGTCCAAGGAAGAAGTGTAGCAGACCCATGTCCGTCATCAAAAACTTGTCATGAAGAATCCTCTTGACTGCAGCTATCGTTGAAGTCGAGCAACCGATGATCAACAAATCATCGGCATACAAAACTAAAATTAGAAGTGAATCAACCGTCCTGAGCATGTATACATTCGGGTTTGATTTACAACATACAAATTTTTGTGACAACAGGTAGGAGTCCATCTTGGCATACCATGCCCTCAGAGCCTTCTTGAGGCCATAAAGTGACTTCTTCAGATGACAGACCAAATATGAGTCCTGCATAAATCCTTGGGGTTGCTCCATGTATATCTCCTCAGAGAGATCACCATGAAGAAATGCATTCTTCATATCCATCTGGTGGACTTCCCATCCCTTGGTTGCCACAATGGCAAGTGCCAATCGTATGGAATCCATCTTTGCTACTGGAGCGAAGGTCTCATCATAGTCAATACCATGAACCTGCTGAAAGCCTTTGGCGACAAGCCTAGCTTTGTATCTACTGATCTGTCCATCCATTGTGCTCTTGGTCCTGTAGGCCCATCTACATATGACAAGTTTCCTCCCAGAAGGAAGGGAACTAGATCCTAAGTCTGGTTCTCGAGGAGGGAGTTGTACTCCTCTTGCATGGCAGATTCCCAAAAGGGATTTCCAGCAGCCTCACCATAAGACTATGGATCTGAAGACTGAACCAAGAAAATATGCCTAGAAGGCAATGGTTCAGTGGTAGTGAGTGCAATAGTAGGCTCATTGAAATCAGATCAAGTCCTCCTAGTATCAGCTGGATCACCAACAAGATCCCCTGCATCCTGAAGAGTAGTTTGTGCCCTCTTGTGCCTCTTCTCTGGATCTGCAACTGCATCTGGATGCTCTGACTCTGTATCTGACTATACTAAATTTGAATTTGAATCATCCGAGTCCTCTGAATCAGAACTCTTGTCTGAAGAAGAGTCATCATGTGCATGCTCATCATCTCAGACAGGTGGAAGAGTGAAGGTGTCTGCATGCGACTGTTGAGGTACATGCGAGACACTTTCCTCGAATTGGAAACTACGCTCAATGATGAGTCATTCTGAGGAAAGATCAACAAGTCAATATCCCTTCACACCATTGGGTTATCCAAAAAAAATGGACTCAGTGCTCTGTGGATCAAGTTCCTTCCTCCTTTCAGAGGGAATGCGGGCCCATGCACGAGAACCAGAAATGCGAAAGTGGGTCACTTCTGGTTTGAGGCTGCTCCAAGCCTCGTAGGGGGTCTTATCCTTGATATATCTATGAGGATATATGTTTTGTATGTATGTTGCATAGTTAAGTGCTTTGGCCCATAGTCTCTATGGTAGTGACTTTGCATGCAACATGCAAGATGCCATCTCCTTTAGAGATCTGTTTTTCTGCTCAACAACTTTGTTTTGCTGCGGAGTGTAGGGAACTGTATGCTGTAACTGAATCCCTGCCTCATGGAAAATATTATGAATCTCATGATTCACATACTCTCCCCCATTATCAGTTCAGATGACTTTGATATTCTTTCCGGACTGTGTCTCAACCAAAGCTTTGAAATCTTTGAGGTGTTGAAAGACCTCAGATTTTTTCCTGAGAAAGTAGATCCATGTAAAATGTGAGAAATCGTCAACAAAAATGAGAACAAACCTCTCTTTACTGATTGATGGATGTGGAAAAGGATCCATGAGGGCACTGTGGATGAGATATAAAGGTATGGAAGCTCACTGAGACTTTCCCTTATCGAATTTCTCTTGAGGGTGTTTTCCGAGAACACATCCCTCACATACTCCCTTGGAGAAATGGATGTCTGGTAGACCATCAACTAATATGTGCTTTCTAAGTTTTTGCATGTATCTAAAATTCAAATGTCCAAACCTTTCGTGCCACATCCTACTACTTTCATCAGCATGAGTAAGCAGTAAAGCATAATCAGGTTCAATGAATTCAGAAAATGTATACAATCTAGACTGATAATTTACCTCACCGGTAGCAACCATGGAGTTGGTTTGCATGTCATATATGTCCATGGAATTTGGTGTGAATACAACTTTATTTCCGGTGCCAGAATTCGTCATTTGATACACATAGAGAAGGTTGACAGAAAGCTTGGGAACATGCAACACATTCTCGAAGCTTCCGTTGGTGAGTTCAATCCTTCCTTTGCCGGTGACTTCGATAGAAGAGTTGTCCCCCATCATAATAGGAGGACCTTTGCATGCATCCAAATAAGAATAGACTGCTTCTGAGGCAGCCATGTGATGTGATTCTCCTGAATCTATGATCCAAGCATCGAGAGAGGAGCTGATGGAAATCAATGCATGGCTAGAATTTCCTTTCTTGGAATTCAGATCTTGTGGCTTCTTCTTCTTTGCACCCTCAGGGATGTGATATCCAAGGTTGTTTTTCTGAAGTATCTGAGACATCATATCTATTTGTTTTTACATGCATTCAGATTCCGAATGGAATACTTTGTGATAGTATGTGCATTTCTCTCCTTTTCTTCCCTTTTCTTCTTTGGATCTGGAGGCATCGGTGAAGGGTTTTGTGTACCCTTCCTTCTTCGTATGTGCATGAGAGTTCCTCTTATATTTATATTTATATTTCTGATATTTTTGGCTGCCATCATGCACAGTGAGTGCATGCACTCTTGGGCCTTTGATTGGACCCATGTTGATGAGCTTGGTTTTCTCTTGTGTCAGGGATTCGATAAAGTCCTCAAGAGAAGGTATTTTCCAGGTGGCTCCAGAGGAAAATATGATAGTATGGAATGTGGATATGAATACAGATAATTCAGGTCCAAGCTTGGACAGAATGGTGAGAACCATTTGTTTCTCCTTCGTCGATTTATCAACCCCGCAAGCTTTGAGTTGCGACAGTAAATCCTTGAATTTTGTAAAGAAATTGTGGATATTGTCGAAGCTTTTTGGACCCAATGTGAGAAGCTCCACCTCCAGGATGTGTCCCCTCATCTCATCCTATTTTCCAAAGATCCCTTCCAATATTTTCCAGGCTTCATTGGTAGTCTTACAAGAAGATATGTGAAAAAGGAGATCGGGAGAAATAAGACTGCAAATTGTTCTGAGTGCCTCATCCATGTGATTTAAGTACATGGATTTTTTTATGGCTAATGTCAGTTCTGTATCTTTATTCATCATTAACCTATACAACCCTCTAGATTGGATATGTATGGCTATTTTATCCTTCCATGAAAAATAGTTGTAAGGTGTAAGAATGAATTCTTTTTGGAATTCCATCTTTCCCCTGTCTTCAATCTTTTGTACCTGCAAAACATTTTGGTGTAGCTTTTGCTTAGCAGTCCGTCGTCTCTGATACCATGTAAATGTGTTGACCTGCACATAATATATATAGCTAAACAATTATACACACATTTGTAGAGAGAATTGGAAAAAGAAGAAGAACAAGAGAAAGAATGGAAAGAATTCTCATTAACCGTTGTGAATAATGAATAATTTACACATGATATACTCTTTATAACTCAATGAGTTTGAATTGAGGTGAACCAAGTCACCATAGTGGTGGTCTAGAGTGATATGGACACACACCAGTAGTTACGGGAGTGAACTACCACCTATTCTAGTCTCTCAGGTGGTTACGTGAGTGAACTGCCACCTAGTTGAGTTGACTAGTCAACTAGTCTTCAGTTAACTGATTGAATAGAAAGTAGTGAGGAGTTAACTCAAGGAATCAAGGATAATGCACCACTTTGGTGATGATACCAAGGCAAGGTCGAATTAGCATGGCGATGATCCCAATGCAACATCTAAACTCAACTCAACTAGTCAAACTGAAGTGTGAACTGAAAGAGAATATTCTCCAGGTGGAATATTCTCTCCTAAAATACAGGAGATTGGATAATGACTAATTATGAATAATAAACAAATAAAATCCTTAGGAAAAAGAAATCCTAGGTGTGTGTCAAGTAACTCCAACACTATGCATAAATTCCTTCATATACCTCTTTGTTCCAGATTTCACATTGTAAAAAAGGGATGCCTGCTTCATTACATAAAGTTTAAGAAATTTTTTATCAAAGGTTGACATATCCACAAACTATGCTAACTATATGCATGGAATGAAAACGTCTTGTATGTTATTTCCATCTTCACCTCTAGATCAGAGATAGGTTCAAAAATTTATTTTGGGACTCTAAAGTGGATTGGTAGTCACTAAGATCTCTTCTTAAAAATAAAACGCCATGTCCATGACACAATGAAAAGAAACAATGAAAATAATGGTAATGCTATTTGTCATGTGAGACACAATGAAACATGTCACAAGACTTTCAAAGTTGCATATATCATGTCACAAGATTTTGGAAGTTACATCATTAAGAGAAGCTGAAATTATCATTAATTGTATAACAAAATTACATTCACAGATATATACAAGCCATAGAAATAGCCTTGTGTATATTATCATCTATATAATGTACATCTAACTATTTTATAAAATTATTACATGACATAATGAATTTCTTTTAATCTTCTTTTTTTCTTTCCAGCGCTTAAGCAAATCATCAATGTCCATGTCTTCATTTACTGGGTGCTCTTCAACAGATGATGTTGTTTCAGTCCTTTCTTGCCAAGTACGTCTGGTCTCATACCCATGGAGTGGATGATGCTGTGAGGGGCCATCACCTAAATAAATAAAAAATATTGAATTTATATGGCCAATTTGTAAATATCATTGAAGTAGTTCATTAATATTAAAAAAAAAATCTGCATTGTAATTATTTACATGGTCCTCTAGTCGGCACCATTGGAATGGATTCTATCCTATTCACCTGATCTTCAGGTTGAGGATGATCATCTATGACATTCTCTTCCATTGAAACGTCAAAATTTATAAGTACAAAATTATTAAGTATATGATTAATATATAGACAGTTTACCATCGTGGGCCTCATTCACAGGAACATCTTGGGGCTACACCTCAATGGGATAGGGCTGTTGGGGAGCACCATGATCTTCTGGATGTGTTTCACTATCAATGTTCTGTTTTTCAGTACTAATGGTAGGGTTGATAGTGTTTCTCCCCTGATTAAAAAAAAGACATTAAATTATGGACGATATCAAACATTTACGTATTTTATAAGTAACGAAAAGTTAATTTGGACTGATTTTTATTTACCTTATCCAACAAATTGGATCTTGGGGTCTACCCCATGCTTTTCCTTCGATCAACCATGACTTTATAACCGTACTTGTAACCAAGTTGGAGGTCTTCCTCCGTGGTTCCAGTTCCGAAGTCGTCACCCTGCATTGCATAAGGGTATGGTTTTTTAATGTTTTTGGCTGCAATTACCTTAAAGTTGTAAGGTGATACAATTAATATTCTTAAGATGTTTGGGTACTTACGATTCATGACTGTAACCTCAAGTAGCCACCCAGGCCTAGCTTGTGTTGACCATGTTTGGAAATACTTGCTTTGGTTTCCTTCAAAGTGTCATGCAACCTATCATCAAAATTTTCAAGTATGTTATATATAACCACACTTTTATTTAGATCTAAAGAAACATAAAGCTAGTATTGAATTCAAAAAATTGTAATTTACCTTGGTGCACCAGTTATTTGTTCACCTGATTTTCTCAAAATCTTCTCTTTTGCATCATCAATGATCTCCTTCCACTCTCTCTCTGGAATTGAGGGAGGACGCTCATACCTAGGGTTTCTTGCCAAGCTTCATCTATAAACATCCTGGGTATATTTTAAATATTCACTGGCTATAGATGTGACCGCTTTTGTATTGAACGTGTCTACACCAAAGAGGCCTTCAAGATAATCCATAAGTTCCTTTTTGAGGTTGGAATTATGGAAATTCTACCTCATGCGTAAGGTTGCCCCAAAAATAGACAAGGCCTTGCTCTCTACATGCCTATAAAAAAGGTCATTTACTACACACAAAAAGATATGATCATTAATTTAAAATTAATAATTAGACGACTTCTGTATGAGGACAACATTAAACGATTAAAATATGAATTAAAACTACCTGGGAGTCTTGATTGTTTTAATGGAAGTCCATTATCGTCGACCAAAAATGTGCACAGAAGGGTCCCTGTGCTTGTTGTTGGGTCGCAAAAATACGACACTTTATTCATCTTTCATATACCATTTGTCGCCTTTATTTCCATTTCAGTCTTCCATAAAACCATAATTATCATCACTTTCATAAAAACATATGGGTTTACATTTCCATTTTCCAAATTATTTATTTTGAGTATTTTTAAGAGAATTTGTGACTAAATATTATAAAATTAACATATTTTCATTATAGCTCAAAGTTGGATGAGTTTTGTCATGACTATAGGCATATTTGAATATTTTCACAAAGTCAAAAATCACCACCTAGATTCAAATTCGAATTTCATCTTCAAGCTTTGATTTGGAGATAATCATTCAAGCTAACTTCAAGGAGAAGATCATGAATAGAATATCTTATCTAATATATTTGTGGAGGATTTGAAGGGATAGGTTGAGAGAAAAGTGGATCTATAATTATGAGTTTGTTATCTTTATTCATGTATAAATAAGCGAGTTCTCTCCTCATTTGGGAGGAGGCCTCTCTCTAGAATAGAGAATAGAAGAATAGAGTGATTGAGCTTTGATTCATAGTCTTGTAGTTTTGAGATAGTGATTTTTATTATTTGTTAAGTATTGGATTGTTTTAATGCAAGATTTTACTTTCTTATAGTGGTTTGTTGTTTACCTTTTTGTCGTATGTTTTTGTAGAAGTTTTTAAAATGCTTTCATTAGATTTAATTTACGCACTTTCATGTTTTCATAGATTAATTCTAGATTTCATGCTTTTGTAGTTAGATTAAGTTTTTGCTTTCATAGTTAGATTATGTCTCATTCGATTTCGTAGATTCAGTTTTAATCTCAAGTTTATGTAGCATTAGGATAGTTTCCTTTCATAAATTAGTTGCATATTTTGTGCTTTCTTAGATTTAGATTCAATGACAGTAGTTTAACATGTTTCTTTTAAATCATAATCATAGATTAGAAATCCTCTTACCTTGCATATACTTTGCATACATCTCATAAGATTATGACTCTGGATTGATAATTTATGTCGCAATTACTATCATATAATTCGCTCGACATTTTGGGGCCGTTGCCTGGGAGGTGTTAAATGGTTAGAGTGAGATTTTATTTTTCAGTTGTGTGCAATTGATTTTATGCAAAAGTGTGTTCTTATTTTTACAAATTTAGTTTTTGATTTTTGATGAGCTAACTATGCGAACAAATAACCTAGTGACAACATGGTCTCAGTAACACAAGGAGTTCAAGTTTAACGTGTTTTATTTTTACAAATAGTTTTAATTTTTTAGTTTGGATTGTGAATTAGTTTCTGCTTTCATACTAGTTTACTTTTGATTTTGTTCATCTTTGGTTTTGTACTCATTCCGCACTTGTTTTGCACTTGTTTCATACTAGTTTTTCATTTTCGTTGATTTTTTCTAGTATTTGGTTTGATTTTCATTAAAATGATTTTTCAATAAGCATAATCCTAGATCAGCTCACTCAGATCCTAGCAAAATCCAGGATCTCCTCTTCTAAAGAAGAGGAGATCTTGACAGCAACTGAAAGTTTAATTACTCCTCCAGAGGCAAACGAAGAAACAACATATAAGGAACCTTGCACATCTAATGATGAACAATCATGCGAGCAGGAGATCGAGGAGGATAACAAGGAATTGTGACATGATCTGAGGAGTGGAAACTATGCCTATGAAAGAAGTATCGAACGATGGTTTCAAGTAGGTATCAGGTTAGATCCATTCAATTTTTCTTTTTCTTTTTTTAATTTACAATTTCAACCGTCAATTTCACATGTTTATGTCTATTTTCGATTATCGTTTGCAAAATTCACAGTGAATATATTCTTATTGTTGTTGTGCTCATGGTTACATTGGATATTTGACTACACTTAATCAATTTCTAATTTTCAATTAGAAGTAGGGTAGGTAGGTTCAAAGGAATAAAACATATCAGTTTTAGTTTTTTTTTTTCTTTCAATAAGTATGCTCTCCTCTGCGCTTAGTGCGATAGCGAGGATTAGAAAGTGTCGTATATCTTTAACCTTTTCAGGAATGAATAAATCAATGATTTGCAAACATACTTAATCAATTTTTCATCTTCAATTTGCAATTCATTTTGTCTTCATTTGCTAATAAATCTATTTTCTTTAATCTTTGAATGTCTTCTTTTAAATTTAAGAATAAAGCAATAAAAAAAATGATAAAACAACAAAATGTTTAAATAAAATTAGGATTCTTTTTTTATATAGGAATAAAAATTAAAATTAAACTTTGTATATAGTAGCTTTTTGTTTTATTTAGGAATAAAAACATTTAAAATATATACATATATATAAACAAAATTAAAAAAAAAAAACACAATTTAATAAAACCAAAAACAACACGCTTCCTAGAAATGCCCAGCATAGAAACATTTCCAACTGAAGGCTGCCATTGACAAAGACAATCATGCCGCCAGCGAGGCGAGAGGATTGGAAAAACTATGGATATGTCGTGCTTGCATTGTTGGAATGGGAGGATGGTCAGCTTCCCCACTACGCTCTGCATTCCTTGTATCAATCCCTCCTGGTAGAGCCCTGCCAAGTGTGCCTTGTTTCCGACGAACTCATTGACCTGTGGAGGCCAAATTTCTTCATATTTGCAAGCTATAAGCATTGCAGTGATACCCACTAGTTGTAACTTTGTAACAACCTGAACAGAAATATATCTATCGATGATGTTCACAGTGAGATAAAATGTCTCTGACATCCAATCAAATTATAGATCCATTGGAGGTCACTCACCATCCTCGTTTCTGGAGTCTCATCATCAAATCACAAATCAAAAATTCAACACACAATTGTAAAGGTGTATATATGGATGTGCCATTGATGTAGCAATTTTCCCTTGGGTGAGGAGAAAGTTGTTCAAGCATTTACAGATCTTCGGATGTGTCTCACATTTTACATAGATTTTGTGGATACATATGCGACCATTTAGCAACATATTGATATTGAGATCCGTAAATAAATATGGAAATCCCTCCAAACATGCTCCTTCTCTGTTGCACACGAGATCCTCCTCAAATCGCTCTTGAATGGTGAACGGGAAATGAGACAATTCCGAGATTCAACAGATTACCTCTTCTCTATCCATGCCTCAGCAAGATCTCTCCCGGTTGAATTGGCAAGCGGAAGGGATCCATAGCGGCACTATTGATGGAATGACTGGTGCAGGAAATGGAAAAACGACTTGAGATATTATTATAAAATGGTAAAGATATGTTGTTTTTTTGGAGCGATTCTTGCCGGGATCGGTGGCATTTTCTTTTACGGTAAAGAAGCTAGCTGCAGAAGCTTCACAAAGATTTCTCTATGTTCTGAGTATAGGATTTACCACATTTAGGAGAACATTCTGTTTTAACTACTGGATTCTGATGACTGGCTGCTAGAACGATATTTATCATGCATTTTTTTTCCTTGATCTACTCGTCATTATCAAAGCGGAGATGGATCCATGTAGCCAACCCTGATCATTTGTGCTCCATGAATTTACAACATAAGCCAACGAAGGGATCCTAGAGATTGAATATCAAGGGAAACAATCGTGGGGTTGGTGCACAACAGATCGCAGGGTCGAAGCATAGCAGATCCACTCTCCCCATCTCTTGTTTTCTTCATTTTATATGTTTCTATGCATAGTGAGAGCTATATCCAATATAGTTTGATTGCACCTGTGAACGAATTATCTGACTGGCATGATAGGGAGAGATGAGTTGGTTTTGAAGTCTGAGGGCGTACCTGTAGCTTCTTTTTAGACCAAGCATGTAATGGTTATTAATGTTGTTGAATCATTTTTCAGTATTACAGAGCAACAAGCTCAAGCTAGAATAGTGGTTAGAGTCACTTCACCTGCACAAAGTAAATTCAAGCTACTCTAATTTGAGCAAGAGGAAAATGGTGGTTATGGGCTAGCTCTACAAGAAGACAATGAAAAGGTCAGTAAAGTTACAGCTACTGGAATGTACTTCTTACATTATCAAGTCTATCGACTGGATCCAACAGTCAATGCATTGGCAATGGCCAAGGTTCCCGATGTTGCATTCTTCAAAAATTTAGAAGGCCTCCAACCGTGTGAAATTTATGAACTCAAAGCTGGCACCCACATATTTGCAGTTTATGGTGAATTTTTTTTTCAAGAGTGCTAGCTATACCATTGAGGCTATCTGTGCTCATTCTTTTGAAGAATCAATGTCTTTCTTATATAAGGAGGATGATTTATTTAATATGATGGAAGTAGCTACTCAGCTCAAAAAGAGCTCAATAGGGGGCTTTGATCTGCACAAGATAGTTGATGCCATCGAAACCCATGGTTTTAACCAGGTTTACATCATTGGTGGGGATGGAACCATGAGGGCGGTAGTCAATATATTTGAAGAGATCAAGAGGAGGAAGCTTAGGGTTTCCATTGTTGGGGTTCCAAAGACTGTGGATAATGATTTGGGCATCATTGACTGGTCCTTCGGTCTCCAGACATTAGTTGAGGCTTCACAGAATGTTGTCAATGAAGCCCATGTGGAGGCCAAGAGAAAAACCAATGAAGTATGGCATGGATATTCTTCTTGGGGACTTAATGTTGGAGGTCCAGAAATTGGGAGAAGCATCTAGCACGCAACAACAGGTAAAACACATTTTTTTTTATCTCTTAATTTGTCGTATTCATACTTAATCTTGCATTTTTGTTTTACGATGGTCTCACAACTTTAATTGCAGGATTTGTACTAAGTTCGATTGCAAGAATGAAAAAGATCGCATCTCATTCCGAGGTGATTTTCAAAAAATCACAAACTCTTTCCGTGAAACATGCTTTGTTAGGCACTTTGAAGGAGTTGATCATCATACATTTCATGACATTTGCAGTTACACAAGAAACCATTCATAAACCCATTTACGTCATGAATACCCATATTTCTCCTTCCAAGTTTATTCGTCATCCATGTTGGAGTCCGCTATTTCATTGCCTTATAGGTCCTGGATTCACACATGCCTATCTTTCTGATTCGCATACATCTCTTTCCTTTTTTTTTCATTCTTTCTGCCTTGCAAATAAAACCATTTAGTTCCCTTTTTGACGACTACATTACCCTGTTTTTTTTCATACACACTGTTGCTACTGAGACCTTTTATCTATAGTCCCACCAATCATTTTTACAAACCCGCGTTGAATGATGTGGGATTCCTTAAGGCCCACCTTTCAACAAGTCTTTCCCCATCGACCTTAGCACCTTATCTGGGATAAAGACTAGAGTTCCTTTTGAGTACCTGGAGGCTTGCATGCCTTAATGAAAAGTTCTCTCACTGAAAATCATGGGAATACATCATTGTCCTTTGATCTTCGGATCTTGCAAGTGGCTAGACATCAGCTCATCTATTCGCACTTCGCAAGATGTACTCAGGTACCTTGGCACTCATTGACATCAATGATGAGTTGCCTCACATTGGTTAACGAGATTCATTAATGGTTGGTAATCCAATGACTTCTCTTCATGCTCGACATCGACACATCCATTCGCATGATTAGAATTGTACCATCGGGTTTAGAAGCAGGTGATGACTATACACTTTTCCATGACTCCATCAGCAGTTGCAACAGTATTTTCTAGCCATATGAAAGTACCATAGTTCCACTTTCATAGTTCCTCTTTTCCATGATTCACCAGTAGCAATTCAAATTCCTCCACTTCATATTCTCTAATCCAGTAGTTCTAGCAGTCGCAACTACAGTAGCATTCACCTTTCACATGATCATACAATAGTGACATCTTCCATGCTCCAACAGCCACATTGGCCATATTCCTATTGCATAGTTCATCAACTATTTGGGTAAGTGGAGGTATGTTCTTTTCTAATCTTTAATCATGCAATTCCTTAAGTGCTAAAAATAGATAAATTTGGAAAATTTCCTTACCTTAGTCTTCTCCTTTTCCTACACATACCACTTCTTTA
>ML789030.1:181784-196193 GCA_009831015.1 Picea engelmannii
GCATCAATTCTCCATACAATAGTTCACCAATTCTCCAATATCTTACTCTTGCTAATTTGCTACTAACTCTTTCCATGAATCATCTCTTCAATATATAGGAAAATATTGTTTAGTTACTTGGATAGAATGTAATCCCAAGATATATGGAGATTCATTAATTTGCCAACCATTCGAACTCCAACTCATCCTTCTAGAAGATTCCTTCTAGAAGGATCGAGAACTTATTCGTTTTCTCCCTTAAGAAACATTTCCGCACCCTGACCATTAACACAGTGCGAAAAGTCCACAGTCAGACTGAATGCAGCCTGCGGAAATCAAGTATTTCCGCAGGGCAATATATATGCAGCCTGCGTACTATCTTCAAAAGTGTGATTTTGAGAAGCTGATAAATGTAACTTTCTTCATGAAAATGATCTTAATGAAGAGTCAGATCTTCTATCACCATGTCATTATCATGTCATCATCTCGATAACCAAAAATGTGGATAACACAGGGTCTATGAGAAGAAATCAAAACCAAAAAGTTTCAATTCAAGAGTCCCCAGTGGAGTCGCCAGTTTCTGTTGAAGGAAAATCTCCCTGCGGACAGGTAGATCTCCTCTTGAGAGATAGACTCTTAACTCTTAAGACAAAAGATACTTAATGTGGACACTGACTTCCTTTCAGATCTATACAAACTAATGCATGAGGAGGAAGGAGAAAAGAAGTACTTTTTATCGACGTTTGTCCCTACACGCTTCGAGTTGAGCTCCAATCTTTCACTCCTTGATGAGCCCTGTAGACAAACAACAGTACAACCACTTCCTACTATATTGATATTAGCTTGAAATAGACCTATATATCATAGACAAGTTTATCTGAAATTAAACACAAACTAGAAAGAAACAGGACAAGTGTGTCATATTAATGAGAACAATGACAGAAGTAGCTTACAACCGTAGATGTGAATGTGACAGCTTCATCAAGTCCCCTTTGTCTAACCCTTTCTGAAAAGATCCATGATCTGGATGATAGCAACTTTACTGATTACTTTCCTCCAGTTCACTGTGTGTTTTTTATGATATCATAGGTTTCATGCTTCCAATTCTTCCTCCCTCTCACTATCATAGAGCCTACTTATATAGGTTCAGAGAGGCCTAACCTCTTGAGGTATCTTTAGGGTAAGTTGAGGAATTCCCTCCTTAGATCAAGGACCTTCTCCTAAGATCATGGTTTCAACCAGGAATTTGAATGCAACTACCTTCCAAACTCAACAAATCTTCCCCTTATTCTCCTCAACAGATCAACTGCTGCCCAGATTAGACATCGCTCCCTCAAAAGGGGCATCATGGTGCTATATCGCTCCCTAGTAGGCTTTAGGGGAGCGCTAGCGCTCTAAAGATCTATAGTGCTCCTTTAGAGGGGTAGTCTGGTGTTATAACGCTCCCTACCACTTTATAGGGGAGCGCCAGCGCTCCTAAGGTTGATGTAGGGGAGCGCTCTCTTCTAAAACCTTAGTTTGAAAGCTCCTTTCAAGTGGCAAGTGATATTTGACTTCAGTTAACCATCCCTCTTCCTTCAAATCAAGTGTTTGAGGCATTTTAAGTGTCTCCTTAGTGTCTTCATCATGGCAGTATGCTTTGTTTGACATTTGTGACACTTATGAGCAACATGCGACACTTGCAACACTTGTGAGCAACATGCGACACTTGCAACACTTGCCAAAGCGAGTAATGTTGATGTGTAACACACCTTCTCTCATACGAATCTGGTGATATCCACTTTTCAAATCATTCTTTGAAAAAAAAAATTCTCCACTCAAGCAATCCATCAGATCGTCCATCCTTGGCAATGGAAATCTGTACCTAATGGTTATCTTGTTGATCACCCTCGAGTCAGTACACATCCTTCAACCTCCATCTTTGTTTGGACTGAGTACTGTCGGAACAGCACATGGACTCAATATTTCTCTAACCAACCCTTTATCCAACAAATCCTGGACTTGTCTTTTGACCTCTTCATTCTCCTGTGGCATCAATCTGTACGCTAATTTGTTTGGAAAACTAGCTCCAGGTATGAGATCAATATGATGACTTACACTTCTGATTGGTGGCAATGAATGAGGTAGTTCATCCACTACTATGTAAACGAACTCTTCCATCAGTTCTTGAACCTCTTCTGGTAGATCATCTACCCTTGTGCTGGTTAAAGCAATCTTTGGCTTCCTGACCACAATGAATTGTGGTTCCTCCTTCTTCTTAACCTCTGTAATAAGTTCATTCCCGCTCATGAGAAGTACAGTGTTGCTTACTTAAGGTTTTACCTCCTTATCCTTGATTGGAAGCAACATGTGATTTCTCCCATTCTTCTCTAGGGTGTATGTGTTCATCCTCCCATAATGGATCACATTTCTGTCATATTTCCATGGTCTACCCAACAATAGATGACAAACATCCATGGGAATAACATCACAGAGTATCTTATCATTATATCCTCCTATCTTAAATTCAACTAAACATTGTTTAGTGACATTTACCTGATGTCCTTTTTGTAGCCATGAAACTCTATATGGAATTAGATGTTCAATCGTCTCTAGCTCCAGCTTTTCTATCATTTTCATTGAAATGAGATTATCCATGCTACCACTGTCCACAATGACCTTTCATACCCTGTCCTTGGTTTTGCAAGTAGTCCGAAAAAGTCTGTTTCTTTGGACTGAACTCTCCACCTCCTTCTCTGGTGTCAAAAAATATTTTCACATCATCAACGATCTTCTGCCTTCAGCATCTTCTGCCTCAACATTCCACCTCTGTGCTTCGAAAATGTGAGCCTCGCCACCTTCTTTCTTCTTATCTAAACATTCATAAGATTTGTGTCCATTCTTTCCACATGTGAAGCACTTTATCACTCCACCTCTTCCTCTTCCTCTACCCCTGGTATGAGGAAAAATGTTTCCATCTGCATATTTAACTCTCTGTTCGGTATGTTGTCCTCTCTGCAAACTTCCACCTTTCTCAGTCTGAGTCTGAGGTTTTTTTCCATCTTCTTTGTGTTTCTGATTTCTATCCTGGGCAACTGATTTGCCTTTGGCTTGACTTCTACCTCGGCCTCTCTGACCTTGTTTTTGGCTCAGCTTCTCTTCATCTTTTAGAGCCATATGATAATAATATTCCATCGTTTGGAGGGTAATCATGCTCATCTCATCCTGAATGTCGTATCTCAGGCCATTCATGTACCTGGAAACCTTTTCATCATCACTTTCCCAATGACCTGCCCTGATGTTCAGCCTATAGAATTCTTCAGTATATTCCTTCACTGTCATAAGCTTCTGTCTCAAATTTTGCATTCTTCAAAACAGAGTAATCTGGTAATCCCTAGGAATGAATTTTGCCTTCATCCTTGCAATCATCCTATCCCAACTCTTGATTTTCTACTTGCCTTTGCAGTGTCTGTCAGCTTGTAGTTCATCCCACCATAATGTTGCATGTCCTTTCAATCTCGTGACAACATGTTTGACCTTCTTTTCTTCTTCGACATCTTCATAGTCAAAATAAGTGTCCAGATCTCTAATTCAGTCTAGAAGCTCTTCAACATCCAGGTTTCCCTCATAAACTGGAATGTCCATTTTTTCCCTGGCACCCATCCTTGCAACAACCCTGAGTAGGCGTTCATTTGCTGCATTTTCCGCTGAAATTTCTTCTTCTTCATGTTCAATTTAATTTTCACTTTCGGAATCACTAGGATCCCCAACACCGAATGTGCATCTCTGTTCTATCTCCATGTCCTCAAGTCTGGCACGTAAATCATGCATTTCTCTTGCCATGGCTAGGTCAGACATCTACCTACCTCTTCTTCTTGGTATTTCCCTTTCCTCTGGCGGATCGAGTGTTTTCCTGTCCCTTCTTCTTGGTGGCATGGTGAATCTTCATTTTCCTTGCTATAGAAAGAAAATAAACCTTTTGTGCTCTGATACCACAATTGATGCAGACTAGGCCCCCTCTGCCTCGGAAGAGCCTCTGCGCTAACCTCCCGATCTTAAGGATCATTCGAATTCCCATATGAGCCAAAGCGACTCTTTCGATTCCTACTGGAATCGTGCATGAATCGATCCACAGGTCATTTCTTTTTCCTCACGGCCCTCGAACATGACCATGAACAATTTCCCCACAGGAAATGTGATTTCGAGCTTTGGGGTTTCCTAATTCCTGATGTCACGAGAACCCCTGTTCTCTCGATCCCCCGATCACCAAAATCCCAAAATGCCGAAATGGATTCAACAATGTTTAGTCCCCATGGCTACCTTCTGGTCCATGTGACCACTATTCCATATGACCGCAGTCCCATGTCTTTCACGATTTCGGGCTTTCAAATTCTGAAACACATGGACCCTTATTCCTTAGGATTCCTGATCCTCCGAATCCCAATTTCCCGAAATGGTTTCCCTTTCAGGATTTTTCTTCAAAAACCTAGATTGTTGCCACACATCCCCTCAAGATGGACGGTCCTCGTCGTTTTGTGATTTCGGGTTTTGAAACACTGAAATGTCTATGGGTTCTTTCCCTTCAAACTCCCAAATTTTGGATTTCCGATCCTATGATATGACGGAATGACGTCAGTTGGCCCCACAATGGAGCTTTCCACCCTATCGGGGTTTCAGACTTCGCAGTTCTGAAATGTGCATGCTTCCTGTCTTCAGGATTTGTGAAATGCCGAATCGCGAAATGCCGATGGACTTTCCTATCGGGATTTTTCCTGAATTCTCGGATTTCTGCCACGCATCCTCCTATGATGGACTGTCCTCAATCATTTTGTGATTTCATGATTTCAAATGCTCCGGACGTCTCGTCTTTAAGATTTGTGAAACGCCGAATCCCGATATGTCGATGGCTCCCGATCTCCGCCACGTGTCCCAACTAATGGACGACTCAGATCTGTCTCGGGGATTTCATCGTGGAGTGACCCGATCTCCTTCCCTCGAGACTTCTGATATCTCTAATTCTGAAGTCCCAATATCCCGACACCTTTCGGGACTTTCGCTCTGCTTGCGAGGGTTTAAACCTCGTGCAAATCCTGTCAGATCCTACGACTGATGGGTATCTAAGTGAGGGCCAACGTCTCACGATCTCCTGAGCTTGAAACTGGGGAAACAATCATAACCCCCTTGCTTCTCTGTCAGATCGGATGGCTGGCGGGATTTCGCAAATTCTCTATGAAGAATTTTGATCGTCTGCCTCTTCCCTTCGACGACGTCACAGGTTCAAATCCTTCTGAGGTTTTCCATGACTTCGACTCTTTCAAGAAACTCCTGCACGCACTCCTTACAAAAAACCTTCAAACACTTCAGTGTTGAACACCTTCAACTCCGTGCACTCCTTGCAACAACGGTCCTTCAATAGTTTCTCAGGTTTCAAACCCTGGATTCAAGCTTGGTCTGTGCACACCTTGCATGACTCCTGCGTCAAATCTTCCCTTTAGAGGAAATGAGAACAAAAGATAACTTATCTGAGCTTTCAGAGACAAAACCTCTAAACCCTTTTGTCAATGCACTCCTTGTGGACAATTCAACTGCACTCCTTGCAGGAACTCTCGCTCAGACAGAGAAGCAATTGAAACTCATTTCCTAACTCTTTCTCTCTCATACTTCAAACATAATCCTGAAATCATTCATACACAACATAGAAAGAAAATGTATAACAGAAAGAATAAAACCATGAACATGCCATTCACCATACACATACAAGAAACAAATACAACACCATGAATCTGAATTAAGACTTCTTCTATTAACTCAAATCTCTGTACATGGATGTTTTTCGAACACAGTTTCTCTGTTCCATCTCTGTATGCTCTCTCCTTCTTGGTAATTTTCTTCATTATCATACAATAATACAATGAGGGTGTCTATATCTGTTTTCCCTCTGCTCCTAAAAATGTCTAATCTGATAATTCAAAGCTACCTACTAACATAAATGCCTTCTTAGTCCTTCATACGAGAGCGGGTCGCTCAAGGTCTGATTACAATCTATAAGTATGCCTCTCCTTAACTATTACATTTATGTTTGGTGCATCCATCTTCAAAAGTTTTTAAACAATTTATCATGTGTCCAAAATGCGTTGGCGCTTGCCCCACACTCACTTGATGTTGGCGATGCTCCTGCATCACTAAGAGGGGTCCAAGGGGGGAAATGATTTATGGGTATTAATTCAAACCCACTTTCTTGAATTTTATTATCAACGAGGATAACTTCTATTTATGTTTGAGAGTATGAGAGCCCAATCATTGAATAATTGTCAGAGGGTGGTTGTAGAAGTCACATCCCATAGTTATCGGAAGCATAGGGATAAAATACAATCAACATTGGGAAGATTGAGTAGTCAACTATCTTGGGAAAATAGAGGAAATTTCTATGGGGTGAATAGACAATTTTTCACATTGCATGAACAACAAGTAGAGCAGGGAAAAAGAGCATTGGAACTAGAGCAAGAAAGTTGGGAGAATTATGGAGCATGCTAGAGCATTTTTGGAGTGTTTTGGAGCTAAATATTGAAGAGTCAGGTTTTCAGGCATGGAGGTTGAACTCATGTGGGAGTTGCACTGTAAAAAAAAGTGTTGTTGTTGTTTGTTGGTAGTTTTCCTGGCAGTTATACCAAGTTGAATATCAATGATTAAAATCAATTGATATGGGAATACAATGATTAAAATCAATTGGGGAATTTAATCTCATTATATTAAAAGTAAAACGAGCATATGTTCCTAAGAATTAAAGGTTCAAAATGTAGAAATTAAATATGGGATACCATGGAACTATTTGATGATTTCACAATCGAAGTAGTTCCTAGAGAGAAAAATTGTGTTGTTGACGCACTAGTATGAAATATATATCTACTTTTGATCAAGTCCTATGATGATCAAAATATGAAATAACACTACTCTAGATTAAAAGACATACATTGAACATCTCAATTTGATACTTTACAAGCTAGCTAGACCTTCAGTCAAATACAAATATGAAACTTGGAATCATTAACATATCTACTAGAACATATGAAAAATAGGGTTTATGGTTTCCATGATGAATTGATGATGGAATAAAGTGGGTGTGTCAGTCAAATTTGATTCCAAAAACCCTCCCATATCGTTAAGACATGCGAATAGTCTATCCATGACAAATTTCAGTGCTTACGAAAATTGTTTGAAAAAATTTCAACGTTAGCCCCATTCGCAGGTCCATGTTGCCAGTGTCTAGTCATTGTGCAATTTTCATTCCTCGTTCAACGTTCCTCGTTCCTCATTCCTCATTCCTTGACCATGGTGTAGTCCCCAAGATCCATTATTTTTGTACAAAATTACATACTAATGGCATAAAATTATCGACGAACTTTTTTCGTCGATAGTATAGCAAATTCGTCGCAAGATTATTTACATTTGTCTCTCTTGCGATGATATCAAATGATTCTTGGATTCATTTCATATTTGGTTTATCAACTTGAAATATAAATTTGATACTTTGCAAGCTAGATGGACCTTCAGTCAAATACAAATATGAAACTTGGAATCATTAACATATCTACTAGAACATATGAAAAATAGGGTTTAATATGGTTTCCATGATGAATTGATGATGGAAGAAAGTGGGTGTGTGAGTGAAATTTGAGTCCAGAAACCCTCCCATATCGTTAAGGCATTCCAACAGTCTATCCATGACAAATTTTGGTGCATACAGAAACTGTTTGAAAAAATTTCAACATTGACCCATTCGCAGGTCCACGTTGCCAGTGTCTAGTCCTCATGCAATTTTTGTTCCTCATTCATCATTCCTTGACCATGGTGTAGTCCCCAAGATCCATTATTTCTGTACAAAATTACATACTAATGGCATAAAATTATCGATGAACTGTTTTCGTCGATAGTATAGCAAATTCATCGCAAGATTATTTACATTCTTCTCTCTTGCAATGATATCAAATGATGCTTGGATTCATTTCATATTTGGTTTATCAACTTGAAATCTCAATTTGATACTTTTCAAGCTAGTTGGAACTTCAGTCAAATACAAATATGAAACTTGGAATCATTAACATATCTACTAGAACATATTAAAAATAGGGTTTAATATGGTTTCCATGATGAATTGATGATGGAAGAAAGTGGGTGTGTCACTGAAATTTGAGTTTAGAAGCCCTCCCATATCGTTAAGGCATGCCAATAATATATCCATGACAAATTTCAGTGCATACAGAAACTGTTTGAAAAAATTTCAACGTTATCCCCATTCGCAGGTCCATGTTGCCGATGTCTAGTCCTCATGTAATTTTTGTTCCTCGTTCCTCATTCCTCCTTCCTTGACCATGGTGTAGTCCAAAAGATCCATTATTTTTTTACAAAAATACATACTAATGGCATAAAATTATCGAATAACTTTTTCCGTCGATGGTATAGCAAATTCGTCGCAAGATTATTTACATTTGTCTCTCTTATGACGATATCAAATGATGCTTGGATTCATTTCATATTTGGTTTATCAAATTGAAATATCAAATTGATACTTTGAAAGCTAACAGGACCTTCATTCAAATACAAATATGAAACTTGGAATCATTAACATATCTACTAGAACATATGAAAAATAGGGTTTAATATGGTTTCCATGATGAATTGATGATGGAAGAAAGTGGGTGTGTGCGTAAAATTTGAGTCCAGAAACCCTCCCATATCGTTAAGGCATGCCAATAGTCTATCCATGACAAATTTTGGTGCATACAAAAACCGTTTGAAAAAATTTCAACGTTGTCCCCATTCGCAGGTCCATGTTTTTGGTGTCTAGTCCTCTTGCAATTTTCATTCCTCGTTCATCGTTCCTCGTTCCTCGTTCCTTGACCATGGTGTATTCCTTCACCATGGTATAAAAATGAAAGAGATTCTCTTGGTTTCAAGAATAATTTATCCTCTACTGAACAAGGCCAACCACGTGAAGGTGGAAGCTCACATGGCCCCTCCCCTCCCCCTCACATCACTCTCAATTGATCCCCAAAACCCAATCTATAAAATATAAAATAATTGAAAGCAACGTCCTATTTATAAGATTCATGCATAGAAACTACAAAAACAAAAATTAATGAAGATACATGAAATTATGTGTTTCTAAATGATATTTTTAGTCTACCACGTACTTTACTATATTGACAACTATTTTCAGGTTTCAAATAATAATTAAACAACATGTAAACTAGGATATAAAAATGTCGCATAAAACTTAAAAACATGTAATTAACCCATGACATTAAAAGTAATTTATTTTAAGAGAATAATGCATACAAATTAAAATATTATATAGTCACGTACCTAATCCAACCTCAACATCTGTGTAATCATCCTTATTCTCTATATTGATCTTCTTCATTGAACTCGACATCTGTATCATCATCTGGTTCTAAAAAGATGTTGAAAGGATTGATGATATCATCATCGTCATCAATGTCATTTTCAAGCATATTTTCATCGACATCATCATCAGGAATTGCAATATTGTCTCATACGCCTAGATCATGATCTTCTTCATCTTCTTCATTTGTCGACCCTCCATGATCTTCCGGCTCTGTCTGATATTCTGTCGAATCACCTTCTTCATATTCAATATCATCTTCTTCCTATAAATGAGTATACTTAATTGACCTTCCTCTTGGATCATATCTAACAACAAATGACCAATCCCTTTCACCTGGAACATTTGAGTAAAAGGCCTGTTCACATTGTCTTGGAAAAACATAGCGATCGTATCCTCTTTCAAACATCATTTTTTTAATCATTGGAAATCTGTTGGCATGTTGAATAATAGTTCTTTCCTCATCACGTTCATGCATTCGTAACCTATACCATTTGAAATCGAATAGAACTAGTTTGAAGGAATTAAAGTCACACTCAAGTATATTGTTTAAATACCCATAGTATCTATTTTCAGACTCTCGGGGATGTCTTTCACTCCTAGAGGAAACATTAGTAACCTGGAATACTGCAGTTATCCCACTATCATAAGTTTTCCTTGTTTCATCCAATTGTTTGATGTGAAATTTATGACCATTTCACCACATAGCCTTGTGGTGTTTCAACTGCAATATGTTAGATATGTAAAAGATGCATTGTCAATTATTAAATTAACATATATTTATATAACTTCGAAAGTATCTGAAAAATAAAGTACACATGTAGTCACATTAGTATAATATAAAATAACTGAATAAAATGGGTGAAATTGCTTACCTGTCCATCTTTCAAACCATATGCTAGATCAATTTCCCTCTTTGTAACATTGGCATCTTCGTTACAACGAGCTTCTCTAACCAATTCAGACAGTCGTTGCCATGATAACCTACCTCCATTATGTTGTTTACATATTTCAATCCATACATTCATCCAATCAAGATTGTTTGCAATGTATAAATGCAATGCATCCCACTCTAGAGCAACTAAATAAAAAAAACATAATTCACCAATATTAAATATTAGTTATAACGTACAATATGAAGGTAATTATAAATATTTACAATTTATGAAATAAATTATATTAATATATTAATGAGTATGAAATTATATTAATATATTGATGAGTATGAGGTTATATTAATATATTAATGAGTATGAGGTTTCCCTACTAAGGGAAGAATGTGACTGAAACGTTAAAAGTATTCCACGGAATTTAAATTTCTTCTCCCCGATTAGTTTACATATGCCGTACATTGTGATGCCAGCCCATAAGTTTAGTAGCTCATCGATAAGAGGCTCGATATATGCATTCATATCTTTAACCTGGTACTTACCTAATTGCTTGAAATTACACATAATTACTAAAGGAATCATATCATGTAATATACATAATTAAATAAATAAACAAAAGATATTATGCAAAAATTGAAACAAATTAAAATGTTAAATTCAAAAAATTAATGTAAACAAATACCTGAAACAATCATTGTCAACATTATGTGCTCCCTCTTTATTGACATCCAAGGAGGAATGTTATTGTTGATAACAAAAATAGGCCATGCTAATTAAATAGACCTAAGCTCTTTGAATGGATTAACACCATCAACTGCCAATGAAAGCCTAACATTACGAGGTTCATCTTTGAAATCTGCCCATTTTTCCTCAATTTCACTAAATGCAGAACTATCGACAGGCATTCGAAGAACACCATCTTCACTTCTGTTACGTGCATGGTAATCCATAAATTGTGCTATGCTTTCACACCTGAACAATCGCTGCAAATGTGGAATTATGGGAATATGACGAAGAACCTTTCGAGGCACCCTTTTTGTTACTTGATCAGTTCGATATCTAATGATAAGACATTGCGGACATTCGGTTTTCAAAGCATGTTGTCCATAATATATAATATGGTCATTAGGACATGCATCTATAGTTTGATAATCCATTCCAATGTCTTTCATAATGGCATGCAAACCTCAATATGTGCAAGGTAAAATATTTGACGATGGTAACAAAAATTCACCTAACAATCTACAACATAACAAGCAACTAGTTAATGTAAGAATATTAATCGTAAAAAATGCATTCTTATTTTACACATTAATTAACACTAAAAACAAATATAAAAAAATCAACATTTATGTATAGTATGAGATGAAACATATTACATACCTTAGTATCTGTATCATACAAGTGTTTGACAAATTATTCATAACCTTTAAGTTCACCAACAACAATGTAGCAGAGAGAATATTTGCTCTTGATCCTTCATAAAGTCATTTATTTTCCTTTTCTAATAGAGGTTCATCATAAATACCAGCATTTTCCCCATCCTCATCTGGCTGCGAAAACAAATCTTGGATCATTTGATTTGTCCCATCATCTTATTCCATGGGATCATTAACTTGATTTGTCCCATCATCTTCTTCCATGATATCCTCATTTGCTTGGTCATGATGATGTTCCTCAACTTGTACAACATCATTTCTACTAATACTTGGTGCAATATTCTGCAGAAAGTTAGAGGGCAACTCTAACTTTATAATTACAAACAATCATGCAAAATTAGTGTATACTATAAAAAACATTCAAACAATATATATACATATATATAATTTTATATAAAATAGACAAAATAAAAAAAGATAATGAATATATAGCTAATTACCATGGGACGATATTCATTCAATCCACCATCAATGTGACCATATTTCCTACAATGTTTTGTAGCTGTTGCTATTAAAATTCTTATGGGACGTCTGAGGCAACATTTTTTACAAGGGAAATAACATCTACCATCACCCTTTTCACTCACTTTACTTTTTTCCCCACCTCTAACAACATTCCGTGACATTTTTCCGCACAAAAATACCCTTTCGGAACCATCGTTGTTATAGAAAGATTGTCGCAACATCTTTAAATTTTCAAATATTTATAGGCCAATTTTAGGTCACTATCGTCGCCATTGCGACGATAGTGACCTAAATATATATATTTTTTCCACCTATTTATTTTAGTTCATTTTCAACGGTAATGTTTGACTAAATTATTATGGTCAGCATTCGTCGCTTATGTGACGGACAATCTAAGGTCGTCACTTATGCAACGAACATTGACCATTATAATTCAGTCAAACTGTAGGTGTCGAGATTGCAATGAACAAAGGGTAGATTTAGAAAAAAAGAACCTTTTCTCTTGCATGTTGCGACGAAAGAGTACTTTCATCGCAAATTTTTCAATATGTAGTAGTGTTTGGAACAACAACAATGATGTAAGTCTATGTCAGATTTGGAATCAGATTCTTCAGAGTTTGCAGATGTTTCTATGGAAATGTATGCATGCCAACTTGATGATCGATTTTCAAACCATTTTAAGCATGAGGTAACTGATGATTGCATAGATAATTACATGTTTCTAGCTTATCATAATCAATATGTTTCAAACACTACTTTGCCATTATCTTATGATCATTATTCTGAAGAGGGATTTGTTTCTACTAATGATCAAGATTTAATTACAAGGGGATATAGAGGGTTATTAGTTTTCAAGTAAAGAGGCATTCATGGATGGATAGTTGTTTTCTATGGATCAATATGTTTATGATTTTGGTTTCAAGGATCCGGTTGCAGCCTTGATGGAGTCATGTTTGTAAGATCACTTGAAAATTTCATATTTCATTTACTCATCAACACTTACGTGTGAGTATGGTTTTACGAAGGAAATTCTATCACTGTTATTACATTTATTTTCTCTATTGATCATTGATAGAGACAAGATCATATCAGTTTTGAAATTACTTGAATGGATATTATGGAAGTTCACCTTTACCTGATCAGGTTGTAGATCCAGTTAGAGGTAGGGTAGTGTAGCAAATAATCTCATTTCCGAGCATTTCCTTTCCTTCAGTTGGCAACATAAGTAGCAGTTAGTTTGCTTGACTAAAGGCAGGTTTTGAAGGTGTTCAAAGAATGGTTGCATAGTTGACTCTGTAACCCAATGGAAAAGGCACATTGTGTTAAGCCCTAAAATTGGCTCATTACCCCTTAATTGGGGCATATTAGATTAGTAATGTTATTTTATTTATGTCGGCTTTAGGCCATTAGTTGTAATTATACCTCCTAGTCTCCTATATATACCAAGGAGACATTTTCATTTTGAATCATCTTGTACTTGAACATTTAAGTGGGGTAAAAGTAGGTTTCCCCCTCGAAGAGTCTTATTATCTAAAATTATCTCTTTTTCAAGGCGTTGAGTACTTTTTATGAGGATTTTCTATGCTATATTGATATTTGGTTCTTAACATATGGTATCAGAGCTCAAGGTCTTAGGGTTTCACTGCTACATCTGAGACACCTTGGAATTTTCACTATAACTTTTTTTCTACAACGTTGCAAAAGGAACTTCTTGGAGGATATTTAGCATATGGATCAAGGTACGTTGGGTTAAAAATTAAGCTCCTGAGGCCTTATACTTTTAGAGATACAGCCTGTACAAGATAGGGTTCTGGAATCATCTTGAACTGAGTCATTGTAGAATTTTCGCTATAAATTTTTGTTTGTATTGTTTAATACCCTGAGCTCTGGAGGCTATTTACAGAAATTAATAAGGTATCTATGGTAAAAGCTTCATCTTCTGGGTCATCATAAATTTGTAGATACACCCTGTGTAAGATAGGGTATCTGACTAGTCCTATTGACTAGTCTCAAGAAGGTGTTCCAGATAAAAAAATCATAATTTATTCCTAGAGTATCCAAATTGTGTGGGACTAGTTTCATTATATTGTGGACATTATGTAGTATGTCTAGTGTGAGTTTCAGAATTTTATATCAATTATTTTGTGCGGGGCACACTATACAAGTGAGATCTCCTGGAAAGGCCAAAAATCGGCAAGTTGTGGGGAAGTTACTGTAAATTCCACTTGGCACATCCAATTTTGATCAGACCTGT
>ML789030.1:214114-227531 GCA_009831015.1 Picea engelmannii
GGTACCTGGAATTGACGTTGATCAAACTCACTCGGGCTCCTTGGAGGGTATACCCACGATTATGTGTGGGAGCTTGCACCAGGGCGTAAGTCTGTTAAGCATGTCGTCAACGTAACTTTTCCACCTTAGCCCCGCCCCTTCTCATCTCATTATTGCGACGTTGGATTTCATCACCAACTAGTGGCTTCGAAATTAGAAGATATTGTTTTCTTGGTGATTGTCTCCTAGTTTTTGTTTACTAGTGTGTGTTGTTGTTTTCTCGAAGTTGACCTTAGGATTTTCATCGCGGATCTTGTCACTTATTTACAATTTCTCTCCCGAGACGTTCACGTAGAATGCAAGGTTTATCTCCGGAACATCCAGACGTTTCTCAATCCTTACCTACTAGTACACTTGAGGGCTCTCCTCACCAGAGTGAAGTCTCAGCTATCAACTCACCACACGAGGAGACAAGTGACGTCCCAGTTGTTACACCACCACCTGAGGACACAAGTGAAGTCCCAGACGTTTCTACACCACCTCCACAGGTAAAACGCACAGATTCTCTTGGAGATTTTTGAATTACCAATACTATAGAGGACTATTGCATTTGTCATGGTGAACGACCTTCTGTACGATTAAATCCTTCTGAAGAAACCATTGTTACCTCTTCTGAATCAACCATTGGGCCTTCTCACAGTGTAGTAGGCCGAGATCCTTTTTGGTCGGGTGATCTCTGATGTGTCCTTTTTGCTACTGAGGCACCTCCAGTTTACAAAATCAACCCCCCAGTATCTCCTGAGGTGGCAACTACACCAGAGACTACTACTTATCGTTTTGTTCTTCCTCCCAAGATGGCCCATATTGCGATTACTACGAGTGCCCAAACCGAGGTTCCTACAGCTACTCTTGCTCCTATCAATACCCAGCGAATGCTTGAGGTTAACCCAAATTTACCTCTTGGTTACCATGCGTTGAATGCTTTATTGAATAATCCAACACCTCCACAAACCCCAGCCAGTTCTCCAGGTGTTCCTCCTCTTACTGGGTATGATATCCCTCGTTTTATCCCGACACTCCCTCCTCATTTTTTTGGCAATCCTAACCCTAGTGGCACTGTCCCGGTCGTTACAACTATCCCGACTGTTGCACCAAATGTACAGATTCCTGTTGGTGGACGGGGTGGTACGGTTCCTTTTCCCTTTCCCGGACACAACCCAGTTACTGCACGACCTACGGTTGGCACACAACTTCCAGGTGGAACGGTACCTACAGTAGGGGGACCAACCTCACCTTTTGGACAAAATATACCTCCTGAATTGGCCCAGTATTGGAATCAACTTCTATAAAACTTTCCTCAAAATGCTGGGGGGCAGCAAACTGTCCCTACTATAGGCCAACCGTATCCAAGTATTACCAATCCTATTTGGGGTTCTAGTCAAACTACTCAACCTCAGGTCCCTCCTCAAACTCAAGGTTACAATCCTTGGGGTTACTATCCTATCCGACCACCACCGAATCAGCCGGGGCCTTCCCTCTACGGACAGTCTGCTTATGGTCCTACTGGTCTGCCAATGGGGCTTCCACCCCAAAGTCACCAGTACCCACAAGTAAACCGACAGTTTCCTTTTCTTGCTACCTTGGATTTTCCAGATTTGTCTAGGATTCTCAATGATCCTATACATCACTCTCCCCAATGGCCTGTCATTCCTGCTAAGTTTCCATCGGATATTCCGAAATTCGATGGTAAGGCGGGAGAGGACCCAAATAATCATGTCATGACCTTTCATTTATGGTTTTCGTCCAACTCGCTGATGGATGACTCCATTTGCCTATGTCTTTTTCAAAGAACTCTTACTGGTTCCGCTGCGAAGTGGTACATTGAATTGCCATGAGGTTTCTTCTCCGATTTTAACACCCTGGCTATGGATTTTCTTACACATTACCAGTTGTCGATCCGTTATGATATCGGGACTGAGATTCTAACTTCTTTTAAACAATCTAAAGGCAATCATATCTCGGATCATATACATGAGTGGATACGGAGACGACGTCTCATCAAACTTGAGCTCCCTGATCAGTTACTGGCCGAATGGTTCACGAAATCCTTTGTGAATGAGATTGGTAAAGAAATCACCATGGGTGGCGTTGTTATGGAGGAGCAGGCTATAAGTCGTGCCCAGTATCTTGGTCTCAATTATTCACAAACAGGAACATTATACGATTTGCTACCTGACCTACCCCATCCTGGTACTTCCAGCGCTTCAACTACTCCAGCTGTCTCGCATGCAGCTGATGGTGTGATTGGTTCTACCCATACCCACTCACATCCTGTTTTGAATACAACCCCTAAATCTACATCTTCTAACATTCAAAATTCTCCATCTCCTGCCCCTCCCACCGGTAAAACGTCTGAGGTAAACGTCGTTCAATCTACGTCGACCGGTAAAGGTAAATCTAAAAAAGGGAGAGGCAAGAATAAGGAGGGTAAGAATAATAATAATACTGAGCAAACTACAAATGCTCCTATTGAAGAGTGGGATAAGCGCAAACCACGGTACCCTTGCCTTATCTGCGGCAATGATCACTATACAAAGGATTGTCCTCGACGTGCCGAAGTTTCTAAGTTCCTTCAAAGAACGCCAAAGCCACCTACCCCGACAGTCTTGTCTCAACCCTTCCTGTCTCAGCAACAGGCCTCGTTGGTCATCCATGACCAACCATCTACTTCTACAACATCATATGTTTTGATGTTCTCCAGTGATTCTAAGAAGAACGACGTTGCAATTGCAACTAGAGCTAAAGACTATACTCCTTCTAAGGAGAAGGTTGACGATTTACCTCCTGATCTGGTACCAGCCTCTCCACCGAATCCACCTACGAACGGTCCTCTTCATCTCGAACGACCGAGTCTTGATACAGTCCTATGACCCCCAAAAGGTGTTGTTCACAAGTCGTCTTTTAATCCTCATGCTCGTGCGGCCCGGAACTACATTATAGTGGAAGATCTGGCCCAAGAACCTTCAACGATGTCTGCCCTTGAAGTCCTTCAGTCTTCTCCTGTACAACGAAGGGCTGTATTGAAAGATATAGGTGGAATTGATCCTACCGATTCGAATTTGATAGTCTTTGACTTGGATGAACATGTTCCAAGGTTACCTCCTCAGCTTGCTTTTCAGATACAAGTTATTGTCGTTGACAAGAGAATTTGTCAGACAGTTGTTGATGAGGGGGCCTATACGTGTGTAATGTCTCTTACTTGTTGGAAAGCCATTGGCTCTCCTCCGTTAACATAATCAAAAAATACTCTGAAAGCCTTTAATGGCTCGGGTTTTAAGCCTTACGACGTTCTTTCCTCGTTGCCTGTCACTTTGGAAGGTAAGACCGTCCAAGTTGAAGTGGAAGTTTTCGATTCTCCCTTAGATTACAATCTTCTTCTTGGTCGTAGCTGGGTAGATTCTATGCATGCTGTTGTGTCAACACTTTTCCGAGTCCTGCGATTTCCTCACCAGGGAAAAGTTGTTACAGTTGATCAACTTGCCTTCTTTAATTCAGATACTCACACTGGCAACGTGTCATTTATAGCTAAGACCCCACCGGGTTACGAGAATGTTGGAGTCGGTCTTCTAAAGACTCTTCGTTAATGGGTACTTTTCCCATACCGCCACCACCCGATATTCTATGCCTATCAGTTGCTTCGATTAATATGATCTCCGCTGTACCTCATGAACTTCCAGTGTCTTTTGACCCTTGGATAGTCCCTGATCCAGGATATCATGCTCGTTTCGGCGACGTCATCCCATTAAGTCCGGTTGAGTTGGCTTATCAAGCCATTCAATCGACAACCCCTTTTGTACCCTCTTTGGAGGAGTTGTCTCCTAATCCTTTTCGCGTTGTCTTTCCCACTGACGAGATGATCATGTCCGTCATGACCGATACGCCTTGGGACGATGAGCATAATCATTCCATACTGTTTCTGCAACAATGATGAGCATCATCGTTCCATACTGTTTCGTTCCGATACTCCGTCGACCATTGTTGTCACAATGACCGTTCCTAGATCTACACATGATCTGTTTGCAGAAGGGAAACTTAGTAATATTTCTCCCACGATTCCCATTGATATTTCAGTTAAACCTGGGATAGTTGAAAATGTTCACATTGGAGCTTCGTGTTCTCCCGAAGAAATTGTCACTTATACTTCCTTGTTTAAAGAATTTCATGATATCTTTGCCTGGAGTTATGAAGAGATGCCAGGTATCGACCCGTCTATCGTTGTGCATGAGATAAAGACTTACCCCAGAGTTAAACCAGTCCGGCAGTGCCTCCGTCCTGTCCATCCACGAAAAGCGGCAACTATCAAGCTTGAAGTTGAGAAACTTCTTAAAGCCAGTTTTATTTATCCCGTGGCTTTGACAGAATGGGTTTCCAACCCCATACCTATTGATAAGAAAGGTGGTAGTATACGTGTTTGTATCGATTATCGGGATATTAACAAATCCTGTCCGAAGGACAACTTTCCGACCCCTTTCATCGACCAGATCGTCGATGACTGTGCCGGCAGTGAAATCTTTTCCCTCATGGATGGATTCTTTGGCTATAATCAGATTAACATCGCTCCTGAGGACCAGCATAAAACCGCTTTTATTTGTCCTTGGGGTACTTTCGCCTATAGAAAACTGCCATTCAGTCTTAAGAACGTGGGCACGACTTTCCAACGTGCTATGTCTTATGCGTTTCATGATATAAAGCATATCGTTCAACCTTATTTGGACGATTTGCCAGCTCATTCTTTACGCCGAGTCGATCACCCCAATCATCTTCGAGCAATTTTCGTTCGTTGTCGGTTCTATCGCATTCGTCTCAATCCTCATAAATGTGTCTTTTGCGTAGAGTTCAGCCGTCTTCTCGGTTTCATTGTTTCACGTTAGGGGATCCGGGTAGATCCTATCAAGGTTGAGGCGATTCTCAATCTTCCTCCACCTTCTTCACTGTGCCAGTTACAAAGTTTGCAGGGGAAAGCAAACTTTCTTCATCGCTTCATACCTAATTACGCCGAAATTACTCGTGGTTTTACACGTCTTCTTAAGAAAGGTTCAGAGTTTGTCTGGGATAAAGTTGCCAACAACGCCTTTGAAGCATTGAAGTTGTCCCTAACGAAAGCTCCACTTCTTTTCCCTCCTGATTATAGTCGGGATTACTTTCTTTATCTTGCCACTTCCGAGTATACTATCGGCATGGTCCTCGTTCAAGAGGATGATGCGCACAATGAACATGTTATATATTACTTGAGTCGAAGTCTTACTTCCACCGAGATCAAGTATCAACATGTTGAGAAACTGGCTTTGGCTTTTGTTCAAGCAGTTCAATGTTTTCTCCATTACATTCTCTCCAAGAAAACTACAGTGATTTCACATTGTAACCCCATGTAGCATATATTGACACGTCAATTGTTGGGGGGCAAGTACTCCAAGTGGATTGTCATTCTTGAGGAGTTCGACTTGGAATTCGATCGTGCCACATTGAAGAAATCTTTAGTTTTTGCTGAGTTAATTTGCGATTTTCCCCACTCGGCCATGGAAAAAGTAGCAGTCGATTCGTTACCTAACGAATCACTTTTCCTTATCAGTATTGATGATATTTGGTATGGAGATATCATTATATATCTCCAAACTCAAACTTTTTGGCCTGCGTTGTCCAGTAATGAACGACATCGTATACGTTATCAGGCTCGCCAATACATTATCCTTGGCGATACTCTTTACCATCAAGGCATTGACTCTGTCTTTCGACCTTGTTTGACTTTTGATGAAGCTGAGAAATCTTTGAATGAATGCCATTCAGGAGCATGTGGTGGTCGTATGTCTGGGTATGCTACTGCCCAGAAGATCTTACGTGCAGGATACTTTTGGCCTTCTTTGTTCCATGACTGCATTACTGCTGTTCATAAGCGTCATGCCTGCCAGACCTATCAACAGATAATTCGGTCACATCCTTCTCCCCTTCATCCTATAGTCTCAGTAGGTCCTTTTGCTAAATGGGGCATTGATTTTATGACATGTCACCCTCACTCGGCTGGGGGGCATGGTTATATTATTGTAGCTGTTGATTATTTTACAAAGTGGGCCGAAGCAATGCCGACATTCGATAATATTGGGAAGACTGCAACACTATTTCTTTTCAACCATGTCATCACTCGTTTTGGTGTTCCTCAGGCTATCGTTACCGATCACGGTAGTCATTTTAGGAATTATATGATGTCAAAACTCATAGAGAAGTTGGGCCTTCGTCATGATAGCTCAACACCCTGTTATCCGCAGGCTAATGGCCAGGTCGAAGCAATCAATAAGGTTCTCATAACTATGATTCGACGGATGATAGGAATACATAAAACCAACTGGCACACGATGTTGTTCTCCGCATTGTGGGCATATCGGACATCTGTTAAATCCGCTACAGGATTTACACCCTTTCGTTTAGTTTATGGCATGGAAGCCATTCTGCCAATAGAATGTGAAATACCTTCTTTGAAGCTAGCTGTAGAGCTCTTACCCAATACTTCTGTCGAAGAGGAACGTCTATTGTATTTGATGCGATTAGACGAGACCCGATGTGATGCCACTTTAGTAATAGAATCCCAAAAGAAACGCGTTAAGGCACAGTATGACAAGCATGTCAAGCCTCGTGTTTTCTCTGAAGGTGATCTTGTTCTTCTGTATGAACAAGATAAAGATGTCCTAGGAGCCGGGAAATTTGAACCTATGTGGCATGGTCCCTACATTGTCAGCAAAGTTTTGGAAAAAGGAGCGTATGAACTAGTTGATTATGATGGTGTACCTTTGAGTGAACCCAGGAATGGGTTGTACTTAAAGAAGTACTATGCATGAGTTATTTGTGCATGAGTACTTGTATTTTATGTATCATACTGTGTGTGTGTTACTTTAGTTTTGCTTTGACGTTATCTAGTCTCTTCCCTTACGTGACGTTGTGTTTGATTGCCAGATGTCGGAGTATTCGCTTCCTTATATTGGCTTCGCTGATGGAGCTAGCCGTAGTACTCAGAACTTAGCTTCCACTGCATGGGCAATCTATACCCCAACAAATGAACTCATATCTCTACGAGGTATATGTCTTGGCCGAGAAACCAACAACATCGCAGAGTATAGCGCCGTTGTTGAATTATTGGTTGATGCTATCTCTCTTGGAATTCGTCATTTGGTTGTGCGACTTGACTTGCAGCTTGTAGTACTACAACTCAGTAATGTATATTCTATCCGAAGTCCTACTTTATTAAGGGTATATTTGCGGATTCACCTCTTGGAACGGTACTTTGATCACATTGAATATCAACACATTCCTATATGTCTTAATACATTGACAGATGCTTTAGCTAATTATGTATTGGACAGGAATTTAAATAATTTATAAATCAAAAACATTTAACTGTACAGAATGTAAAGTAATCCGGTAGAAGCTGTGTATATATATAACGATCAGAAAGTTTTTTTTTACAAAATGTTTGTCCGAAGACCAAAATATCAAAAATGAAGCTCATGGCTTCTACATAAGGATGTCACGGATGACGTTCACGATAGCACACTAGTGTCCTAGAAACTCTGCGGAGCAGTCTACCCATAGAGGCAGAAACCCCCACAGTGTGACGCTGATCGCGTCGGGGAATCTCTTCCAGAGGCATGTCTGGAACGTCTACCATCAGTCCCTCTAAATTCTGCTCCACCGTCAGATAATCCTCGACGTACTATGGAACTGCTACTGTTGCCTCTCCTCGATGCTGAACAGGAGAACTACCAGCAGGTCTATATGCTCCAACGTCTGTGTTATCAACAAAATTTGGTGTTAGTCTTCAGATAAATCTATAAAACACAAAAACATTTAAATATGTTAAAAATACAAAAACATTTAAAAGATAAAAATCGGTGTACTTCTTACCGAGGTCTCCCCACTGTGCATCCTCAGGTAGTGCGAGGTCAGGATCTCCGTGAAAATGTAAGCCTGCATATGCATAATCTTCCACCATCAACACCTGGCCTTGAAGCCAGTCAAAGAACATATCGTCATACCTGACGATCGGTCCTGTCACATGACGGGCCATGAGTTGACACCATTGTAACATCCTTGGGTCCTTGGGACCCGGAAAGTGCCACTCAGTCTAAATTCTAAACACAGGGACCCTCTCACAAAAGAAGGACACCAACAATGATCCATAGCTGAACTATTTCATCTCTCCACACCTGCACTTAGTCAACTATTTTTTGAGACTGCGTAAAACTGCATCAGCCCAGTTGAATACCTGGGGCTCAGTACACTCGATGGCGTACTAAAAATAGCTCTGCAGAGTCATATGTGGAGCAGTGCTTCTTGCCATCCAAGTGATGGTGAAGAGAATGGTACAGAGAGTTATATCAGTCACTCCCCAAATGGCCACTTTCCCTTTCTGTCATTTAGCCTCAGGCACACAATACTGGGCGCAGTACTCACTCATTTTTAGACCACCCCTTCTGCTGCCAGTCAAACTGACATAGGACCCTCGCCTGGATAAACCGATCAAGAAATAGATGTCCTCAATGTCGATAGTCAATGTGTGAGATCCGACATTGAACACTTGTTGGTCCGAATCCCACATTCGGACCAAGTATTCCAACAATCGAACTTGGGCTCTCATGCCCAGGATGCGGAAATATTTCAGGAGACCGCAATTTCTTAAGGCAGCAATGGTTGCAGGGTGATTTTTGGCGTTTGTATTATCTTCCTCGTGTTCCTGTTTTCTCCATTCGAGCACCATAATGATGGCTATTGACCTGCATGGAAACATATGAAGGTGGTTAAAAATCTTTTTCATGAAATAAACCTTTTTTATTGGCTAAACGTTACAAAAAATTTTGAACTTTGCATTGTTCGCAGGTGGCCTATGGCACACAGTGCGAACTTCTCGCACTCTGCCTTAGGCCTGCCTGCGAGAATGAGGCATTCTCGCAGGTCCCGTATGGGTAGCCTGCAAGAATCCCTCTACACGCATAGGGTTTCAAAAATTAACTCAAAACTTGACATTTAACCAATAAAATCACAAATTTGAACCATGAAAAGCTAGAGAATGGAGAACTTACCAATATGATCCAGACGGCTCATGGAATGATGGCCCGAAGCTCCCGAAAATTGACGATGAAGGTAGAAGGTAAAATGGAAGTTTTTGCACTCAAATGGTAAAAGGGTAAAATGATATGGTAAAATATGTTATGAATTCATTTTTATTACTTTTTTACTATGTCAAAAATAGGGTTTTCTATATTTATTCATTATTTAACCCTAATTACTAATGCATAAATGAGTAAAGTGACTTGCAGGTATGAAACATGAAGGGTCATGGACGATTTTTTCTATGGTGTGATATATTTTTGATTGTTTTCTATGGTTTTGATATGAAACCTCGATCTCCTTTTATCCGTTCTTGCGCTTGTCAAAAACATAAGAACGTGATCGAGTGTTGTTTTATCTCTTTTCCGGGCTCGTTGTGGTTATACGAAAAAGGAACCCCCCTGGAGTTTTCTTTAAGCTCTTTTTAGACTCTCTAAACAGGAAAATATTGCCGAGCAACCTTGCTATTTTCACGCTCGATAAAGTATTTGAAGTATGCGTCCTTTGAGCGATAGTTTAACCCTTTTTCGGTCTCGTTGGACTACTGTACGAAAAAGGAACTGAGAGAGTTCTCTTTTAAGTGTTTTTCCAAATTCTATAATCCTAAAAAACCTTTGAGTTTTCTTTCTTTGGACTCATAAAACAAACATTGAAAGGCCCATATGGGACATGAGTTTTCTTTAAGCGTTTTTCAGACTCTCAAAACATGAAAAACCCCCGAGTTTACTATCTCTGGACTCGTTAAATAAACATTGACAGACCCGTAATGGGACCGAACCACTCCTTCCTAGGGTTCGTTAAAAGTACTCCGAGGGACTCGTCCAAAGGATGAGCTTATATCAATAAGCATATGTGATCCTCTTCAAGCTTGAGTAAAAATAAAGAGGTACTTGCCAGAAATGGTGGGGGAAAATTTGGGAAAGGGATATGTTTCATCGTTGTATTAATTGGCAGTAAGTGTCGCTCTTGAACATGACACCCCCTATTCATCATTTGAAGTCGGTTTGGGTAATCCATTTGTCTCTCATTCTATTTGATAACAATATTATTTCATGTGTCGTCTTTGAGTCAATACTGCCAAATCATTGGTCGTGTCATTCATATGTTCAAGAGAAGTCCGTCGAAACCTACATTGAGTCGGCCATCTGCAGTTGTCCATTCCTTCCATGTCGGCCTTCCCTATGTCCAAAGTCCAATTGCCACATACTCTGTTTCACTTTCAAACTCAGTTACTCATTTCGTGTCACTGATGGGGGATACATCAAGGCCCTCCTGTGACGAGTTTTGTTCTGTCGACATCAGCACATTATCTGGAATCAAGACTTAGAAATCATTCAGTACCTTGGAGCTTGCATGCCACAATGGCAAGTTTCCTCACTTTTGACAGTGGGTTTACATCATTGGCCCCTGATCGAAATATTCTGTCGATTGTTCGACATCAACTCATTTATTCATAGTCAATGGATTGTACTTTAGTACCTTGGGAGTCATTGACATTAATGGTGATTTCCCTCGTACTTGTTAACGGTTACATCAATGACCGGTAATCAAGTGGTTTCTACCATGTTCGACTTCGACACATGTAATCACATGGTTAGATTCGTACTTTGGGCAACGAGATTGAAGACCCTGGGTATTGTCTTTATGATCTAGGTTGCGATGGAGTATATATATTTTGTGACACATAGATCCACTATGTATGTTTCGTGGCTATGCTGTCTTGATTAAAAATTTGTCGCATAGATCCACAGTGTATTCAGGTGGCTATGCTATATTGTGACAGCATGGATCCACAGTGTATGATTGGTGGCCATGACCTTTGTTTATGATGTCATCATTTTATGATCTGAGCATGGGAATGCCTACCTCAGAATGGTTGTTCAGATACTGGCTTTCCTGATATCTTGGGATCATTTCCTATCCAATTAACTAATCTATCCTTTCCTATATATTGAAGAGGATGCTCATGGAAAAGGTTAGAAGCAAACTAGCAAGAGATTGACTGGAGAATTAGTGTAAGATTGTATGAAGGACTGATGCTACAGCAACAAGGGACACCAGCAAGGTCATCAAAAGTGGTTGATTTTCTTCATGCATGAGCAAGTGTGTGTGTCAGAGCTAGGAGCCATTGAAAGGAGATCTACAACATCAAGGCTTAGTTTGTAAGTTTCACTTTCAATTAATTCAATACAGTAATATGTCCCTTTCCCATAAAGATGATGTCTCTTTATTACATAACTCCTTGATCATATGTATAGATTAGCTATTGAATATATTGATTTGCTTTCACTTCGATTGGTTTGTACTATTGTGATCTGAACGACACAAGAGCATTGGAGCGAAGCTTGGAACAACAGAGACCTAGGAAAGCGTTCATAAGGTATGTCCATGATCCTTGTCTCTTAATTCATTCAATAGGCTAAATCTAGGGAAAGTGTATTATTCTGTCCTGTTTTGTTCTAGATCCAGGTGGATCTAGGGAGATCGGTTTGTGTCTGCACTTACGGATTAATCCTGAAACACTTAGTGTCTTACTGTTCATTTGATGATTTTCATAGGTCGTTCTTTAATTGCATTGATGGGATGATATCACACATACAATTTCCTGTTGTAATTAACCATTCATAAATGCTCTTTACTGTATATGAGTTTGTTGGTATGGTAGTGTTCTTCCTTTATTTTTAAAACTTATAACCATCTGGTTGGTTCAGTGAGGCCTTTATTTGTTGGAGTGTATTCATTATTATCTTGACCGAGTGAGATTTGATAGTCCATGGTTTGATCCACCTTTCCCTTCTTTCATTCAAATAATTTTGCTGTGTTACCAAACTTGCTCCCCTTTACAGTGTTGGATTACTGAGAGGGGTGGTGAATCAGTAATAGAGCAATTTAATCCCTTTTAACCATATAATCCAAGTGTTATATCAATGAAGCATTATCATCCAATAACTGCAGTAAATAAGCAATGAACAAATGAAGAATCATACAGATACACAGTACACCAATGTTTTACGTGGAAACCCAAATCGGGAGAAAACCACGGAATGTTTTTTCTTATATGTCTCGAAGAATTACATTCATTAGAAGCACCAACTTCCTTTGTTTTCTAGCTGCAACTAGAAGGAGGATCCAACCCCCTAGTTTCTCAGACTACAACCTAAGGGAAGTGCCAACTCCCCAATTCTCTCGCTACAACTAGAAGGAGGCTACAACCCCCAATGTTCTCCTGCTACAACCGGAAGGTGGCTACAACAACCTGTCCTTTCCCCATCCTACCACCCTGAAGTAGAAGTAGAATGATGTAACCACTGTCACACTATCACTGTGAGATATACTGCTGTAAACCTGTACCAATAAATCTGAACCATGCATCAACAATGCATCAACCTGTACCTCAACCTATAATCAACATGTACCATAAACAAGTGCATCAACCATGCACCAACCTGTAATCAACCTGCACCATAAACAAGTGCATCAACCATGCATCAACTTGTAACTCAACCTGTAATCAACTTGTACCTTAAACAAGTGCATCAACCATGCACCAACCTGTAATCAACCTGTACCATAAACAAGTGCATCAACCATGCACCAACCTGTAATCATCCTGTACCATAAACAAGTGCATCAACCATGCACCAACCTGTAATCAACGTGTACCAAAAACAAGTGCATCAACCATGAATCAACTTGTAATCAACCTGTACCAAAAACAAGTGCATCAACCATGCACCAAGTATGTACCAATCATGTGTCAACTATTCATCAACTATGATTCATCAATATGTACCAACATCATGAACTATACACCTCATGTATGTGCACCAACTCATCAACTACTTGTCTCAACCATGTACTCAACATGTACCATAACCAAAAGCCCTCATAAATTTCATCATCCAAATCTGATTTGTAGCTTTGTAATAGACCTGGTGTATATGATCACATTCCTTAGAAATCACCATCAAAAGAATTTATCCTTCCTTCCATTTCAGCCTTCTTTTCTTCACTTTCCTCAGAATTTCGTCTTAGATATCCTTTGGTTACCTCAGACACCTATAGATATTCATTACGCTCAAGTGTGATTCAAATGAGAGAGCCTTGCCTCTTACTTATACTCTCCAAGTAGCTTCCTTAATAACATCTTCTAGGTCACTTGGCCCACTTTCCTTATTTTAGGGTTGGGTCCACTTCTAATTTCTCCATTAAATTTATTATTGAAATTATTTATTTTGTATTCACTTTGAATTATAATACACTCATCACTTCACTTTAATATTTA
>ML789030.1:237175-254465 GCA_009831015.1 Picea engelmannii
GCCCCCCTCTAAGTTTGGTAGGTGTGTCCAATAGTAATAGTATTCCTGGTGATTCCACAATCAAAGACTACACTGGGGAGGATTCGGTTGACATAAAGATGAAAGGGCATAAGGGAAAATCCAGGTATCAGTTCATGAGCTTTCTTCATGAGCTTTTGTTGTTCTTTATCAGTTCATTTCTACTTTTCCCTTCACATATTAAGATGATCATAGTGTGTTTTTTTTATACGGATGATCATCAACCTACCTTTGTATATCCATCCTTGCAAGAGGAAAATTTGCAGCTTCCTTATGTTGTTGATGTTGATCCTATATATTTACCTCAACCTATTCATAAAGATGATATTTACATTCAAATACCTCCTGAATATGATTAGTCTTGTAAACTCAAGGAGATTTAAACTGATGAAAAACATTCTCGGATATCAACATCTTCAGTGACTATTGATCCTTCCAATCATCTTGTTAGTTCTCATGATCACCCCAGTGCTTTTCAAACAAGAATGAAAATGAATATGTTCAAGCCTTTAAGTCTACCATATCTCCTTCATCCTTATCCTCTTGATTGCCTTGAGTACCTTCCCCAGTTTTCTAGAGAGGATTATGTCACAACTGAGAGGCATTTGGGGGCCTTTGAATTTTTTTTTGATCAATTCGAGATTATTCATGATGATGTTACTATGAGGTTGTTCTCCAAAACATTTTTTAGAGATGCTGCAGTATGGTTTAAGTATTTGAGAGTTGATTCCATTGGTTCTTGGATTGAGTTGTCCAATTATTTTTCAAAGCATTGGGGCGAGAAAAAGTCTTGTGATTTGTACCTCGCTTATTTTTATTCTTTGAGGAGAGGCGAAGACAAAGTCATGTATCTCTTCAATTGAAGGTTATACAACATTTATCATGACGTGAATTTGGAGATTCGGCCTACATAGACTGCTACCATGGTGTTCTATGTTATGGCTCAGTATCCAGACCTTGTCCTTCTCCTGAGAGAAAGTAAGTATTCATCCTTAGAATGCTTATTTGAATATGTCCAAGAAATTGAGGAGAACATATGTGCTTCCAAAAGAGTTCGCGTTCCAACTTACTTTGAAAATATGCATGCACATGAGCAAGGGAACTGTCAGTATGTTTCAAATTTTGAGCAAGAAGGCAATGAGTGTGAAGCAGATTTGGAACAACAACAAGGATGTAAGTATATGTCAGAATTGGAATCATATTATACAGTTTTTGCATATGTTTCTATGGACAGGTATGAATGTCAATTTGATGATCAATTTTCAAACCATTTTGAGCATGAGGTAATTGATGATTGCATAGATAATTACATGTTTATAGATGATCATAATCAATATGTTTCAAAGATTTCTTTGCCATTATCTTATGATCATTATTCTGAAGAGGGAGTTGTTGCTACCAATTATCAAGATTTAATTACAATGGATCTACAAGGTTATCCATTTTCAAGTAAAGAGACATTCATGGATGGACAACTGTTTTTTGTGGATCAATATGTTTATGATTTTGGTTTCAAGGATCCGGTTGCAGCCTTGATGGAGTCATGTATTTTAGATCACTTGAAAATTTCATATTTCATTTACTCATTAACACTTATAGGTGAGTATGGTTTTACAAAGGATTTTCTATCACTGTTATTATACTTCATATTTTCTCTATTGATCAGTAAAAGAGACAAGATCATCCCAATTTTGAAATTACTTGAATGGATACTGTGGAAGTTCACCTTTACCTGATCAAGATGTAGATCCATTTAGTGGTAGGGTAGTGTAGGAAATAAGCTCATTTTCGATCATTTCCTTTCCTTCATTTTGCAGCAGAAGTAGCAGTTAGTTTTCTTGAATAAAGGCATGTTTTGAAGGTGTTTAGAGAATGGTTGCATAGTTGACTCCATAACCCAATGGAAAAGGCACACGGTCTTCTAGGTTCTTGGAGCCTTGTATTGAGGTCTCCATCCCAGTTGGAGCCATATTTTATCACTCAAAATGCAGTATTTAATTTTGAGCGCTTTCATCAAATAGAAGCTAAATTTGTTAGTTTCCTAAGTCTTTTGCTAGTTTCTACAAGCTCTTGTCGCTTGACAAATTTTCATATTTTTGGCCAAGCTTTCTTTCAAACAAACATTTGTTGTCACTTCACAAGATTTCAGATTTTTTGCCAAGCTTTCTTTCAAAAAAATCTTTGTTGTCACTTGAAAAAATTTCATATTTTTGGCCAAGCTTGCTTTCAAACAAATCTCAAAGTGTTAAATATTGATCGAAAACATGTGAGGAAAAAACTTGCACAATGGAAACAACAAGAGTTAGTATGAAAAAACAAATCATAACACAACATTAAGCAAGGTCAAAGGTTTTTATATATAGGGAATTTCTTATTTGATTTTGGGCAATTTTTGTAAATATGAGCAAAAATGTAATTTTAGGGGTTTTTAAAGCCAAAAGTTAATTTTTGACTCATTACGAAACTAAGCTTGTTTACAAAAATATTTCCTTAAAATCCAATCGGGCTGGAGGTCAAAGTATACAAATAGAGCGCAAGAACCAAACCATTGTCATCATGCAACACATAAGCTAGCACAGAGCGCCCAAGCACTAGGCACAAGTCACTTGGAAGAGGAAATCATGGGAGGGTGCCCTCTTGCTATATAATGTTGAAACATGTTGTATGCATTGGTGTATATATACAGTAAGTAAATGTTATCCTTGGTCGATGTGGGATAATGCAAGAGGTATAAAAACAAAAACCCTAAAATCTAGTCGTGAAACAATGTATGAGTGACATATCATTGTTTGTTTAACATGTGTGAAGCTTACAGATTGCAAGCTCGAGACCAGGTGCGATGGTAACATTAAATCTCCTAGAGGAAAGTGATAAATTCTTTAAATCTCCTTATGTAGCTTCCCCTGAAGATAGGATAGATCAATTAAGGCCATATTGGTATATAATAGATTCTCAGAAGAGGAAAAATTTGCTTGAAATTGGGCTGTAGGATCTTAAGGCTCATTGGGCATCATTCAAAGACAAATTAGCCTTGGATATCCTAAGAGAAGACATTATCATTTATCGAGATAGTAAAACATGGAAAAACTAAGCGCCATATCATGCTTTAGAAGATTTGTTGCAGGGTAATGTTGACAATGGTGAGGTAGTTGTGCAATATGGAGGCCAAGGTTCTAGGCAAATTGCTCCCTCTTCTTGAATGTTTGAGGATTATAAATTACCACAAGTTTAGTTCCATCTTCAAGCACCAATGGTGAATGCAAAGATAAGGAAAGTTGTAAGATCTTAAATTTGTCTGAGGAAAATGCAGGAGGAAATCAAATGCATAGATGGAAAATTACTTCCATATTTTAAGGAATCATTTTCAGCATTTCTAAGAAGCAAGGCACAAGTGGCATAGCACCTCAAATTTTTAGATTCAAAGTACAAAATCAGTTGCAACATTCCATATTTAGAGGGATGTAACTCCATCTTTTGAGGTAGATAAAACTCGACATATAGAAGACTTAAACCTAAATTTATAACAGTCAATCAGATCCTATTATTAAGGCAATGAATCATTAATGATTGATTACAGATGGCAGAATATCACTAAGAGGATCGTTCCAAATCTAAGGGGATTTGAATCCAGTTACAACAATACGAGACAACTTGCAGTCTATTCCAGATTTATTTTATTTTTTCAAAATATTAATTGATTTTTCTTCCTAGAAATAAGAGACAATTTGTTAACTGTATGGATATATATTTTTCATCATTTGTAATGAGTAGAGGTATGAACGTCGACCTTTAGGTTTTCAAACAAGCTTTATGCATTGAGATTTTAATAAGTATACATTTGAATTTGCAGTTTGAGTCTTTAAATAGACCTCCATGTTTTCTTTTTTTCTATTGTATCTATGAATGAATTTGTAATTCATAGTGTCTTACTGTTCATTTGATGATTGTTATAGGTCATTATTTCATTGCATTGATTGGTTGAGATCACACATAAAAATTCCTTCTATAACTAACCATTCATAAATGCTCTTTAGTGTATATGAGTTTGTTGGTATATTACTGTTCTTCAGTTATTTTTAAAACTTATAACCATCTAGTTGGTTCAGTGAGGCCTTTATTTGTTAGAATATATTCATTATTATATTGACCGAGGGAGGTTTGATAGTCCATGGTTTGATCTTCCTTGTCATTCTTTCATTCAAATCATTTTGTTGTGTTACCAAGATTGCTCCCCTTTACAGTCAGTGAGTGACTCTTGGAGTGATAACAGATGCAATGGACGATGACCTTTCAGAAACCCACCTAGTAGAAACCCATCCTAAAGGGAGATCAACTTAATAGGTAATTATGTCACCTTTCCAGGTATGAACAAATCAAAGAAAATAATTTCCAAGAAAACGTTATGAAATGAAGGAGAATTCAATGAAACATATTCAAGTGCTTCAATAATCAGAGTGACACATACGACGATACCTGGACTCATTATCTTATAGAGACAGTCTTACTTCTACTTCAGGACGAGGCGGGTGGGATGGATATTGTTGCTCTTGATAAATCAACACCACTGAAGAAAAGATGGGCCCTCTGGGGCCATTCTTAATTCATCCATATCTCGACAATCCATGTCTAGGACCCGTGGTCCTTGAGACATGATCTCCTTAGTTATCCCTAGGTTAGGAGATAACATCCGGCCCCAAATCTGGGACATGTTCTCACCATAGAGTGCATGAGAACCTCAACATTTATGGTATGACATGTGCCTACTAAATCTCAACAAAATGGATAAGTAATCCTTAGGGCGGTTATATCACCCCTTGTTCATATATGATATAATAAAATAAAGAGCATCTCTAATCTAACACATGATCATGAGCATGCATATATACATAATGGAGAAATACAATATGAAAATGAAACTATAACAATGATAATATGATATGCAGATGGTATATACAATGGATGAAAATTCCTACTTAATCTAACTTACCTATACTTACCTGTGAAGTCAAGTCTCTGCCCCTTGATGGGTTTTGAAGAATCATCCACTCACTGGTAATGGACGTTTTCTCCCTTTCAACGTAGATAAATAATAAGCATCATTGACTGACTTCATTGTGATTCTAAAAGGTCCAAGCCAAAATTGTGCATTACCTTTAACATAATTAGGCTCACCTTTCTTAGTGTCTCGCATCCATATCGTATCTCCCTATTGATATTATTTTTCTTCAAACTTTGTTGTTTCATGTATAACCCTAGTGTATTGTCTTGAGGGAGGATGGTGGGATTCAACTGTAAGACCTTTTTTTTTACTTGGTTTAATCAATATATCATCATCCCCTTTCTTTAGTAACTTGACAGTTCCAACTTATTTGCCTTTGTATTTATATAAGAGTTGTTGATACTCCTCTTTATTTGGCCATTCTATCTCGTCAAAATCTTCCTCTGAAGTGAAAGGTATGTCCTCTAGAGAAAATACAGGAAGGTTTTCCTTAATTGGATCATGTGTTTCACTGATCTTAGTATGACAATTAATTTCTTGTACATGTACCTTGGTCATTGGCATATTTTGAAAGCGTGAAATTGCTCCATTTTTCAGAGGCACATTGACATAAGTTAAATCCATCTCTAATGTACCACCCAACATTTCAACAAAATTCCTAGACAAAAGCAGTCCCCACACATAAGGGAAGTCTACCACCACAATATCCATATGCATCACTCTCTCAGGATATTTACCAAGGTGTACTTCAACATTCATAACTACCACATGGGTGGGTATGACCCTATATTCAAAACCCCACACATTCCTATAAGGTCGTGTATCCTACAGTTGTTAATACACTTGTTATTCACCAGTAATGACATAAAGAAGGGTGGGTGTCCATCATATTGAACCCTACAATGGTCTTCTTATAAAAAAATAGGAGGGTCCATCGATTCACCAGATACATTGAAAACAATTTCGAACCTTTATTTCATGGATGAAACTTTGATAACTTCCCTCAATGGGATAGTGATATGCATTTTGGCCAATGCACCTTCCGAGTCAAAATTCAAGTCAGTATTTTCATACTTAGGAGAATTTTTAGGAAGGATTATGTTCATAGGTGGAGGTTTTGGTTGTGAAGTTGTAGGTCTAGTAGAGAAAGGTTGGTTCATCCTTTTTTGTCTAGTATGCACTTCGAATTCTTGTTTTTTCAACTTTTCTCTCTATTCTTGATCAAGTTTATTGATTACCTCCATCCTATCCTTACTGGTTGCTTCCTTTATTCCTTCTTCGTGTTCTTCAAGCGTGATATTAAGGAAATATTGTGGCCCCTCAATGGTATGTTCGATAATATTCACTTGATCATGTTCACCATTGTTTAGAGGAAATTCATGCTCCCAATGTGAATCTCTGCATTGTAAGCACCACAGGTCCTCCTCTACCATATTTGTGGGGGATAAAGTATTAGGGACTTCTTGATAGTTTTTAGGCTTGAAACCATGAGTACCTCTTTGGAATTTTCCCTTATAAGGAGGTTTAGGAGCTTGTTGTTGGGATATTTCTATATTGGCAATCTTATTCATCATTAACTCTTGAGTTTTTTCCATCTATATTCATTTGTATCTTTTCCAAGCTAGCGCCAATATCTGAAGTAGATTCAACATTATGGACTACTTTGGGTTTAACATCCATTTTGACTCTTGGGGCAGAGAAAGGTTCTACTTTGGATGATGATAGGTTATCTTCAATTTTCATAGCCATCTCATGGGCTTCTTGGATTGTTCTATGAGCTTTGTCTCTAAGGATGAAACCTATTTGTCTTGTAAAGGATTTAGTGTAAAGAAAGAGAAGAATTGTTTTTCAAGGCTAATGGCTTTATGGGATTTGTTGTATTAGCCTTTCAAATTTATCATGAAATTCCCTAACAATTTCATTCTCAGCCTTTGTGATGTTTTTGAGCCTTATTAGCAACATGTTAGGGTCTTACTTGACACTCCATATTTTGAGAAACACTTTCTGTAAATTATCCATAGATGTAATACTAGAATCAGGGAGACCGTTATACCATCTTCTAGTACCATCATGGAGGGTAGAAGAGAACAATTTCATTGCTAAATATTTAGAATCATCACTTATCAGATGAAGTTGAAAGAAGGCTAAAAAATTACTCATATGTTCCTCAATGCTGACTACATCATTACTAGTGAACTTAGGCAACCACTTCTCATACCTAGGGGGCATTTGCCTAGGGTATCCTAGAATGTTTGTCATGTCTAACAGTTTAAAAAGTTTGGATGACCATTATTTCTGGTTAATAGCCTAATTTGGATTAAGGGTCCAAGTATGAGAATTAGACATTGTGTTTAAGGGAATATTGACTCTGAATAATGATTTTACTACAAGAGAGTCTTAGGGGGGCTTTATTCTGTAAGACCTGGGAGGATTAGTATATCTCCTTGAACTTTATGGAGTCACCAGATAATGTTCTTGAAATTGTCAAAGGGATGAGGGGATCACCCTCAGTGGAGTCACCAAGTAATCTTTGTAAGATGAAGGCTTTGAGGGAAAGGCTTACTGAAAAAGTGTCGTTGAGGAAAATTGACTCAATGTTCCCCGACAACAATGCCAAAAATGTTATCGCATAATCTGTACTTTCCCAAATCCCAAGTAAAGTGAGGGAAGATTGGCATAACAAGGGGGTGACCTATCACTATTACCTTAATAGGAAACCCCTTTCTATTTAGGAATATATCAAGATTACCCCAGGGGAGACATCCCCAGTGACCTCAAGGGATGATGAAACTAAAACAATGATGCAAGAATACCCCCCTCTCACTGGTCACTAAAGTTTAAAGGTTCTTTAGTTCTTTGGGGGATGAAGCAAGAGTAAAAATGAAGTGTACCCTCCTAGAAGAAGACAAAACCAGAAAATTATGGCAACTTTCAAGTACCAAATGATGTTAGTGCTTTACAAGACCACGAACCTTTGAAAAATGAGCTAGCTGATATAGAGATGCAACAATATGAAAGTTTACAAAAAAAATAAGTATTTTGTAAAAACTCCAAAAAACATGCCTTGGAATTGCTTGAAAAGACAATGAAAAGGTGGCTTTGACTAGGAAGAATGATCATCAATTGTCACAAGCAATTTTAGCAATTTATAGCTAGCATTAAATGTCAGTTTTTGCAGTGAATTTACTGCAGTTATATGGATGTAGAAATATCTTGTAACAACAACAAGTATTAGTGCTTAGAATTACAAGAAAACACCATGTAAACTTAGCATTTATAAAGTAGATTGTTTGACAATTATCACAAGAAATTTCTGAGTGAGTTATATGTGAGATATGTAAGTGTATGAAGCAAATTAATGTAGATTAGTATGGATGTAGAACTTATTTGCAACAACAACAAGTTAAATAGTGAAGTAGTATATTTCAGGGTTAGTATAAGTTATCAAAATATTCAAGGAAGAGATTTTGAGTTTTTGTTTGATCAATCATTCACTAAAGCAAGTGGACTAGTTCCTTTAAAGGGGTAATGGAGTCTATAGATGACGTTTTTCTCTTGGAAGATATCAACGACAATTGTTATACTTGTCTAAGGAGAAGAGGTGGATGGAGGAGGTGTTGGCACTTAAAGGCCTCAAACATACAAACCCTAAAGACAAATTCACTATAGAGTAAGCAATTTTAGGCCCTAGCAAGTCTTCCTTCCTTAGACTATTGAAAGGTATTAATAGCAACAATAACTAGATGATGGATTCTAAAGTGATAATATTTTAGGCCTTTAGAAGTTTATCTAAGTCAAATCACTTTATTAAAGTTGTTGGCATAGGGGCAGACCTAGAGTTCAACACTTCAACATCGCATCAATAAAACCCTAACTACAGGCCCTTTCGACAACACTTGCGAAGCAGATGAAGTCTCACCTAAGGTAGAGGCAGGGGGGTTTGCAGGACTCAAGTGTCTACAACTTAGATGGGACACAGATCTATGATCAAAATACTTAACAGAGCACTTAGCAATTAACATTCATTAGTCTTTACCCCTTATTCACATTGCAGGTGAAAACCCTAATCATAGAACATCACAGTATTCAACAAGATCTAAGCACATATTAACTATTCAACACATAGCATCAAACATATCTATCATTTATTCATGTTATTAAGAACTAAGCTACTATATCAAACGCATCTAACATACATAAAGATTACATCACTAAGCATAAATCACATCAATCGCACAAAGAAACCACAACACAGGATATGCATGGTTCACCCCTAGCGTGGGGCTACGTCCACCAACTCTTTGTCTTCATTATTATCTTCTTTCAATATTCTTACATGCACAGAGCCTCAAAACCAACTCTGCATAGGACAAGAGATATGTGCGCACCTCGCCAGGGTGCTCCTTCTTTGACCAAACTGTCGAAGTCCCAAAAATGGTCAAACACGACCAAAGTTCTCCAAAAATTGGTCGAGGGCCAACATGCCCCCAACACTCTCTTGTGACTCATCCCGATTCACTCTGATCTAGGCAATTCTACTTCGAAGGCCTCGAGCTTGGCTCGAGTTGCCTCAACTTTCTGTTTTTCTAGGGCCTCCTGCTCGGCAAAGTCCTGAATGACTTTCTCAGTGACAGACCCCTCCAAGTGTTGTTCTAGTGTGGTGACCACTTGTTCCAGTTGTGCACCTTGTCCCTCGATCTCCTCAAAAAATGTGTAGGCTTTGTTCTGTACCGGTTGGAGTCTCTAGGTCACTTCCATGAATTTACTCTAGATGGCGTGGACCTGCTACTGAACTGCATGCTGTTCCTGTGACCTTTTCATCTTCTCAACTGCTGAAAGCGGTTTTAGCTATGCTTGCACTGTCGAAGCTTGTTTCTTTTCCTCCTGGAGCTTTGATTCTAATGTTCTTAGTTATGGGTCCTCTGTAAGGCTCTCATAGGTCTATTCACTTCGGCTACTGAGCAGGGGTGATTTTAATAACCCCCCCTAAATTTATATGTTTAATAAATGGGCGAATCCCCATTATACATAGGAAAAAGTGAAGGCTATTGTTTTAATAATATAATGTTTATATATAATTTTTTGGCGAATCTTTTAGTCAATTATATAATCTTGTAAAATCTTGGCGAATATTTCACTGAATTATAAACTCTTGTAAAATCTTGGCAAATCTTTCTCTGAATTATAAAACCTTATAAAGTCATGATAATTTTTTTGTTAAAATATAAAACCATATATAATAACATGAAAATGTATTCAATAAATTGTACTATACTCATTTTACATATTTGGAAAAAGAAACATAATTTTCCCATCCTCTAGACAATGTTTCAAGCATTATGTTTGTCAAAGTTCTCACTCTACACTCTTTCATATCCCTCTATTAGTTTTGATGATATTTCACCAAAAAGTTCATATTTGTTTATCCTTACCACTACTTCTGTCAAGATTAGGATATATTAATCTTTTATCTACCACTTCTATTATGGATTCTTTATTACTAATTCATCGATTATGAAATGACCCTTCAAAGAAGTTCATCATAGGATGTTCTTAAATAGGAGTGCATGTAATTCTATCCATCAACAAATTTTTCAATCTCGATTTTGAAACTTCTCACCCTTCTCTTTCACACAAGAATCCCCAACATATAGCTCACACTAAAACTGAGTTTATCATAAACCCAAAATAAACTTGGTCTATCAAGAACGATTTAAACCCTTAAAAAAAAGGCATCTCCATGAAGCTTATAACCTCACTCTAACTAAATGTAAGTTTTAAATCTTTGCAAGTGAAACAATGCATACAAATTATCAATTAAAACATAAAGAACAACAATGACACACACACAATACACAAAGGTTTACCCTGGAAAGTCTTAATCAAGAAAATCATCCCAACATAGAGTTAGAGCACTCTCTTCTTCATTGTATTAAATTCATTGTTCACATTACAATATATAGGTATTTCTCAATATCCATAACCCTAATCCATTAACATAGATTAGATTACAACCCTAATTTGCAACCATAATCAAGTTACAATGGGATTAAAAAACATTGGTTGAAAATGCACAAAATGGATAAAAGATTGAACCAAAATTTTATTTCGGGGGTTCTTCCCACAAACCCTCAACGAGAGGAGCACCCCACAATTGACAAGAAGATCACACCCCCAATCCTCTTGGTGCTAGGATGAAACTAAGTCTACCTACAAATAATACAACACTTGTCCAACACTAAAGAGGCATTAAATGTGCTCCTCATTCACTCCATAAAACATTGATTCTCATAGCCACTAGGTCCTTATGTCATTAAATTTCATAAACTCTTATTATCCCCCATTAAGACATCATCATACAAAATGAGCAAAACAATAATTGTAATACAACACAAATACAACCTAGTGATCAATATAAAAAATTTTCAATACTTGGAATGATAGTCTTTGGTACAAATTCTCTTTTGAGAACAAGGGTTAAAGAACCTATTCAATTCATTGTAAATAAAACCACCCAATGACCTAAAAATTAGTTCAAGGAAAAGTCAATACTACACTACATGGAAAGACCAAGAAATTCCCTTCACATTGAGCACACTGCAAGGCCAAAACAAACTTCAAGTAAAAAACAAAAATAACAGAAATATTATCACAAATCCAAAAACCTTAAACATCAACGACGACAAATGAAATTCATGTAAGAACGATAAACCAAAAGGACTTTTGTCAATTTATAGATAGTATTACAATGTCATGACCAATTATATATACTTAATCTTAAAAGTATGAATGAATTTTATGATAATTAATGTAATAGTTGATGAAAATGCTTTTTTAATTTTACTCTCAATTATATATGCTTAATTGATATAGTCATTTTCCAGGTTGATGAAATTGATTTTTTTATTCTACCCTCAATCACATATGTTTATTTATATAATCATTTTCCAATTAATTTTATGATAATTTTTTAATAAATAATACAATAATTAATGAAAATGATTTATTACTCTACTCTCCTCATGGGTATGTGCAACACCTTGCTTATTGCTTAAGGAAACTGTAATTCATTTTAATCTAAAAGATTCCTTCAAGATCCAAGTAATGAATACGACATCCTACTCCATGCAAGTTTTCTTTTCTTAGTGTTAAGTGAGATGAAAATGATTTTATATTTTTACTCTCTGATTTTGTCAACTACACCTTTTATAATTTCAGGTCTTTAATAATTTCCAAGGATTCACTACAGTTCCTCTAGAATGCAACACGTTATTCTATTTTCAATAAAATTGAGTTTTGGTTATTTTACAACATTTTCTTCAATTCTCATTTTTTTCCTATAAAGTTTTGGTGATTTAAATATTCAAACCTAATTTTTTCATGTTTTTAAAATTCCAACATTCTCACTGTAACTTAAAAATATGTATATCAAATTTCAAATACAATTTTAAAATAAAATTAATTAAAATGCGACTTCAACTTAAAAATATGTGTATTAAATTTTAAATACAATTTTAAAATAAAGTTAATTAAAATGTAACTTCAACTGCACATTCAAAAGATATTTTGGAAATTGATATTTTCATTCCCCGACAAACCTTTTTCACATACATTAAAATAAACATACGATCTTCCCAATGCTTTTCCCTTTTGTATAGACAAATTCTCCAAAATAATCTTTTAATCTAGTTGCAACATGCACATATATCAATTGTCTCCATTTTTTGGCTCCCAGATTTCCTACTTTCTAATTCCTCTAGCTTTCTCTTTGCCATGGCATCAGACCCTTCCACTTTATCAATATATGGTTTGTTCGAAAGTCTCAGCATCCGAGGAAAGGAAGAGATACAAATCACAAGTAAACTTTTGACAAAACCATTGATTTCTCATCCAATTTTATTAGAGTTGTCAAATCTTGGTAAAATTGACCAAAGTTAACTAAGTATTTATTTGCCAAACAAAAAAAAGTAGTTTTAGGGTGCTTTGAAATCTATATTGTCTAATGTCACAACCTCACATGCCAAATTGTTCTCCACTGTTAGCAAGCCTTTGATCCGATTCATCATAACTAAAAGAAGAAGAATTAAGAAAAATGATGCAACACTTGCTTTGGCAGAAAACCATGTTTGTACATAACTGTAACAGAAATCAACATAGTTATTATCATTCTACTATTAAAGCATGTGAAAAGTCATAAGCATACATTAAATCATTTCTAGATTTTTAAGCCTCAATTAGTCAATATTTTTTAGTTTTTGTATTTGATTTGAGGCCATGCTCAATTATCATAAAAGAGGCCATGCTCAATGTTTATGGAGATTCTAGTTATTCAAGCAAATCTGGATTTTTATTTTTCAGATCATTGAATTGTAAACAATTATCTTACAAAGTCTTAAAATTCCCTTATTCTATAATTATTTTCCTTTGATTGCATTTTAAATGTATGCATCTGCAGCTAGAAACTTGTTTTCAGACATATCTATGGCTTCATGATTGCACATAATATGAGTTTATGCTCAATCTCAGTTTTATTTTTACATAATGCAGAGTGTGGATATTAAACATTTGGGGTATAATACATAAAAAAGTAGAATGAAAATTTCTATGTTGAGAAAGCATTTGTATATGATCTACAATGGTCAGTGGACTAAATGACTACTACATAGTCATCATATAGCAGACTGCCCATTTTTTCATTGTCAACACATAGAAGACTAGTAAAATTGTCTTGCAAGAATTTGACATCATAGATTGCACTGACTGTTTATGGTTAGTTACAAAATTGTTTTCTAGAAAAAGAAATCCCCTTGCAATTTATGTTTACATAGATTCTTATATATTGGTGCTTATCCTCCAATTTTGGGCATGTGAAAATAAGATTGAATGGTTTTCTTTGAAAAGGGAATGGACAGTCAAAGGAAATTATACAACACCCCAACATTTTGAAAATGCAGATGCAAAAGAAAGGGAAATGAACAATGAATCTCAAAATTTGGAGCATGATATTGCAGTGATATGTTTTCCAAAGGACTTTGACATTGATAATAAAGTGGAGTTAACTGTCATTGAAGCTCAGTGTCTGAGAAAAGAATTACCTGATATACTTGCACCAAAACAAGATAGCATTAACATACATACACACAATGCAACAATAAGTGATAGTTTTATAAATTTACTTTCTTTTTCCCTGCACATAAATGGAAAGAGTGACATTGAAGCAAGTAATCAAAGAGTCGAAGTTCAAATTGAAGGAAATAGAAGATAAAATAAGAGAATCTGACATTTTTACCTTTAAAATATACAAGTTTTCCAGGATATTCAAATCAAGGTCACACTTGGTTCATGAGCACTTTGAGAGGAAAAAGTGAAAAAGGAAATCCTGAGCACTTTTATTTTCCATATGAGATCTCTGATGGTAGGATTATTTGTGTGCAGGGGAGGCATCCCACTGATGGTTCCCAGAATTATTATGGTCTTTGTTGGCCACTGTAATTGCCACCCAATTCAATTCTGCTTCTTGGTCTAACATTTGTTTCTCACAACTATTATGACTATGTGAATCCTTGGTACATCTTGACAACATTGACAGGTTTTGAAAATATCAAATTGGCATGAGGAAAATGAATGTAAAGTGACATAATGATTTGTTCTTTATCATAGGGGAGAGCTTGTAAAGACAATGGGCTCCTAGATTTCACACATCATGCATTCTTCTCTAGGTCATAGTGTAGAAGTATATTCCTTGGAATATGGTTATGGGCATGTTTTATTTGAAAAGACAGTAGCATACCATGAAGGATTTGCGCATATGTCTATAGATAAAAGGATTATGTACATTGTTAGCCAAGGGAAGGTAGACAGGTACATGGAAATATATGTTTGAGGCAAAGTTCTCCCACTTGGATTTGTCAACAACTAGGGTAAGTTTTGAATAGTCCTTTTTCTTAAATAGTTTTAAGTCAAAATAATTCTTACAAAATCATAAAGAAAAACATGGTAGAGAAGCCAAACCATTAGAAATATTATGCATAGAAAAGGCCTACTTCACAAATAAGGTTTTCGGATTCCTATGTGGATTTTTACATTGGTTTATTTGAGACTTTGACATGATGTTTTACATGAAGTTGGACACACGATTGAGGGATGTTCAATAGTTGCATAGTTGGAAGATTTACTTGCATATAGAAGGTATAAACAATGAGTGGACATGGTCAAGGAAAGGAGTATAGGAAGAAAAGAGGTGGAGGCTTGATTATCCCCTTTACAAAACAGTGTGGAGCCATGGATTTTAGAACAAGCAAAGAAGGTATGAAGCAAGTAAGTTGTAAAAAAGTGTTTGATGCCAGAGGCAGAGATGAAGTGGATAACATATTGACAACATGGATGCTTGTGTGTGGAATACCTTTTAATGTGGTTCCATTACTTTATTTTCATGGTGTGGTGATGGCCATTAATGATGGACCAAAAGGTTATAAGTGTCTGGGTTACTAGAAAATGAGAACTATGTTGCTTTCCTAAGTTAGGGCCTTGACAGATAGGTGTTTAGAACCCATTCAATCCTCTTGGATAAATTGAAGAGTTAATATTTTGTTTGATGGGTGGAAAAAATCACACGAAGGCCATTAGTTAACACCATTGCTTCCTTGCCTATGGTTTCCATGTTTATTTCTACTGAGAATTGTTCTGTTAAGGAGAGAAACAAAATTTAATAGAGAAAGTTGGGTCTACTAATGTGGTTAAAGTCATCATTTCAAATGCACTGTTTTGCATAGTTACAGGGTAGGTTGTGGAGACTAGATGTAGGCCCATATTTTGGATTCCTTGCATATTCCATCCATTGAACTTGGCATTGAGAAATTGAACATTGACACACTATGGATATAGGAGCTCATAGGGAAATGCAAAGATCTATTCAATATCATCACAAACCACCACATGTTTCAAGCAATTTATAAGCTGAAAGTAGATGAGACATGCCATGACCCTGATTTCATCATGATAAGGAGTTTTTTCAAGGTCAAGTTGTCAATGCTTCATACGGTTCAATGAGGTGTGGGTTGTATGGAAGAAAAATCATTTAGAGAAGGCAATAATGATTCAAAATCTTGTTGTAAATGAAGATGATTGGAACAATATTTAATTTTTTCATTAGCTTCAAACAACCTTTGGTTTCTTTGAATCGGCAAGTTGAGACAGACAAGGCTTATTTAGTAAAGGTGTATAAATATATGGACACCATGATTGATAACATAAATGTTGTCATAATTAAATAGAATGAAATAAAAATCATGTAGTTGAAAACTTTATTGGTTGTGTGAGAACAATAATCATTGATAAGTGGGGGATAAGTTGAACACTCTACAAATTTACCACATGCATTGATTATGGAATATTATGATGAAGTCTACATTAATTCCAACAATGGGTAAATGAAAGTTACAAAAGTACAAGTAGGTGTGTACAAATTTAAAACCATCCATTACAAATATCTTTCCAAATCCCAGTGAGTCTGCATTATATTCTTTTCCTTAAAACATTAAATTTTATATTAAAATACAAACCCCATTTCCATGGATTGTAAAGTGTGAAAATACAAAATATAGATAGAGTCAGGACTCCGGACTTGAAGACTTGCTCTTCCTACTGAGACTTTCTATGAATTTCCATGATAACCATTGCATGTCTATTTTCTAAATGCCAAAAGATCAGACGGATTTCTTAACTGACTAGCAATATAAATAACTAAGTGATTCATCGTTTTCCAATGAACAAATACATTGTAGGAAAAATAACAACTATGTTTGCCTCTTAATAAAAATTGGTATATAAAGTCGGGAGAAGCAAGGATTGAATGTTATCACTTCATGCTACTATTTTTTTTTCCTTTCAATTTTGGTTTTAGTAATAATAACATTATTGTTGCATTGTCCTCTCATTCAGATAGAGTTAGGACTCCAGACTTGAAGACCTGATCTACCTTCTGAGACATTCTATAAATTGTCATGATAACCATTACATGTCTATTTTCCAAAGGCCAAAAGACCAGACTGGTTTCTTAACTAACTAGCAATATAAATAACTAAGTGATTCATCATTTTCCAATGAAAAAATACATTGCAGGAAAAATCACAGATATATATATTTTTTTTGTTTGTTAATTTGTGCAGGACCTGCGATTAACCTGTGGCTTGAGAAACCGCGACTCAGGGGCATCTAAGCCGTCAAAATCACCCGGGGATCGCACCCGGCCTGAGCCACACCAACCCTTAACAT
>ML789030.1:254515-265630 GCA_009831015.1 Picea engelmannii
TCGCACCCGGCCTGAGCCACACCAACCCTTAACATGGTTGGATTTTTTGTCCCCGCAGGTTTCGAACCGGTGACTTTAACATCACGGAGTGGCTTAACAACACACTCCGTCACCGACTGTCCTACACCTCGGGGACAATCAAAGATATTTTTTACTTTTAAGAAAAATTGGTATATAATGTTAGGAGAAGCAAAGATTGAATATTATCTCTTATTGCTACTAATATGTTTTCCTCTTTTTTTTTGGTTTTCAGTAAAATAACAAAATTGTTACATTGTCATTTTTTTTTTAATTTCTTAGTGGACATGTAACTGAGGTATATCTATAGCAGATGAGGATCTATATGGATCCAAATTAGTGAGAAGACATATATTATAGCATAGGTGACCAATTTGTTCTAGTAATACCCTACAACAACCTTCCGAGTAACCCCCTTTATTGTGAGGTATTTGTTGTTTCATGTAGGTTTCATTCCTTTATTACAATACCTATTACTACAATGTGATTTATCACCATATGGATGGGTGTACTCTATCATACAATTAATCTCTTGAGAGTGTAAAAGAGCTAGAAATGACCACTAGAATCTTTCGTTACTCTAATAATTGTAAACCAAGCATTCATGAAGAAAGTTGCTCCCTAAAATTAGATTGCACCAACAAATCATGGATAAACTGGATAAATAATGAACACCTATATAATAATAATGAGCACCTATGTTTCTAACTCACCGGATAAATAATGAGCACTTATACAAGAATAAATTCCCAGAGAGACTATTCCCAGTGTTTTCACCAATATTGAATCTCGTTTTAGACTATTTACCTCCCTACTGATTTGATTTGGGAAAAATATTATTTTTTCCATGTTCCTACACATCTCTTTGCCCCTCCCCTATCTATAGATCGATCAACCAAAAAAAAGGTGGTTCAAGTTAAGGACACCTCCCTTGTCTATTGTTGGATCAACAAAAACAAAAGGTGGTTTGAGTTAAGGCCAACTAGTGTGACCATTTACATATACATGGGAGAAATCGTTCCCATTGAAATCCATGGGAGAAATTACTGACATAAACCCTTGATTCAAGGAAACCCTTAATTCGAGGAGATGGGGGAGAAATGTTTTCCCCAAATCCTTGATTAGAGGATATACAGGGTGATCCAATCACCAAAACAAATGGAATCCAAAAAATTGAGGCAGATTGAAACTTTTGTCATGAAATCGGGAGGGCGAACCCTCTTTACACTGGATTTTCCAATTTTTTTTATGGGACAAATGATCTATCAGATGTATTGCTTAATTTGATATTTGGTCTAAAATTTTTAATTTAAAAAAAAAAAACTACTGTAATAAAAATTCTCCCCTTCAAAAATTTAAACCCTAAAATTTTTCCCATGAGCATAATTACGCCCCTAAAATTATTTATGCTACTGAGATGCTTGCATTCTAAGGCCAATGCCTTGATTCTTTCGACTGCACTCCTGACAGTTTCTTCTCTTTGATCTCGCACTTCTTGTAGATTACTCAGCACTGCTTGCAATTCCAGTTCTGCTACTCTTTCTTGAAGCTGTTGAATGGCTTCAATGAGCTTCCCGACTTAGCTCTCAGTTGTTTCCTCTTCCATCTATGCCAATCCCAACACAGAGTGAATTTCTCTAGTGACTGCTTCTTTAACTCCAGTATGCTTTAGGAGCAGTTGATCTTTCTCTCTTTGGATCTATGCTCTATCCTCTGCAAAATTTTCCTGGAGTTCATATTTCTCTTGCTTAAATAGTCAACCCGATGTTGCTCTAGAACTTCCTCCTTTTCTTGCTTCAGTGCCTCTATGGCCTACTCTTTTTCTTCCTGGACTCAACGAAGGTGAGCCTCTGTTGAATCTGATAATCTGCATAGTTGGGAAGGCTCATCTCCTACTTCTATACCCCCTGATGACAATGACGCAGTGGACACTGCGTGGCTCGAAAAAAGATCTTGATGTACCCCTTTGAGCTCCGCCTCAATCCTGTCATACATTGTCTCTTATTTTTTTTCGTTTCGCTCAAAGATGTCTTCTGAGATATCTGATACAGTTATGATGATAAGGTCAATATAATCCACCGTAAGTATAGTTTGTAATTGTGGCTTATTAGCTCGTGACTTCTTCCATGCTGAGAGTTTCTTTGGAGAAACCTTTATTTTCTTGGATGTCTCGACCTCCGTAAGGGGATCTTTAGGAGGTGTTAGTTCACCTTGTTCTTTCTTGTCTTCTTCCCCTTCATCCTCTTCTTGGTCTACTTCGTCACCTCCTCCTCGTTCTGGTGAGTCCGGTGTATTCTCCTCTGATGCATTGTTCATTTCCTGTACTTCTTTCTTCTTCTTCTTCTTGCTAATGCCTGGTCTATCATACTCTTCCTGGGTGAATACATGACTTCCGATGAGGTTTGGGTCGGAGAGTTTTGTCTTTTCGACTGGTACAAGGAATTCTGTAGGCTACTCCTTGGTGATTTCCTCCATATATTCCTTGGTGAGTTTGTAATAGGACTGAATCTCTTCCTTGTGTTCATTCCCATGCACAGTGATGTAAATGAAGTGCCTGTCTACGTGAAACTTTGCTATTGGCTTGAACCTATGAAGTGTATTCGACGTCATGCGAGGGAAGGATTTAATGGCCCTCCTCAGCTGCAAGTAGTAGGTGTGGAAAACCGCATTGGACTGCCATTTCTTCACCATGTCTCTTGAATACCAGAGGGTAGTGAACCTTGCGGCCAGTGGTTCATAAGGCTCAACTTCAGGGAAGGTCACTCTCGCTGACATCTCCCAAGCGACAAAAGAAACAAGAATCAACAACCAGCTGAAGTGAAACGCGTAGCCCTGGTCTTGTGCTTCATGGAAATATTGCTCCAACTGGTTGATGAGGTAGCTCACCTAGTTCATCTGCATTCCTTCAACGCATTTTCCTGCGAGGTCGACGAAAAACCCCATGACTTGCGTTGGTCTGTTCTTCCTGAAGAGCTTACCAACGATCAACTAGAAAGATAGGCACACTTTGACATTTTGGATGGAGGCTACCTTGTAGCCCTACTTCCCATTCTCCACATTTCCATAGGTTTCCTTTATTTGTTGTGCCAGGGTGTGATCTGTAGCCTTCCCTGGGTAAAAATCATGAGGGTCCAGTCCTTGCATGCTCAATCCAGTGATCCTGTGGATCAGCGTCGAATCTATAGTGATGTGCCTATCCAACCATATGTAACCACCATGGTAGCATGATAGGAGGAGCTTAACGCACATGTTAACCTCCTGATGCCTTCCGAAGTGTGGTATCTTCATTACATTAAGGATTGTTTATCTTGCAATTTCCATGTTCCACGGCTGGGGGATTATCTTTGGATTCTTCCTCGTTGTCTTTTTCAAGTACTTATGTGGTGCGAGCATTCCATAATTCTTTCAATATCCTAAATTGAAATCATTGATATTGAGCATCATAATCTGTCCTAACTGTGGTCCCACTGCACGTATCACCTTCAGGAGGTACGCAGTGATCAATGTATAGTCAAAGTCCCTTGGGAGGATATCATGACTAACCACTCCAGCCAGAGGCAGGTTGTAGTTGGGCAGGATCAACGGTATGAGCTTCACATTCACCAAGTCATCGTAATGCTTAATTATTTTTCTGTTGCAGTTTGGGATGGCCCAGATCAACGTCTAGGCGATGGGGATGCTTGCAATCCTCTCGTCGACAAGGCCTGTACTCTTGTGGACATGACCTTCTCAGCCATGATGTCTATTAGGATCTCTTCAATGGATTTATCTACTGCGCTAAGGTCACCCGACATACACGCTCGAGATCAAATATCTCGGGTAGGTGGACAAGCACTCAAGTTAAGAAGAATGGGTGTTGAGGTCTCAATAAGCACAACACAGTAGTAGTCAGTTCTCTATGGGCTCAGATAATCGCAATTCACAAAAATGTACCTAGTGAGACATTCAACGAGTTAAATAGATATTTTCGTAACGAGCTCTTCCAACAGGTAGGGATGCCTCAATCAATACAATTCCAGCCGTTATGGCGCGGTCCCAAGGGTGCAATGGAGATCTTTCTGGAAATAACTGTGTTTCCAGCCGTTTTGGAGTGTCGTTCTAATGGTCGGGATGCCTCCAACGATCATATTGCTTCACCATGGAGAAGTGTCGATCTGTGTTGTTCTGTTATTCCGATGAGGTTCAAGTTCTGCAAACCTTCTTTCTATGAAGTCTTCTCTGGAACCTCCTACAATTTATCTAGCTTTTCTTTATTCTTACTGAGCTTTCTTTCTTTATTTCACGTGATCTGTGTCTCTATATTCCTCTTTCCATTCTTGTTCTTATCTCCTCTTAGGATAGTAACTTCGCACTGTTGAGGGTCTTTCACAGGGTTCGAGGGTAATAATTATTCTCTTATTGTTTTTGGAGTAGGTGCTCTAATATCTTGCATGGATAGGTTCTTTGAGCCTTCTTTCTTTCTTTCAAATTCGACAGCCATATCTCTGGTCCTTAGTTGCTTTGACTTATCCTCATTTTATTCTATTAAGTGCACTATTCTCCTAGCCATGAGATCCCTTAATTATTGCTTTTTCAGTTCTATAGCTTCCTCTTCTTCTTTCCTTCAGATCTGATATCTCTTAATCCAAGCCCTACTTAACAGAAGTGCAAAAGGATCAATGTTCTCAACAAACTTAATGACCTCAAATTCTTCTTCTGTCGATGTTCCATGAGCACTCCTAGGTACATGAGTAAGTATTCCACATAGGGTTATCATATTTCCTTTAAATAATCCTATTCCTTCCAATGAGGGAACCATAACAGGATTTCCAAAAATTTCTCAAGTACTTTCTAGAATGATGTTCACCCGTGTTTCCTCATCCAAAACACTGTCTATGTCAAAGTCTCCTATTCATGTTTCTATGCACTCTTTCTCTTTTAACATTTTTGATAAAATGATGTCTATGTGATCATTCAGTGTTTCTTTCATCTATAATAATATAGCCTCTGATTCTTTCTGGTTCTCTAGCGTATTCTTAGTATCTTGACCTTCCTCATGGTTTTCTTATCTCATGTTCATCTTCTCAACTTTAGAAATCATTCTAGGGAAATCCAAAACTTCATGTCTAGTAGCTTTACAACAAAGGAAAATAGGACCTCTACCAGGGCATTCCTTAGCAACATGTCTCGGTCTTCTGCAACTATAAAAAATATTCAGTCCTCTCTTCCTCTTAAATGATCCCCAACCTTTCTTGCACTACACACTAGGATCACAGTGATGGACCTGCAAAAAATTATTTCTAGGATCCTGCATCCACTTGTTAGACCAAAAATTCTTTCTATGCATAGGAATAACATATCTTTCACTATTTCTATCAGATCTATTCACATCAAATCTCTTTCTTCTAGCTATGCCCTAGCTTTCAGACTAGGTCAAAATCTATCAAACATACCTAGATCCATTCTTTCGAAACAAAAATTTCCACTTATCATACCTTTATCGGAGCACAAAGCTTCAATATATTACCACTTTTCTTCAGATCAGACTTCTCTTCTTAGCACAGAGCTTCACAAGTTGAGTAGAGTATTGTGCACTAGAGAAACATATCTACGCACAAAGATTTCTCTTTTCTTCAGTTCCCAACAATCACAGTTTCACGTACCGGAAACAAAACCATTTGTTGGCATAGGGGCATACCTAGGGTTCAACGCTTCAACAATGCACCAAAAAAACCTTAACTACCAGCCCTTTCGGTAACCCCTGCGAAGAATATGAAGTCTCACCCTAGGTAGAGGCAGGGGGGTTTCACGTCTCAAGTGTCTACAACCTAGCTGGGACACGAATCTGTGATCACAATACGTAACAAAGCACTTAGCAATTAACATTCATTAGTATTTAACCCTTATTCACATCACAAGTGAAAACCCTAATCATAGAACAACACAATATTCAATAATATCTAATCACATCTTAACCATTCAACATATAGCATCAAACAAATCTAGCATTCATTCATGTTATTAAGCACTAAGCTACTATATGAGACACATCTAACATATATAAATATTACAACACTAAGCATAAATCACATCAATCACACAAAGAAACCACAACACAGGATATACGTGGTTCACTCCCAATGTGGGGTTACGTCCACCAACTCTTTGTCTTCGTTATTATCTTCTTTCAATATTCTTACATGCATAGAGCCTCAAAACCAACTCCACATAGGACAGGAGATCTGCGTGCACCTCGCCAGATCCTTGTTCCCTGAGTTAGGTCCAAGCACACAGACTTACACAGTCTGTGCACAAAGCACTACAAGTAATTTGCACTTAGCTCAACTAGTCTCTACATATAGTATGCACAAAGCACTACAAGTCACTTGCACTTAGCTCAACTAGTCTCTACATACAGTATGCACAAAGCACTCACAACTATTTTGACTTAGCACACTGGCCTATTAGTTCGATTACTTCTTACATCACCTAGATATATATTTATACATTACAAAAGGGGCCTAAGCATGGGTAAACACACACACTGACATCCCATACCCATTACATAAACCCTAAACCCAAAAAGCCTACGAAAAGGGACCAAGATCCCGTGATATCTGCTTCGCCTGGGTTATCCATCTTCGAACAGCCTATCGAAGTCCCAAAAATGGTCAAACACGACCAAGGTTATCCAAAACTTCGTCGAGGGCCAACAAAAGTCTAGCAAATGAAGAGAAAAAAAGTATTATCTTAAGTCCTTTACTCCTAGGGTTTGTCAAGCAAGCAATTTCATAATCTTTAACATGAATAAGAAAATGTACCATAACCATTCAAAATAAAATGAAAATTGCAGATTTACTTACTTCGCCAAGAATAGTCAAGCAATAAAACCCTAGATTGCCAAGTAACTTCACCAAGAAATGATCCAAGTTGCAAATTTTAGCCTCCAAGACAAGTCTGCCTCCTTATTTCAACCAATAACTCCCGAAAAGGGTGCAAATTTCATACCACACTTGTTGTGTGATGAATTGTTATGAAAAAATGAGAGTACTTTATCTCTATTTATATAAAACCAATGACCTTTAATTAATTTTAGGTCAAATAAAGGCTGACCTGGACAAATTACATCAAAATTCAGTTTTTTACATAAATAAAATTAATTGACCCCTAAAATAATATCCAAGGGTAATGTCATTCCCTTCTAGGGTGGCATTGAGTCCCTAACGTGAAATGTTGGGCTCCAAATGCAGAACGTTTGGACTCCAGAGGCTATGGATGATGCCCACATGTGCCAATCATCTCACAACTTCCCTCAAAGTGAAACCCTAGCTCTAGATGACATCTAGGGTCATACGGGTGATGTCGTGGGCTGCCAAAGGTCAATGTCCAGGTGGAAAAGAAATATGCCCATCGGTCTAGTCCTGCCAGGGTGTCTCCAATGGAAACACCTTGCTTTCTTCTTGGTGCAAATCTCTGATGTCTTATTTCCCCTTGCTCAGGTTACAATGTCCATATATGGGATTTCAACCCCATAAAGGTCTGAGCTAATCATTCTCCCATGTGTACCTATCCACGAGGTAAGTTCCTACAAAAACAACAAGTATGCCCTCCAAGGGTTCATAAGTCACAGGGATCATAACATGTAAATCACATCCAATAATTAAATTACCCAAACATGTGCATCAAACCCCCCTTTACGCAGACAAATGCTCAAATACGTTATCCAATTTAACAAGTCAGGTTTGGAAAAAGGTCTCAGGGTGTGCTATTGGGATAATCCTTCTTAAGTTTGTGGTTTTTCCCAGGTAAGAAACAATCCAGGTCATGTAAGTGTAGGAGGTGGCATGGGGTAGTGTTTGGGCACATGGTGCAGTGATAACTGGGAAATGTAAATCTTATTTGTGGGTGCCTTTGTAGAGGGCAAGCTGCACCTTGTCATGGATTCTATTATTCCCTATCTCGTTCATTTCCTTTTATTCTTATCCTCATTTCTTTTGATATTTTGTTTTTTATGCTTCAAGGGAAGAGTTGAGGGGCATTGTCCTGACTTAGTGACCATAGGTGACAACGTTATCCACAAACATTTCATGGAGATGAAAAGGATGTCTTGTGAGGAGTCTTCCTTTCTTTTGGCTATGCCACAAAGAGCCACTACCTTGGTTTGGTGACAATATAGATGGAAGTGGCATACCACTACATGCCCATTATCATAATAGGTCGGCTTGTGATGAGACCTCCTATCCACTAACTAATACCTTGAGTGTTTATTTATCTTATAGGTTCCCTTTTCTTACTAAGAATCCTTTTACTATGTTCTCAAGAATCCCTGGGTGAATCATCTCAATTTTTTTCATCTTTGGCTTTTAACTCTTTCCAGCTACTTTTACCTTATGGGCCTTTATCCCCTTCTTCCCACAAGGCAAGGTACAACCCTTCCTAGTGTGGAAAATCCCAATTCCTAAACAAAGATAGGGGGAAGATGAGAGGAATAAATATGGAAAGTGGTAAGTATGGAGGGAACAGAAGATGACCTTTCAGAAACCCACCCAATAGAAACCCATCCTAAAGAGAGATCAACTTACTAGGGAATCATGTCACCTTTCCAGGTATGAACAAGTCAAAGAGCATAATTTCGAAGAAAAAGTTATGAATTGAAGGAGAATTCAATGCAACATATTCAAGTGCTTCAACAATCAGAGTGACACATACCATGATACTGATACTCATTACCTTATGGATCAAAATGTACTGCTACTTCAAGACCAAGCTGGTGGGATGGATATTTTTGTTGTTGATAAATGGGAACCACTGAATAAAATAGGGGCCCTTTGGGGCCATGCTTAATTCATCCAGCTCTTGACACTCCATGTCTAGGACTTGTGGGCCTCGAGACATGATCTCCTGATTTATCCCTAGGGTAGGGGATAATAATGACCTTGCTCAATCACTCGCTACCATGTCATTATGGAAGTACTTCAAACATTCCCTTCCCAACAAAAAACATTACTTTCAAAATTGTGGGCATTCGATCCAACCAACACCCATTTAATCACATTTGACCTAGACAAGGCAGACCCGCAACTTCCATCATTAGTCGCATTCCAAATTCTGGTAAAAATATGGAATATCATGATCCATCATTGCATCATATAAGAAGGAGCATCCACGCATCATGTTCAAATCATTTTGGAAACAACTTGGTTCACTTGAGTTGATCCTCTTCACCATCACGCTTAGATATTATGATGGTCGCCCATCCCAACCAGGAGGCCTGTATCAAAATGTCATGGTCGAGTTAGGGGGGGAAATGATTCTCATCAACATCAAAGTCATTTGAACCCAATTGGATTATAATATCCTCTTAGGATAAATCTACATGTACGTTATTCATGCAATATATTCCTCAATATTTCTTACCATTCTCTTCTCCCATAATGGGAAAATTGTCACCATTGATCAGTTGACCCACCATGAACCCAACCAATCAGAACACATTGATAACATCATGCCACTGATCCACTCTTGCATCAACTTAGTCCCCATTATAGATGTTGGACCAGGATTATTTCAGGATCCATCTTTGATGGGTACATACCAAGGGTTCCCCCCCCCATTGTGGTCATTGTGTGCACCATCACAGCCGATGGTATCGATATACCTACCCTCCCAACCTCTGAGAACTCATTCAAATCCACTATCCCCCTCCATCCTGGCACTTTCTAATAAACTCCTAATACAGACTCTTCAGGAAGGAACATCAGAGACCTCACCACCCATAGGTCAAATCCCCATTTGGCAGATGGTTCCCTAGGCCATCACCCAAATTCCCATATTTTATCTTCCTCGTGGAATTGTTGGAAGATTGGTTGTTGTCATTGATGTCAACCCTAGTCATGGGTTTTGGACCGCAAGATTGATGAAGGTATTTGGACATGAAATAAAATGCACATGCAAATACAACACCCATGGATGGATAGTATACATCATTTTGTTTCCGGTGGTATGTGGCACATCATGTTGATCCTCATAGTTGAGGAGAAATGAATTTTTGAAGATGACAAAGTGAATTGAAGAAGGAAGTACATGTAGGCCCTGAAGATAATTAAAGAAAAGAATTACAAAATAACAAAGTGTCAGGTCAGCCCTAATGTTAAAAGGAAGTGACATAAATGGTATAAATAAACACATTCATTTGATACAAGTCAAATTTCAAAGGAAATAAGAAGAAAAGAAGGTTGGATTTCAAGGGAGGATGAAGTCTTTTGGTGATGTGTTCTAAGGTATGTTATTTTTAGGTCATCTTCCCATTTTTTCTATAACGTTTTTTCTATAATGATTCAGATGGTGAAATCTCTATGGCATTGAGAAGAAATATCAAGGTAACTCTGGTAAAAAGTTAGCTCTTGATTCGCTATAATTATGGAGATACACTCTGTGGAAGATAGGGTTTGTGACCAGTCCTGAAGCTAGTCAATAAACATGTGTTCTGGGTAAAACAATCATAACTTCTTCATACAGAATCCAACTTAAGTGGGACCACTTCCATTGGAAAGATTACTGAATTTATTTTCTTCTATGTGAGTTTCAGAATCAGATGTTAAATGTTGTGCGCAAGGCATGTTGTACAAGTTGGGTCTTCTGAATAGACCAGAATTGAATAAAGTCTACCATTCTTTCTATAAACTCTTTTTGGGGAGGATTCAAGGAGTGAAAATTGGAGAAGTTTCAGAGAATACATTGAGTAATATTATATATAGGATCAAAGTACTCCAAGAATTGAAGAATTGCAGAAATTGAAGAAGTCTCAGGAAGCATTATTGGGTTCTATGCGATGATTGGTTGATGGTGATGATTTAATGTAAAGTTTTATTATCTCTCATATATTCTTGGGTGGAAGGAAGGGGAAAGGATGGATAGTTCAAATCTCTCTTGATATTGGAGGATTATATCTTCCTCTTGGAGCTTTATCCCTCCGTTTACATTTGGAAGCTGTAGTTACCTTTGGAAGTCATTACTTCCCTTGAACAAAAACTATTGATTATTTCTCATATATTGTGCATGGTGTATTGTGGTGTATTGGTGTAACTCTTATACTATTGTTCATTGCTCATTGGATAT